>VXBL01003902.1:0-410565 GCA_013400195.1 Aramus guarauna
GCATATGGGCCGTGGTGGGCTACGGGCTTAGCCGTCGGCCTGTCGGCTGAATCTCACTAGTGAGCAAATAGTGTAGAATTATGATGAGCGACGTGCTGGCAGGGATTGACATCATTTGGGGATGTGGATGCGCGCAGGCGGTGATGAAGAGTCCCGTGCTGAATTTTCGGTTGTTACATCCCTTCTCTGTAAAAGAAGCAGCCCCCAGATTTGGTTCTTGGCTCCTTGACAATGCAGCAAAATTTAAAGCACAAACTGCCTTTTTTTCCCCTGTTCTGTTGCTGTAAGCCAATCTTGTGACTTCATGTTTTGGTTATTACCTTGTGTTATTATGTAACTGCATTTTTTCGTTAGCAATTAAATAAAATAACTTATTATAAGTATGTTAAGAACGTTGCCCTAGCCTGTAGCATTGTCAAATGCTGCTTTTCTCATTTCGCAGCCAGCATAGATAATGGGTTCATACTGACACAGGCACACGCAGTTCATTTTGTTGTCTCTTGCATCGTTTCCCGTGTGTTTCTCTGTAGTTGCAGAAGAAATTACTTGGCCTGGGTTTAGATTTTTGCATCCTGCTGTTTGGAGCTGCAGTAGTGCTTTTTTTTTTTTTTTTTTTTTTTTTCCATNTTGTTTTTTTTTTTTTTTTTTTTTATGCTGCACTCAGAAGCACGCAGTGAGACTGTACAACAGTCAGGCTGTGCTCCTGTCCACGTATTTACCAGCACTACTGTCTCATTTTATGGGGCACCTAGCCCTGTCTGAAGGCAGCAGCAATTAGGGGCAGGGTGCCGCTGTGCCAGTGGTGCCATGTAGCAGGTGGTCAGCTGTGCCTTTCTGATTAGTGCTTCTACGAGGATTGCAGTTATTACAGTAATTCATTTTAGCTTGGGGATTCATTTTGAAAATTTGGATTTTCCACTAAGAAGGGATTATCACTTCTCTGTGTAGTACGTGTGTGTTTTATGAAGAAGTGGAGTACGGTACGTGTCCTGGCTGCTCTCTCTACTTCTCTTCTGTCTGTCTCTGACATGCACACCCATTTGGACAAAACAGGTGCAATGTTGATTTTCATGCTGGAACCAGAAGTAGATGCAAAAAGCAGCACACGCTTAGTCAACACACAACACTCATCTTGTCGACGCAGTCTGTCTAGCATGGGGGGGGGAGAGAGTATCTGTCCTTACGGAGGAAATGCTGGATTTATTTACTTCCTTGTTTTAGGAGGGTGAGTGGGGAGTTATCTCAGAACAAAGACTGGCTGGTCAGATGGCCAGTGCTTCTGAGGAGCGAGTGGCGTGCGAGTCAGTGGCGGATGGCATGTCATATTGCTCATGTGATACATACACTAATGTGTTGCTGACTTAATGTGACCTGAGCTTTGGACTCCTAACCTTTTTAGTATCAATCAGCTCTTTCTCATCAGCTTACTTGTTTGAAACCAGAGCAGGTCAGAGCATGAACTGATGCACTCAGCGACTTTATCAGGAACTATCAATATCTGAATGTGGCGGTGATTTATTTGAAAGCAAACTGTACACGTGCTTAGAACATCCCAAAGAATTGATTCAAAATCCACATGCACTGCATTTTAAATGCATTCTAATAAACAATGTGGTATTTATTGTATTCCAATAAATAAATGGCAAAGTCTTGTTACTAAAGTGTATCTTTCTGTGGCTTTGTGTTTCACATATGTGGCACGCGATCTAGCATTCTCTGCAATTGTGAGATAATCCCTGTGAAGCTTCATGGAGTTTTGCATGTGCTATGTCTGATGCTAAGTAGCGTTCATTCAAGGTAGTGCTAAATCTTTTGCCTTGCCTCCTTTTGAATGGTCTTCTTACAAACAGTGCAATTATTTGAATAAATAGCAGAAGTGCAATTTAGCTTATTAGTTGCTTTTTTGAAATACTGCAAAAGATGTGGTTGTGACATAGTGGGGGGGATCCAAGTTGAGAGAGTGATGGTGTTGAATAGTTGGTGTTGGGCCAGGACCTGTTCTAGCAAAGAGGTTAGGTTTCCTGTTTTTTAAAGTTGTTGGAAATCTGTCTTGTGGATGTAGGCATTAAGGTTGCCTCTGTGCTTTCTACTTTGGAAGATGCTTTTTTAAAAAAAAAAATCCTGCCAGACAACCTCCCCATTCCTCTCCCCTCACCCAGTTAAGCATGTTGCAAAGTTCAAACAGAAGGGCTTTTAGTAATTAAAAAAAACCCAGTTACTCCAAAGTATCTTAGTTTGTGATGATGGACTTTGCCAGAGAATGTTAACTTGTCTTTGCAATGACTTTCTTTTTGTTCTAAGTTGTCTCTCTAAGTTTTACCTACTTGGTTTCCTCCAAATTTAGGGGTACCCACAAGGTCTGGCTTCAGCATGCATAGACTGTAGTCTTTGTGGGCCCCTACAGACAGGGAGAAGAGCTCACACAAGTGCTCTGGCTCTCTCTCCCTCCTGTTCTGTAGAAGAGATGCTTACCTGTCTAAGCCAAAGGATGCCTTTGAATACTACCCAAAACAGTTTCACTGGGTATCCAAATATATGTGTGGCTTCCACAAGTGGCTCATACCTGCAGCTGTCACAGCTTTCCAGCATGTATAGCTAGGAACCATCACCACACTGGGAGTCACCAGCACCTCAGATGCTCCCCGGCCCCTGGTGGTACCTGCGCTGCCAGGAACGTTGCTTGTAGCATCAGATCAGAGCGATTTGTGGGAGTAGCTGGAGGATGGTCCTGTTCATACCAGTTTGTGTAGCTGCCTATTAGCATGAAAAGCAATTGCGACGCCCCCTTTTCTTCAGGATGTCTGTTGTTTGTTTACGCTCAGCGGCTTTCTCGGTTTTGGCAATAAGGAGATGAGTCAGTTTTGCTTCTGTTTAAGGCGCTTTTTTTTTACCCATTTCTCTTGTAACATTTCATGTGCTGTTGTGATTCTGCAATGGCCTAGTGGCAAACACTGCAGGGGTTTGGTTTAATTCTTTAGAAATACATTTCTGTTGGCCTTGCATATCATGAACATTAATTCTAATAAAGTCTAAAACAGGCTAGATCTTATGCACTTATGCGTATGTTCTAAAACACATCAGCATTTTGGTTTCTACTGATAATCTCAGGACGGTAGAGGGCATGCAACACAGGAAAAATAAAAGTACAGCCAGTAGCAAAGGGCAGGCTGAGATGCCACCTACTCCAGTTGATGTTTTCCAGCTGAGATTTGAGGCCAGCAAGATGCTTAGAATTAATTAAGAAGAAATGGCAAGGTGCTTTGATGTAGGGAGCCCAGGGTCATTTTTATTATGGTTAATGAATGGTGGCTAGGCAGCTGTATAATGGGCTTGTGAGTCAGTCTTGGACTCTTTTGATCAGCTATACCATGGCTAGGGTATCCTGTCGTCAGCTCTAGAAGCTTAGGTTCTTCAGGCAGGTCTCCTCAGGAGATGCTGGGACTGTCTCTTGGCAAGATGGTGTCCTCATCTCAGTTGTTTGCGGGTTCACCAGAATATGGACCACTAAGACTGGTCCAAACTACGGGCAAAATAGGCTGTTGTCACGGGCAGCAGACTGCTGGTGGCAAGAGGCTGGCTGTAGGCCCACAGCCTGTTTTTGCTTTGGAAAGAGGGAGGAGCTGGGTTGAGCAAGGCAGCAGCTGAGCCTGAAGCATGATTCCCCTGCTGCAGTAGTTGTTGCAGCTCCTGTTTGTCCTCTTCTGGTAGCAGCAGCAACAGAAGCCTCAGCTCCTCAAGATTTTCCTTCCTTCACTCTCCACTTTATCATCTCACCCTCCTTTTCCATGAGTTAAGAGCAGCCTAAGCTTGATCCCAGCCCCACATCCTCCTGTCTAGAACATTGCCTACAATGCAGATAAACCTTGAGATGGCTTGGGGGCTGGGAGGGGGAGCAATACAGCAAGCTGTTGCTTTTAGACCTTGGAAAAAAGGGGGGAACCCTGATGCTTTAATTTGAAGTAACAAAGCAAATGATGAGCGCCGTGCTCCCTGGGGAGTTACTGTGCTCCATTGTAGTGCAAAGTTCTTTGAGGACGCAGCAGTGCAGGCAGCGTTCCCTTGCTGCGGAGCAGAAGGTCTGTGGGAGAGAGCGTGTGCACAGCAGTCAGGAAGGCTATTACTGAGACCTTAGCTGAGGTTTCATTTCATGCATTTAGCAAAACAGGCTTGCTCTTTCACACTTTCCAGATATTTTTATATTTCTCTGCAGATGCTTGTAGAACACCAACATTTATTTAGTTTGAAGCCTGGATTAAAATTCCCAACCAATGTCTAGAGGCAAAAAGGAAAAAAAAAAAAAGCAAGTGTTGTCCCACAATTAAAATTCATTTAAATTTGAGAGTAGTTAACCCATGAAATAGTGGTGCAGTATAGGGTGTCTCTTGGACTGAATCACTTGTGTTTAAAATGGAACATGCTCTAAAAATAAATGGGTAATTGCTCCAGTGTAGTCAATATGGAATTTAAAGATGACTGGCAGAGTGATTTGTCATCTATCTCCACAGCAGGAGTCATCTGGGAAGTCTGTGATGTTAAAGGCATTTGTTTCTATTAGCACCTTTTAAAGTAGTTTGGTTAATGAGCTCTTGAACACCAGGATTGAAATCTGTCATGTGGTGTAGTTATTTTTTCCAAACCATAGGAAAATGGGCACCATGTGCACCTTCAATTACCAAATCAGGTTTCTCAGGTCCTGAAATGTGTGGTTCAGCAGGCCTATTGTTTTAGAGAAAGGAGCATGCTGTTCTGGTGCCAACAAAGTGCTTTCACACATCTCCATGTAAAATTTAGGATGGCATCTTGCAAGCTTGGGAAGATCTGATGTTGTGCTGCCCACTGTATGCTTTTTGCTGAGGGGAAGGCTGATGGGTACTCCTCCCAAATGTGTAAGCAGATGAGGTGGAGCAGGAAATTGTCTGCTTTCCCAACGGGGAGAAGATAGCAAGAGAGGGAGAATGCTTGATGAGATGGTCAAACAAGTTGACCTTTTCTGTATGCTGGTGAAATGCCTGAGCCCTGGTTGTATGCAACAGATGGGTCAAGGGGCTGTTCTCTGGATCTTAAGTGTTGCTGTGACTTCTCTTCTTCCCTGAAACACACTGTCCTGCCAAAGTCTGTCTATTTGGCAGAACGTACATTGTATGTTGTATGACTTTGCTAAGCTAGGTAAGAAGCAGTGAAGTTGGGCATAATCCAGCTTTGATTGTGAGGTGGATGCCTGCTGTAAGGTCCTTCCTGAACCATCTGACCTGTATGCCTCCTTCCAGCTGGATACAACAAATGGAGGGGGGGGCTACCTGCCTGGGCATGTGTGGGTATGCTTACAAGTGCTTGACAAACTAGTGGGATGGATGGGATCATTTGATGTCCCAAGCAGATCCTTGGGCAGGGAGGTGCTCTGCTTTGTAATCTAGGGCCTATCAAGGCTGATAGCGTTGTTAAAGTAGGAGATACTGTCTTGTGCCTACATCTTAATGCAGCCTCAGGAAAATTTGAACTTAGAATTTGCATTCTAATGTAGAACATCCATCAAGCGTTGCGTTATTTGACAAGTGTCTTCGATGATGTGTGAAAAATCCCCCAACCAAACAAAACCCCCAAGAAAACTATGGGAGAGGCCTTAGGATTTTAATAGGAAAAAATGCATGGTTTTTGTGTGTGACTGTGCGTGGTTGCCTGAAGAAGACAAAGATGACAACAGATTCACTCTGAAGCAGAATCTTGATTTAAATAGTAAGGTTTAGTTGCTACATACTTAATGTGAAAAGGGGGGAAAAGTGGATGAAATGGATGAATTTAGTCTTGGAGTCAGAACACACGTTTCCAAGATGATGCTGTGCAAGATTCATGAAAGGCCCATTAGCCATTAAGTTGTCTGCCGCCTTGGTTACAGGCCTGTGGAAGCTATATAGAGATTAGGAGAGAAGTCTTTTCATGAACTTTTGCTTAATTTGACTGCACCATGCATTCAAAGCGTAGTCTGTGAGGTCAAATACCATGATTCAGAAATACTACATATGCACCCTGAGTCATAGTAGAGACCTGATACTGAGATAAAGTATTATTGAGTCAAACCCTTTGGTCTAAAAATGAACAATGCTCCTCCTAAAGGTATTGGGAACTTTGCTTGATGAAGGGCAATGCCATCTGGCCTTTTGTGATTTTTTATTTTTTTTTTTAATTTTTTTTTTAGGGCCAAGTATCATAGGGAAGCTGGCTGTTTGCTGTGCCAGCATGAAGCACTAACATTTCTTTCTCATTGCTCTAGCAGCAGGCTACAGCAGAATTAAACATAAGAATTGCTACCCAGACTAGGCATTAAAGGCTAATGAGCTGAACTGTATTTTCTCCTCCTCTTCCTCTCAGACTAGAAAAGGATTCCAACATAGAATCACCTCATCCTGTGGTAGAACTTTCCAAGACCTGTCACTATGGTGGCTTATAAGAGTTGGGCTACCTGATTTGCCACCGCCTTGGTTTCTACTTCTTGACGTTTCTTAAGGATTTTGCTTTGTGTGTGAAAGGAAATTACCCATTTTTAAAATGTGAGCAAAGCTCCCCATAAAGAGTATGAATAAGGCAGAATTTCTTATGTTGGTCAAGAAAGTGCATGCTGGTGTAGAACCATTACCCACTCTTGAAATTTAACTTTGTATTACTCTTTCATGCTCCTCAGAACTGTCACTCTCAAAGCATTCTCTTTGCAGGTTTTGAAAGGCTCTTGCTCTCTGCACATCAGTGTGTGCATTCTTTGATACTCTCCCTTCCCCCTTCAGCGTTTCCCCCACCGAAGAACTGGGTGATTGCAAAGTACTGCTGTTCTTTCCAATGTACTTTGCACAGATAGCTGTTCCTAGGCTGTGCAATCTTATGCCTCTGACAATTAAAACATGGGTTAATAACTCAGACTAATTCTCTGTACCCAATAGCATGATGTAAGCTAAAACCTTAGTGTCTGTATTTGAGCAATTACATTAGGGCATTTCTAATTAAAAACATATATTACCTAATTGTAAATGTCTGAATTCTTAAATACGTGCCTTGCACTCAACTGTGTATAAAACAGGAGCAGGTGCAGAGAGGGTATGTGCCTATCTTAAAGTGCTTAGGATGATTTACAGACCTGGTGTTAAAAAGATTTTACTGTTGTTGGGGAGAGAACGAAAAAGTTTGGGATATGGGAGCAAAAAACCAAGCAATCATACTGCAGGAATTTCAGGAAAATTGTAGCAAAGGTGTGGGTTGAACTTGCCAACTGTGCTGCGAGGTTTGTCTAGAGGTGGATCCTAGAGGAGGGTGGAAGCAGACAGGGCCTTTCAGAAATCTGATCTAAGGATCTGCTCCTTCATGTGCTTGTTGGAGCCACATAGTAACTTCTGGGTGTCAGCCATACTGTCTTGTCCAGCTTAGAAGACCATCACAAGCCCCAAGGAAGCTGCTGCAGACCTCCTAGGAAGTGGCAGACTGCCCTTGTACCCTTTCTCCTTTCTTTGTGTGTCTGCCTGGACCTGCCTGCAAAGGTGGCTTTTTGAAGCTTGGAATAGGGGTAGTGGCCCAGGCCAGACTCCCGGAAGGGGTGTCTCGACCCTTCACCCTCACTATCTTTAAAAAAAACAGTCTAAGGCTCTAGTTGGAAATGAGTAAGAAACAATTTCCCAAAAGATCGTACAGGAAGAAGTTGCTTGATTACAGAAAAAAGATGGATATAGGGTTGTGAGGGAGAGTTTATGTGTTTAAACCTCTACTTGGAGTTGGAATAGAAAAGTTTCTGGCAGAGCTTCTGCATCTGTAAAATATCTTGATTGCCCAGTTCATATCAGAATGACTTTTTAATGTTTATCAAATGTGGATTTTGTGCATGTGCGTATGAATTGCTTGTTGTTAAAATATGATTCTGAGATTTGGACTCCAAGTTAAATATATGCCTGTTTTGACCTATTTTTCCCAAACCTAATTTTGCCAGCTCTCTGTGTGCATGGATGATGTTACTTGCTTGGGGAGTCCTGCTGACTTTCAGAAAGACTGCACCTTAGGAAAGCTGGTACGTAAGTGGTGGTAGCAGGCTCAGAGTTTGCATGAGATGGGCTGTCAGGCCAGCTCAGCAAGGGGACAACATGGAATAGGATGTTTGAGGAGGAGTCTGCTAATTTAGCACTGTATCATTTAGTAGTTCAGGAAGGTTCATCCTGAATAATATGTTTGGCTGACTTGTGACCTCCTTGTAATAGCTCTGAGAGATGGACAGGAGATCAATCTACTTGATGGCCTTCTGATAACTCACTGGAAAACCCAGTGCATCTCCTTTAGCTACCTGGACCAAAAAGGATATAAAAGTAGTATCACTAATCCAAATAATCCCTGTGGGACCATGAGGGGGGACACCCACATGCTGAAATGAAAAGTGATGAGGGCCTTAAACAAATGAAGACCTAAGCTGCTAAGTCTATATGGCATACTGTGAGCTTACTAGCTTATATCTAGCACACTGTAGCCATGTTTTGTGCAGCACTGCACCAAAAAGAGAGGCATTACAGATTAGCTTGAGTTGGCTGCTTGCGACTGGTTTATGTGCAGGCAGCAATAGGCAGCTCTGTGATACCCAGGGCTTGTATTTCCAGGTTTTATTTATGTAATTTTTTATTTGCAGGCAAAAGTAGCTTGCTGCATCTCTTCCCCCTCGGTGTGCTTGTGCCCTGGGTTAGGTGCAAAGCTGGTTAACAGCTCCTGAAGGGAGACAGGCCCTCAGAAGCAGATACTCCAAAACCTGTGTGTTGGGTAGGACCTGTTGCTCAGGGAGGAGCTGCACTGTCCAGGAAGGAGTGTTATTATTTCCCTTGTACATGATTTAGATCAGACCTAGATCTGTGATTTTCCAGGAATGTGCCCTAACAGGCAGGGAGCTCCTCTAAGCATATGTGAGTATGGGACGTGATTTACACCCATGTGGCCAAAGTCGCTCTGTTCTATGTGGAAGATTTGAAGATTCATTGAGCCAGAGAGCAAGAGGGAGCATAACTCTGATTTAATGGCTAGAGGGGGAGTTTCTGGGTTCCTTTGCCAAGGACTGGTTCATGTGTTTTAACTGCAGAGTAGCAAATGGGATGTCAAAATTGCTGTTTCTGGGATGCGCAGGAGCAGAACACTAGGTCCCTGAATCCTGTTATGTTGAAAGCAGGGCTCAGTAGCTGTGACTACCATTTTCAACTTTAATGCCTAAATTCTGTACAAGTCCCATTCTTTTGACCTGGCCCAAAATACCTATGTTCAGTCTTAGTCTTCTGAACTACTGCCTCAGTGATGTATCCAATGGGAATCTGCATGTTTGTTTGGCTTGGTTTATGCAGTAGTTTTCTAAGTTGAATACTGGTAGCTAATGGTGAATATGGAAGCTTACAGAGACAAATTCCCATGTAATAGGATACCAATATAATTCAGTCAGAGCTTTGATAAGCAACAAATTATATGTGGTAACCAGTTCTTCAAGCCTCAGAGGACCTAGGCTCAGAGCTCAGAAAGTTGCTGGGCTCACCTCTGAGTTTGAGTGAGAAGATACAGATGAAGGATTACTGAAAAAAAATACTTTCCAGGTACATCTCTCAGCCAAAACCCATCATCTTTTCATAACCAATTCCCTTGATTCTGTGTTCATGGTCTCTGATAGATGGTAGGATGGGAGGGAGACTTTACAGCCAAAGAGGTCTCAGCTGGACTTCATGAAAATTGAGGATTTCTTGTCAGAGGAGCATAGTTAACATCACAGTTCATGACAAACGAATCCAAAAAAAGTTAGCTCCCTGGCAGACCTTTCAGTTTTTTTCCAGTTTTTAAAGGAAGCAGGGGGTAAAAAACTTCTTGGCTTAGGTCAGCAGGCAAATTCTGCATCTGCTGGAGGTAGCAGGTCTTCTGTCTAATAAAGAACCATTTTTATGTAATTGCTTTGGAGGAAAAAAACCACATCCCATTTTAGGCCATAGAGGGTTGGCGTTGAGCAGACATTCTTTAGAGACTGCTAACCGATTGCGATGTTCCTTGTCTTGCTGTGTGCACTTCACATGGCTGTCCCGCCAGGCTTGCTTTCACCATCCAGGTTCAGGTGTGGTTCAGGAGCTTAGACCAGCCCTTGGCAGCTCTGCTGAATGCTGAGTCACAGGGAAGAGCTGGAGATACAAGTATTCCAGAGATCTCTGCAGCACTGGTGGATTATTTGCTGAAAACTAGAGACCCTCACAAATCACATGCCCTTTTTCAGTAGTTGATTGAGATTGGTGATAGAATCCTGATGTTCATTTTCAAATAGCTGGCTGCTTGAGTAGACCTGAATTTGTTGCCATGTGAGCCACCCTGAGGCTACCAACCTTCTTTCAAAAAAAAAAAAAAAAACCCATATATTTTTTTCTTGCATATATTTTTTTGGGAATATATGTAATTTATGTGCAGACATTGACTCACCCTTGTTCTGATGACACCTTTCCTTAAATTCTCTCACTCCCAGAGAAGAGAGGTGACCTGGCAGGAGCAAATCCAATGCACTGCAAATATGCAGCATAATTACCTTCTCAAAGTAGCTCTGGTGCATGCATGTGTTGGATGAGGGGAGGCATATTAAATAGTGGAGCTGCATGAAAATTTACTAGTGGAATGGTGTTCTGTCAAAAAATGTGCTGTTTGAAACAGAATGAAAACGTTCCTCATGAGAATGTGTTTGTACTGCAGCTGGCAGCTGTTCAGAGGACCTGGAGCCCTGCAGCCTTGTTTAATGATCAGATCCAGTTGGGAGAGATCAGAGATGGAGGTGTGGCAAGGTGGTGGTTGTTGTTGTTATGCTTCAGCTTTAAGGAAAATTTCAAAATGCTTCAATTTTCCACAGTGCAGAAAATGAGACTTGACCTACTCTGCTTCATATGGCTGTTTCTTAAAAACGATCTACTGTCTCCAGAACACATCATCATTATAGTGTTGTACTATGGTATTTACTTCGTGGAATCCTGGGACTGATCTCAGTGCTATGTTGAGTTCATTTAGATCACTGATCTTGCACTGGGGATGCATTTAGCCTGTGAAGTCTTAAAATACTTGTGGGAAGATTCACTGCGTATTTATGTGGGACAGAGACCACACAGACTTTTCAGCTTGGAGTTCGGTAACACTCATGGACTGGAAAACAAAAGCATGTCAGTGGGGGAACTGCCCCCCTTCCTGCTTGCTTTTTGGCTTTAAAAAGATCACCTTGAATGGGGTCATGGCTCCCTTTTTAAATTCAAATTTTTCAGTTTAGATACTAATTTTGTTTTAGCAAGGTTCTCCTTACCCACCACCCTGACACTGCTGGGAGCAATTCCCCCACCCACCCCCCCCATCATTATCTCTACTTCTTTCCACCTCCCAAATGCCTTTTTTTTGTAGCCATTGAAGGCTAATATGTCTATTCTCTCAGTAGTAAGCCTGTAAGATGTTTGGGCTTCCAACCTAAGGCGGTGCAAACCAAACATAGTGCTACTGTTTAGGCCCTTCTGGTTTCAGCGGTGGTGGGACCTTATTTTTGGTTGCAAAAAGGCCTGCGCTTTGACACAGCTAGACCCTCTTACTTAGGGCAGAGCAAAGGCAAACTTTCTGCTGCAGAAAAGTATTACTGTTAAAAAGAAATTTCCCACTTTGGCTTCACTTCTGTGGCAGTCAAACTGGGCGCCAGTGCAGTGGACAGAAAATTGATGTCTTCAGTTAAAGTCTTACCATTTTCAGGAGCTTTTTCTTTCTCCCCTTTTGTGGTGCTTTGTCTTGTTTCTGCAAAGACCCCTTTTTTCACCCTTTGCCCTGTGGGTTGCTTTAGTGTATTGAAGACCATTCTCCAATTGCTTAGTCTGTTGAAATATGAATGTGGAAAATACATTTTTCTTAGTGTGAACACTCAGTACATTTGTTCAACAACTGAGTGGTTCCTTGTTCAGAGCATGCTGTGCAATGATAACATAGCAGCTTTGTCATCTCCTAAGTAAGATGAAGAAAGAGAAGGTTAATGGATTTATTTCATTATCCTGAGACTATTTCTTGTTCTGTTTAGTGCAACAATTTCTTGTGCTTATTTACTAGCACTTGCCTTGTATCCTGTGCATACAGATACCTTTTTGTCTTTCCCTGGCCCTGCACCCCTTCCACTGCATGATGGGCTGGGGGGGCAGGGGAGGAGTCCCTGCTGTGTCACTGGTTTCCTGGCTCCAGGTATCCAAACACCAGAGGAAGAACTAGTCTTGAAGTGCTCTGTCATTGGGGTAAAACTTGGAGGTATCAAACTTCTTGTGTGTCCATGGACAAAGCAAAGGAATAGCAGCAGCAACTTTATCACTGTTCTTAATGTTTTTATAGGCTGAATGTAGACAGCTAAGTATTATATATGAAAAACAATTATATTTTGAAGAGTTCTTTCCTTTTTCCTTTAAGATATGTTGCTGTCCATGGATGAAAGTGGGAATCTTTCAGAGATCCTTGTCATGTTCTGCCAGGAATGCTTAGCCATATTCAGTTTGTGGATCCTAAATCTTCAGACCTTAAATGCTCTTCTACCAGGGATGTGACCCCCCTCATAGAAATGTCATGTCATATCTGTTGTTCAATTGTCTATGTTACCTGCGTTCTTCAGGCCTCAAGTTTAAGGTTATATAGTTAAGGTTTTATAGTTAAAGGGAATTTTCTATATTTCAGCCAGTGCCCATTGCCTCTGGTCTTGTCACTGGACACTGCTGAGAAGAGCCTTGCTCAGTCTGCCTCACTCCATCCCACCAGCTATTTATTCACATTGATAAGATTCCCCCCTGAGCCTTTTCTTCTCCAGGCTAAATAATCCCAGTGCATCCTTTGCTTTTCTAGGCACTCTTTCCTGCATGTTAGTCATTTCCTTGGGTCAGGACATGCATCTATGTAGCTGCATGGAGAGCTGCGTCACGGAAGTGACCTCAGTTAGAAATAATCTTTATTTTATGCTATGTGTTTTTAACCCAGATGAGGTCCACTTGACTGTTCTGTGAAGGATTATGGCAATGTAAGCAAACACCAGGCAAAGGCTGGGAATAAGGAGTGGAAGGAAGGCAAGGTGTTTCTTCTTGTGGAGGTATAGTTTATGGTGGCTTAAAGTATTTGTGACAGTAGTTACCTGTGTGGACTGTGAACAGATCTGAAGACCTAGGGGTAAAAATCTTTGGTCTAGAGTTACTAAGAAACTAAAGCAATAAAGATGGCTTTTTGGCAGGGAGTTTTGTCTGCCATGAGACAATAACTTTTGTAGATTATTTTTCTACCCTCACCCAAACCATTTCCTGCTCAGGAACTTTATTAACTGATTGCATTTCTGTGGATTTAGTACCCTTCAGCAGAGACCTGATCCATGAAACCTCCCTGCTTTCCTTTGAACCTATGTATACTTTTATTGTAATTTGAAAACAACTTTTACAGCTGAATTATTCATCACATTAAGAACCATCTCCTTTAGTCTGTTGTGAGCCTGACTCCTAATGCCTTCTCTTGATGCTCCCTTCTTGTATTGGAAAAGAAAGCGAATGATCCTCCATTCTCTTTTCCACTTGTCAGTCTGGGAACCGCTGTCATATCTTCCCTCAGTTGTCTTTTATCCTTCTGTGAACCTTCTCTTAATCTTCATCTTTGGTACCAGCAATACCCTTCCTCTCCTAATTTGTTACCATTATACTGTGCACTCCTGTTTTTTCAGGTGGTACTTTTGCATTAACTCCTAAACTAATTCTTACTTCTATCTCCAACCCCTAATGTGCAATTTTGCATCTCTAGTTATAGCTCTGCTTATCCTTTGTGGTCCTGTTTCACTGCTACCTCATGTAGATCCAGTGTGGTTTCTTGTATGTGACCCCTTTCTCTCCTTTTTTTTTCCCTCCTGCCACCCGTATTTAGGTCTTGGACTTAGTCTTGATATTAGTCTTTGACTTTATCAGACCAAATTCAGCTCTGTTCTCATGTTGGTTAATTTTTATCCTTTTTTATTGTAGTCTTTACTTCATCTAGCTTTCTGCAAGGTAAATTTTTGCTGTGAATGTCTTTTTTCCTCTGTTCTATTTTATTTGAATCCAGGTCATTTTTTGTCTATTATTTATCTGCTGAATACTACTGATTCTTAAATACATATTCTCATGTCTTCTGTCTCTTTTTGCTTGGTAACTAACATGACTGAAGTACTTTGTTTCTGCCATTGGTATGGCAACTCTTCATGCTACTTTCTCTACTCATTGAGCCAGTGGTAAGAGTCTGCCTGAGTAGTTTATTACTTTTTTCCTTCAAATCCTTCCAAGTATTTACTCCTGTAAAATGGCTATTGTGATAATATCTGTAAACTGCTGTTACATATTTATCTTGTCTAAATAAAGGTTACCAGTTTTTTGGTGTAGAAACACTGACTGGATGATTTGCAGCTCAGTGCTATACTTTGCATTTCACATATTGTGTCTGATGTTAGCCCTTTGAGACAATTGTTTCTGATGTTTTGGACATTTTGGACTTTGCCTTATTAGTAGGTGGTATGATATTTAAATCTTTCAAAATGCAGAAGACCTTAATGATTTTGGCTTGGGATTTTCATGCCCAAGTTGCTTATTGGGATCGTTATGGCTGTTAGAGGCCACTTGAGGAGTCTTCTCCTTTTTGGTGGATGTTCTGGGGATCTTTCTCCCTCTGTTGTATTACATATATCTCTCCTTACTTGAGCTGTCTAGATTTCAGCCCTCTTATGTCAGTGGAATAACTCAACTCTCTGTAGCGGGGAGAGGGGCTTGGGATGTATTTTAAGGTAAGTTGGATTTTCCAGTGGGGATACTTTTCTCTAGAGAGAGCGAGCCTGAATGCAAACTTTAGCAAAACAGAAATGGATAATGTAAATCTCACCTTATATATCTATTACAGGGTCTGTAATATATCTATGACAGGGTCATCTGTGGCCACAGAGGTCTGGAATTGCTGGTCAGTATTTCTGTGCTGGTTCACATTAGCATTTTCTTGAAGTACATGTTAAAATCATCTTCCTGAACAGTTTAGTTTTGCTTTAACAGAGGGGCTGCATATCATTACGTTCAGTGGAAGGTGTCACAACCAGTAATGATTGATTCATGATCACCAGCATGTAACTTTGTAGAGTAATGTAGTTTTTGGAAAGTACAAAGGGTGATTGCATAGCCAGCCAGTATTTCTGTCCATAACTTTTGAAAAATCGGGAGTTAGACTCTCTTCCAATGTAGGCATTTTCAAGGCTTCTGGTTGGGAGATTTTCTCTTATGGGACTGGGGTTCAAATTTGAAGACTTTCAGTACATGCTGGTTGGAGATTTATTTTTGGAATGGAAAGCAGAGATATTTTTCATTGACCCTGTGACTACAGCTACTACTTATATTAGGAAAAGCATTGATTTGTAGATTCACAAAAGTGCTGTTCCCACTGGAAGGCAGTTAGATTTGGGGGTCTTTCTCCCCTTTTATGCAAACAAACTCTGCTCTGTAAAATTTGCAATAATAAAAAAAAGTTTTGCTGATTCTTTTTTAACTTGGCTATGTTTCACTCTTTCCTTTACAATCTCCTAAGCCTTGTTACATGGCCTTTTATATGTTGTTTATTTAACAAACATCAATGTAACTCACTTAAAAAGAAAAATCCTCTCATCTTCTCTGAGGGTTAATCAAGGGAGAAACTTTCTAACCCATGAAAGCAGGCTGAGACTGTCTCTGCTGTGAAATATTAAATAAAGGAATCAAAGGGAAATAATACCCTGTGATGATACCTCAGGGAAGATTTAATTAAGAAAATGAAATTGCATTAAGAGTGACCCATTGTGGACTGCCAAAAAGCCAACAGATGAGGGAGAAATTTGTTAGCAGTGTTTGCCCATCAGTAAGCCTGTGAGATACGATGCTCAACAGAGTGGCTTAAAGTGATGTTTAATTACCTGATTGATTAGGGTTGTCTTTTTAAATTCAGTACTGAAGGGAACACATCTAGTCTGTGAAATGGCTTGCAGGTCCTGGGGATCAGGGCTGGTCATGGCACATGTCTGCTCACGCCTTGCTTAAACTTCATACTAACGAGTTGCCTGCAGAGATACCATTTCCAGCCTTCACTGGCTAAAAGGGAATTGCGGTATGGTGCATGGCACCAGTTGAAGAGTGCTGTTCACTAGCCATGCAAACCTCATGTGAAGTTGTACCTGGAGTGGAGTGGGTAAGTTCACTAATATCTCAGCAGGTTTATGTTGCTTTAAATTGATGGGATTAATTTTTCATGCATGTTGGCCAGAAGCAGTTTTGCACTGACTGAACCCAGAAGGTGCAAGGGCAGTTTAACTGGTTGGCAGAAGATCAGCCAAGGAGTGGAGACCTACATGTGATGACACATACTAAGAAAGCAGCAACAACTTTTTTTCTTGAGCTTATGTTGTCCTAGGTCTACTAGAGGCATGGAAAGGAAGCAGCTTGCTTCTTCCCTTGGTGTGACCAGGTTTTGTAAAGCTTGGAGCTGTGCACTGGGGGAAGTGCATCTAGATTCTGCTCTTGCCTCTACAGGTGAGGATTGTTTTCTGATTCACAGCTGAGGATTGAATTGGGGAAACTTTGGAAAGAGCATATGAACCAAGCAGGAGGGAATGTAGGGAACCTAACACTTGATCCTTTAATCCCCGAGGCAATACTTTTGAAATACGTTTGACTCAAGAGGTCTCGAACAAACCAGGGAGTGACATTTAACAGATAAAGGCTGCAAGGATGGGCCTGATGTCTGTAATGACATGTATGATTTTATAAGTCAGCAGTCATCCCTGTGCTAGGGTTGAGCGGTTTCTCTTGTGCCCCATGTGTTGTCTGTATCCCCAGAGGTCTCAGCCTGCTCTCTGGCAATTACGCAGGCATTCCCTCGCTCTCGCCATTAGCGTAATGGCTAGCAAGAACATCACTTATCCCTTTGCTCGTGAGTGACTGCTGCTTCCATAATCTCTTTTGCATTAAACTAATGGATGACTTGTGTATGCAATTTTTCTCCCCTTCCTCATGTGGTGAGGAGGGTACCTGTCATTGCTTTTGTCCCATTTGCCTTTTATTGCAAGTGAAAATAGAAGGAGAATTTGACAAGAACTTAGAGCAACTGTCTTATCTTGTTGTGTCCCACAATCTTCTGCAAATCTTACTAAAAGTATGCAAATAATAGAAAATGCCGGCTGAGAAAAGAAAAAAAACACCCTCACATTGAATTACTTTGTTGCCATGTGTAATTCCTCAATTGCAAGAAAGCAGATTCTCATCACAAGTAGTCATTTTACCTGGCTTTGATTTATTCATCTTTCAGTTAGAAGTGATATTTAAAGTAGCTACTTGATAAAATGGAAGTGACCATTTCCAAGCCATTACTTATGAAAGAGGAAGGAAAATTTTGCTTACATATACAGTACCTCTCTCACTGTCTTTTACTACAAAGAAACAGTGATTTTACAGACCTACTTAATCTTCTCTGGGTTTAAAACATCATTCTCATCTCTCTATTTTTTTTCCCCTTTGTCAATCTTATTGTGACCTTCTGTTGGCCATCTTTTTTTGAAAGGTAGTGCCTGTAGATGAGTCCTTATCAGCCCTGTTCTTGGGGAATATGTTTTATAGAGCTCAAAGGACTGCTTGCTATGTCTGTTCCAGGAGGGCATAGAAATACAGAGCTGGAAGTGACCTGTAGAGGCAGGAGCAATGATGCCTTCAGCACTTGCCAGGAGCCTGTTCTCAAAGGCTGCTCAGGATGGAGAGTCCACAGACTCCTGTTGAAGCACGTACCTGTGCTGCTCTCTTTATTGTTAGGAAGTTTTTCATAATGTCTAAGCTGATTCTTGCTGTGGTGTCATCAGTCCCATCTACTGTGGATGGAAGAGAAAGTATTCTTTCTTCTCTGCAGCAGCGTCTTAAATACTAAACTGTGCCACTTGCACTGTTCTGCTCATTCCATCTCCTGTCTTTTTTTTTCCCCTACGTTTTTGTTTACTAGTGCCAGTTATATGTATATCTCTATCAGTTGTGTTTTCTTGAGTTCTTTCCTGTGGCTCTTCTCTGGACTTGCTCCAGTTGGCTTATCTTTTTCTTCAAACGCAGTGCCCACGTGAGGAGGTAGTGCTGCAGCTGAAGCTTTGCTGATGCTCAGTAGAGTGGAAGGATGACTCCATGTAGTATGCAGGCCACAGTCCTGTTTATCTGTTCCAGCCGGCTTGTTTGTCTTGTGCTCAGTAGCTTGACACTGACTTGTGTTCAGATTGTCATCCTCTCTTCCCCATGGATCCTCTCTGGGGACTCCCACCTGGCTAGAAGTTTTCCTTGCTGTATTTATGCAGTTATTTCTGTGTGTACAGCTTTGCTTTTCTTTCCTGTTTTTTTTCCAATTTCTTCAGTTTGTTACAGTAATATTGGATTTGAATCCCATCCTTCACATTTGCAGTATTCCTTGGTTCTATTTGGTCTACAGATTTAATAAGTTGATTCTTTTCTGTCATCTAGTTAAAGATGGAGCAGGACTAGGCCACAATTCATCCAGGTACATGCTGTACGCTCATGTAGAACCAGTGATAACTGCTGGATACAGGTCTCCAAGTTTTGCATCCAGCCTGAATTAGCTTCACCTAGATCATGTTTTCCAAACTTTTTAAGAGAATGTTGCGTAAGGCAATATCAAAAACCTCATTTAAAATCAAGGTATAAAGTATTTGTCCTTTTTCCCCGGTTGCGAAACCTGTTACTTTGTTGCAGAAAGAAATTAAATTGGTTTGAGGCGATTTGTTCTTGATGAACCTCTTGTTACTTCCCGTCCCCAATCTCTTGATGCTTTTTTTTATTTTTTTTATTTGGCCTACTCAAAGAGCTCTTGGGATCTCTCATCAGAGTAAATGCTTGCTAGAGGGATTGTAGTCCAGGCTTATTCCTCTTTGTCTAGACTTTGCAGTCTCTGGGACAGACTCTGTGTTTACCTCCATGTTCTCCTGAAGTCTAAACAATAAGATTGTACAAATTCAATGCAAAGGGAGTAAAAAATCAGATATTTTTTTTCCTCTCCCTGGGGACTATTGCAAGATCTAGAAAGTTAGTAAGCTGGCCAGGTACGTAGTGTGTCAGCTGGTGCTATGATCTGTGCAGCAGTCATCAGCTAGAAAAAGAGTATTTGGCACTATTACCTGGAATATATCTCATTTCTATATTATTTAGATTGCACCCAAGTAGAAGAAACACTGCTGTTGCAGATAAACAGAATCTCTTTTTTCCCCCTGATACCTCATGGATTTGTAGCTGAATGAATGAGATAGGAAGAAAGTGGGATCCAATACATAGCATAAACTTTATTTTATTCATGATACGGTTAGAATGAAATTACTGTGGTTTTATGATCTGCTTTTTCCCCCTACTCTGTGTGTGGGGAAATCTTTATGGACAAGAAGTCTAAAGTGTTTTCTAGATACCTGTTTATAGTGAGAAAGTAGATGTATGAAAAAGAAACAGCATTAAAGTTGTAACATATCAGTGAATCAGGCTGTCTTAGTACAGGCGCTTTGCAGGGCTTCAGCCTGTCTGCATCAAGGTGGATGTTAGATCCCAGCTGTTTTCAGAGCACAGGAGCACTGGAGGATATTAATCCATTTTTAAGGTGTATTTTTGTAAAGACTTTTTTGTGAGCTGAATCTGAGTCCTAAAATTTATGCTTATCTAAAATATACTTTATTTACTGAAAGTTATTTTATTGTGGTGTAGTTGTGGAAAGCTTCTACTGGTCCTCCTTCTCATTTTGTACAGTGCAGCTCAGCTGCCTTATTCAGTTTGTTTCTTGCTGGGACTCTGAAAATAGTGTTACATACCTCACAACTTGATTTATCAGCTGTAAGGCAGGTTTTCTGCCTGCATGTTAACACTGTAAGTATAGAAGTGTTGATTATATATCTACTTTTGTGCAAAGCACATTGGAATACCCTCTGTATACAAGAAAACATATAGAGACCTCTTTAAGATTTCAGAGGAGAGTCTATGCAGCCTGTGTGGAGTTATAGCAGGATGGGTTTCAGGCACTTTGATATTTGTACTGTTTTTTCTCTGACAAAACCTTTGGATTGATGGATCTGTAAAGTTTTCCCTGCTGTAATTTTTTTTGTCAAATATTTAACTCTTCGTTTTTTTTCTGAAGTCTATCAGCTTGAGGAAGATGACATATTTTTAGTGTTTCTTTCCACTTCTTTCACAAAAGAATAACTGGTTGAATATTAAATCTCTAGTCTTAGTCTTCACTCAATTGCATTTATAAAATACAAAATCTTTGTGGTTGCAAGCTATAAAAGGCTGCAGATTGTCAGGGTGCAGAGCCATCAAGTGTGGAGAACTGATATGATTAGGAGATGCGATATATCTTCCATAAAACATAATAGATATTTTATTTGACAAGATTTAGCATCAATTCAGGAAGGCATTGCTCTTCATGATGGGTCTTTAAACATTCATTTATATGTTTCCTCATTCAGAGCTTTTATTATGAGTGATTCAAGCTGTTTCATGAACCAATGAACTTACTTTGCCCCTGATTTGGCAAAGATTTACACATATCTTTAATTTTGAAGCAAGAAGACTATGCATGCTGGTGAGAGAGACTCTGCTTAAAATTAATTTGGGCTAAAGCAGTGTTTGTGTCTATCAGATTTTGCTCAGGGAGCAAAAATGCTTACGATTTGGCTACTGGGAAGATACTTCATAAGTCCTTAAAGTAATTTAATGGTGGCTTTTAGTTATAGCCTCCCATTCTTTTCATTTAAAGAATCCAGGAATAATAAAAACCAGAGTTTTAAAGTGCAGGGAAATGAATACAAGTTTTTGGTATCCACCATTCACTTTACAGAGATGCCTAGATGATTTTTTTCAGTTATTTTCTTTAGAACTTCAGCTCTGTAGTAGCCTGTTTAATCAAGGCCTTAATCTGACCACATATGTAAGTAATGGATTGTTAATTCATTTATCTTATTAAACTACATGCATTTTATGCAGCTTGTATAGTTCATAGTTTTTTCCTGCCTTCTGTGCTTTTTGAAATTATTTGACTTGGAAAACTTGTTGGGCAAGGTTTTTTTTAGTATCTAGATAATCTGAAAATGAATCTTAGATTTTCCACATATGTTGTTCATCACTTTGAAGCCCTTAACTACACTGGTTTTGAGAACATCACTGAAAGAAGTGACATCTCAGAAAGCATTGTGTGAATTATTCGTAAATGTTGATGGTTTAATAGTGACCTCAATTTTTGTCACTCCTCATTAGATTTGCTACTATTTCAAAACATTTGGTTTTTCAAGGAAGAATTTCTCCTCCCCAGCTTCTCTTCCTCCTTTCTTGAGTCTGCGGTGAAGATGCGAGGCTGGATCTGACATGATCTCCATGGCAGCACACATTAGTTTCCATGGCAACATATTTCACAAACAACCCTACAACTTTACTACAGCGTCAAACAAAAGGAGAAGCAGAAGAAGCCCGACTGTTGGAGCAGGCTCTGATCAAGGTTAAAATTAAGAAGAGGGGGAAGGGAGGCACATAGAAAGAGGTTGGGTGAGATAATGACATCTTGCCATTTGTCCTTTTAAGCTTTTGCTCCAGGGTAAGCACATCATTTAAAAAAACCTAAATTCTCCAGTCCGTAATTACTGTGCCACGCAGCTGCATTCCTGCACATGAGTAGGTAAGTGATGTGCTGTCACAAGTCTTTTGTCCCAAGATACATCTTTAGGCTGGTTTCTGAAGGAAGTGAGGCTTAAGGAATAACAATCCTCTGTTCTGGTTGTGTCTCTGTCTCTCTCCTACTGTACCTCTCCCTGTAGCTTTTGACCCCATTGATCAAATTACTTGAATTTGACAGAGGGGCCAAAGTTGAGGAGGTAATTAAGTTCCTCTTGGTGTTGTGAAAAGCTGGGTTCTGGCTCCCTGTTCAGTCTCTGGAAGGAGAATTGGAGAATTACAGGCATCTAAGCTAGATGGGTATAATAAGCAATGTAATAAAGCCTAGTTCCTTTGATGGCATGAATTCAGAAAAATGTTTAAGCACGTGCTTAATGTGTCTGTTTCTCATGAGGTTCTTTCCTAAACCACAAAGTAAGGGAACTACAAGGGATTGATGCTCTCGGAAACAGTGCACGTTACTTCTCTTTCAAGATAATGGTACTGGGAAGGCACGAGGGAAAACATGTAAGAACTACAAGGTGTGAAGGGGCTTTCAGTTATAGACTGAATATAATCCATACTTCAGGTTTGTAGAATGCAAAGATTGCAGGCAATAGGCACGTTGCATTGTGCATGTTGCATGTTGTCTGGTCAGGAAGCTAAAATGCAGCTGTTCCTGCCTCCATCCATGTCAGGCTACTACTAGCAGCCAAATGTGAAAATACAAGGTGGAGTTGGGGGATGGAGAACTTGTAATGAGAGGGTTTGGGAGCATGGGCAAGGATAAATCAGTGTATTCGGTGGTCTGTTCCGTTACTTGGGCTGTGCATATCTCCCCTGTCTCTGAAATATGCAGTTCCACATGCATGGGAAAGATTGTGTGATTGCATTTGTGTCACTGGAAGGGTGGTGGTGTTTTGGCAGAGTCTGTTTCTTAGCTGTATTGAAAGTGGTTTTAAAAAACAGGAAAGAATGTGAAAGTAGCTTAAAGATTTATATTGGCCCTGGTTTAGAAGCGCAAGGCTGCCACATTACTCTTGTCACTTCAAAGTGATTCTGATCAAACTTAGTATGGGATACTATCTTGCACGTGAGCTTTTATGGGAAGATGGGAGGATTTTTTGTTTTCTCGGGGATTTTTTATTTAAAAATACTAGGCTGCATTACAGAGGTGACTGCACAGGGTTAAATGCAGGAGAGAACTCATAAGTATCAAAGATATCTTTTGATGAAAAAAATACAGATAACCCACACTTGTATTGCTGTATGTTGTGGTATGGCAAATGGAAGGCAGTGTTTGTCTGGGGAGCTGCCAGGGCGAGAAGCAGGTTCTGGAGACATGGCTTGGGGCTGGGGGCATTGCCCTGATCAGGGAATGGGATCCAGCTCCTGTGGGTCCTAGAGGGCTGTGTCATCTTATACATTATTGTGCAGAAGTGACTTACCTCCTGTAGACCTCTGCTTACCATGTAAAGTATTAAAGTGGCAAGATACTCTTTCTGAAGTAAAGGAAAACACTTGTCTTGCAGAATTGTTTTTTTTTGTTCTGACTCTTGGAAATGATCCTGGTGGAAATGATCTGTTGAACAGAGTTTAAATAAAATGGTCAAAGATGTACATAGTCATGATTTATTGTCTACCTTTCCATTTTACGTGATTACTGTTGTTTTCAAAAGTGTCTAGTGATTTATTTTTATGGATCTTAGTTTCCCTGAAACTCCTCAGAAGCTAGTTCTTAGGAGTCCTCCATGCTCTGAAAATTAATTCCTTTAATTTTCTGGTGAAACAAAGGTGCATGCAAACACTACCCATATTAAAAGGCTTGCCTGTAGCAATACTAACTGTATAACCAGCCTACGCTACACTTCTGTTTTTTTAAAAAAATAAAATAAAAAAAAATATATCATCGATGTGATAAACTACTAAGCTTCCAAAATACCAATATTGATTTTTTTTTTTTTGTGGCTGAGGTGCCATCTCAAAACACTTAGGAGGGTTGATGTAGAAATTCAGACATTCTTACTTAACCCCTTTTCATGGTGGTTATGTTGTGTCCTGCCTAGGCATCACAGGGCACTTATTCCCTTCCAGACTGCCAACCTACAGAACTCACCTTTGGTGGATTCCTCCTTAGCTTTCAGTCTCCTTCCTGCCCTCAAGACTTCCCAAACCCAATCAGTGGTTCTCAAGCTTGAATTAGATGTGCGGTGGTGGTCAAGCCCATCCATCCTTCTAAAGAGTCTGTCCCAGTCAAGAGCAGCTTCTCCAGCTATTACCTTCCATGTTTTTAAGCTTGTCTTCAAAGACCTCTGATCCAGGCAGGGTAAACTAGACTCACATCTGTTTTTTTGTATGTTAGACCAGGACAGGATTCATGTGCGTGGTTTGTCAGTATTATGATTTCAGTATGTATTCCCAATACCTTTTTGTGAACTGTGGTAATGTCTTGCTTTCTCTGCTTTGCCTCAGAGTGTTAAAATTGCAATGTGGGCTCACTGCTGAAGAACTACCAACATATCCATCTGAATGAAAACTGTGAATCTGTTCCATGGGTTGTAAAAATAAACTTGTTTCATTGAGCTTTCATGTATCAAGAGATTTGCAAATGTAAAAATGCAATATAAAGGAAATGGATTTTGAATAATTCCTTAATCTGGTTTTCAGTGGTCAGGATGTTCAGCATTTTCTGTTTTCTCCCTAATCACTTTCATATTAAAGATTAATTGCATATCATAGAGAATCCTTCATTAAGCCAATGAAAACTGTGAGGATAGATCTGTTCATTAGAAGCAGCATGAGGAATAATAATGAGCAACCGCCAGGCTTCCTTGTCTACCTTGCAATAGACACATAAAGGATGTGTATTTCTGTGATGCTCCATTTGCTGTTATTAAACAAAAAAAGAATCATTTACAGTTTTACCAGGAAGCTTCCTTATTAACAAAACACAATAAATTACTCTGCTCCATACGCCTTCTGTGGTGTAAGTTTAACGGGGAAAGAAGTTAATATTTTACAAGTGTGTTGTGCTTCTGACTCCAGTAGAATCCAACAAGGTGATTTATGAAGGCATTTTTATTTTAGACTTTGTCATTTTGACTAGGACTTTCTCTTTTGCTACGTGCCTCTTTGCAATGTTTTTTCTCCTGAGTTCTTGGCATTTGATGTGTGTACCACATCTGTAAACCTGAAGAATTTGCTTCCCATTGCACAAGTAGATAAATGTGTGTGTACAATTTTACTCCTAGAGTATGCTGCTCTTGAGCTGTCTCTGCGGGCCTCTGCAGAGAAGGGATATCAAAGGGACAGGATGTAGCAAGGGCGAAATCAGGAAATGTGTCAACAGCATGGACTGCATATGCCAAAATTAAATTAGAGTCACTTTGTAATACGAAGTGAAGCAGTTTGAGATTTGTTTGTGAGGCAAAATAGCCGTTAAAGGTAGACTTTTGTTTCTAATAGATGGTAGTACTTCAGCTGCTAGATTCCCGTTCAGCAGCATGTGGCTATTACTTGGAGGGAAGGGTTTCTTTCCACTAGTATACTGAATGAGTTTCTCCTGAACCAGTTAGCAAGAGTTGTGAGGCTGCGATCATACTTAGTATTGTTCATAGTCTGTAGCAGTGATTCTGAAACCTCTTGGAGATGGATGACTGTCGTGTCGCAATTTCTCATGGACCATCTTGGATTCTTCTCAAATTTTTAAGAGAAAACCCCATTATGACTATGAGTGAATTAAAGCCAGTCTCACACCCCCCCCTCCCCCCCCAGTCATTGGAGCAATGTAGTTTGGGAACCACTAGCAGAGCATCATCTTTGTCTTGAATGAACTACAAAATAAAAGGCCTCTAGGTTGGCTTTCCTGTTCCAATGGATTTTTTTTTCTTGCCTAAGGCTTAGAGATTCAACAAGTAGGACAAAAATGTCTGATGCTGAAAGGGCAGCTGAATTACTCTTCCTTCAAAGACCTAGACAATAAAGCCACTGCAGAATGGGAAGTTATTGTCCCAAGAGTCATCTGACACTCACTCTGCATCCCTTCTCAAGCATGGGCCTTAAACCCCATTGTTTTGCATATGTTGAAGGGAGGATACCTAGATGTGTGTCAGAATATATGAAGATGGTCAGGCATTAAGAAAACTTCCCATAGTTGGAGTCCTTTACCCAACAGGTGGGCCCCAAAGCGGAATTCTTGCTTAAGGAGGTAAATTATCCTTAGGGAGTAATTAGCAACTGACAAGGTGTCTAGTTCCAGACTTCTTGAAACAGAAGGCTGTTTCATGATAGAGAGGTGTGGACATTGGCGATGAGTCAATACATTTTTTCCATTGATTGTCAAATAGCAATTAGGAATAGCTAGTTATAGAGTAATCTACATTTGCATACCTTCTTTTGCTATCATTGGACTTTATAGATCACTTTTTAACACTTTTATTTTTCTGCTTCTCTTTCCTGACTTTTTTTGAACTAACATGAGTAGTACACCAAAGGGAATAGCTAACCTATTTATCTTGCATTTCTCATGAAGTCTCTAGGCAGCATATTCTAATCGCCTTCATCTTCCAAAGTGTCTGCATTATATTCAGAAAGATAAAGGGAAGGAAACTTCAGTCTTGGTAAAAACTTAAAAACAGAAGTTGACAATAATAAACCTTCCAATATAATTTATCTGTACTGAAAAATTTGAACCAAATTAAATTGTGTGGATGGCTGGTCAAGTTGTCACAGGTCTAGTTTGTGTGTGCATGTATAATTGAACTGTGTAGGTTTACATTTCAATTTTTTTTGATGCAGACCAAAGGGATCCCTTGAATTTCAAAGTTTACTTCTGTTTGTATTCACAGTGGTGGCTCCCAAACCACGTTGGATTTACTTTAACTGCTTTCTGAAGGTTTCTAAAATAGATACTGTGATTGTCACTTTTTTTGCCAATATACCCCTAAAGGCATTGTTGTTTTTAACAAATTATGAGATCTCTGAACGGTGATATCATATAGACAAGGTTTTGAAAGTATGGAAACATTCAATGTCAAGAGTTAGAGGAGAGAAAGACGTATTTTAAGTGACAGCAAGGGAGTTCAGTTGATGATGAAAGTTGCGTACACTATGTAGTCACTGCAGGGACTGGTTTGTGAAGATACAAAAGTTAGATTTTATCTAAGTTCTCCAGGTACTGTTGGCAGCATGATCACAGTGGCATAGTTGGTGCTGCAAAAGTCACTGTTGAAATGGTACATGCTCAGATACAAAGTTATGGTGGTACAGAGTGATGGAAGTGTGCGTGTCAGTCTTGTAGCTGGGGGTAGTGGTGTGTTTGGTTCCTGCCCACTGTCCACCCTGTGGGTTTTGGGGTGCTTTTTTGCACTAGCTTGACTAAAATGATGAAGGAAAAAAAACCCACCCCACCTAGCTAAATCCCTGCAACCCACTGTGACCACTGGTACATCAGTCCAAAAAGTCATTGCTGCAGCAGCTTGCTTGGGTGTTGCAGGGATCTGATTTGTTCAAACCCCATTCACTTCAGTATGAGAAGAATTGCATAGATATGGCTGCCATGTGTATTCCATACTGGTCTCATCTGAAGAGCTCAAGCAATATGATAACTTTATCTTCTCACTTTAGGAGTCTGTTTCCATTTTACTGCAGAAAAGAAATGAGACTTTAATGGGTGGAGAGGTGAATCTAGTCCTCTTCTGGTCCAGAAGACTTCACAGCACTCTTTGACTGTGCGTGACTAATAACATACAGTCCTGGTAAAGGTTGATTTTTGTGCAACTCTGTGGGCAAAAAGGGGTGAAAAGGCTTGGGAAGAGATGGGAAAGGACTAGATAGCCCTTCTTAATGTGGGTTTTCTTTTGTCTTCTGAAAGAGAACAAAAGTCATTTGCACGGTAGATGCTACTTTAGTTGCTGTACCTTGCTGCAGCTTTTTGTGAGAATCAGACTGCTGCTTGTGCTCTTAAACTAACGGGCTGGCTTCCACTCATGCACTTGTCTTTTCTCGTTTCCTTGGGTAAAGCTCTGGGCTGGTTCCAAGGTGGAGTTTTTGATCACGAGCCCAGATTTGCCACAGGAGAACTAGAGGGAGCTAAGTCGTTTTCTGACTTCTTGTCCTGTGCTGGAAGCCTGGGCCCACCACTCCTGTCCTCCTCAAATGAACTATATACTCTTCCCCCATTCTTCATGGAAAACATGTTTAAGATTAACCACTGAAACTAGATTTATTGTTTGTACAACTTGAGCCTATATTCGGTTTTCTTTGACTTGCTCCTGATGTTCTGGTAGAGCGAGGCATTTTTGGAACCTCTACTCTGTTTTTACCTTCTTCTGACTGATCTCCTTTCCCTTGGACCAGCCCAAAACGTACAGCTTGTTTTGTTTTGTTCAAGCTATCCACAGCTTTGTGCAACGCAGGAGTTAGGTAGAAAGGAAAATTTGTATTGATTCTACCTTTTAGTGTTTGACAGCAATTTTTATTTTTAGCCACAGGAATACGCAATGGGAGCTTTTCTCTAAGACTAAAACATCCTAAAGATCTTTTCACTGGTATGTATTGGGATACGGCCAGAGCAACAGGATAATCCTTTCTGCAGGGCTAAAAGACCTTGTACAGATTCCTGTTATATCCACTCACAAAACATGCAAGAGACCATTTAAAAACGAAGTATAGAGGAGAGATAACAAAAGGTAGGGAGGTAAAATAGGGGACTAAATTAGCAAGGTTGCATAAATTATGTACATGCAACCATTAATTTAGGAATAGGGATCTGGAATTTCCATTTGAGATTATTTTTCAGAAAACTTAGTATCTGTAACATATATTCCTCAAGAAGATTTCAGTATTGAGGGGAGAGTACTGTGATTTCTGACCTGCACAATTAGAGCAAAATAGTTTGCTTTAGTTTAGTTTATCTAGATCAAAACATTTTGACCTCAGCATTGAGCCCAGTCTGTTGTCTTGTGTATGTCTCTTAGGCAAATTAATAATATGTTACTACATGGGGGACAAAAAAATTAGAAGGTTTACATTTAAGGAAGTCAACAAACACAGAGGTTTGTGTTTGATAGAGCTTATCAAGGTGTTCTGCAGACCACTAATGTCAGTTTTAATATATATCAGAGCCTTGGAGAGGTTGAGGAGAACTAGAAAAAGGAACTGGTTTATAGGCATTTAAGAAGAGTGAATGGTACAACCCATCTGTTTGTTACCTGTTATTTCTGCCAAGCAGAAATAGTGGAATGCCTGGGATGTGATTAATACAGCTGTACGGAAGGGTAGTGTAAGGAAGGGTAGCCTATGTGGGTGTTGGCTTGTAAAAAAAGAAAAAGTCTCATCAAACTGACCTTTTTTTCTATTTCTTTATGATGTTTTAAGCCTCGTTAAAAGTTATACAATTGATTTAATACACCAAGATTGCTATGAGACATTTCTCTTGCTGCTGTACAATGTTTTGATTGAGACACTAGGTTGATACAGAATCAATGTGACATGTTAAATAGATAAAAACCATATAGCTGAGATCTCAAAATGTAACAGTAAATAGAAAAAAACATTGCTGACGTAAAGAGGGCTACCAGTCCTTTCTGTGCTGCATCTTCTTGTGTCCACAGATCAGGAAAGTTTTTGAAAATGGAATTTGGAGAAGAGCCACAAGGAGAAGTGGATGAACTGGAGATACTGGGCCCCTTTAATCTGTTGATACGATTATCCTTATCAAAGACAATTTAAGTGGTGACTTGATCATAGTCTTAAATACATACAGAGGAAATAGAAATTTGAAATCTGAAGCAAAGGTATAACACTCTAAGGACTGAGACTGTGACAGGCATTTTTCATTTATGCTGTAATTAACAATTTAAATAATTCCTCAAGGTTTGCATGCTTTTGTCACATCTGAAATCTTAGTCCTTTTTGTATATTTTTCTAAAATGTACACTCAGGGAGGCGTACAGGAATTAATTAAAAAAAAAAGAAGTTATTCCTTCTGGCGAGAGAAGCTAACCCTGTTCCCCACAGTGAGCCCTGGGTTCTTGGCTGAACTGCCACCCACTAGACCGCCCATTCTCCCTGTACACTGAGCATAGTGAGATGTAATGTGGCTGGGAAGATCAGCCTTTTGGGGGAGAATAAGGTCAGGAGATGCTATTGGGAGGCTCTGTGGCACTGTATGTGGCCTCAGGGCCAGTTTAGACCCAATTCAATTTAATGTCAAACCAGTTTAATTTAAGACTTCTCTATTTAGTCCAAGATGCTAACACATTCAGCTGGGGAATAGTGAAGTATTTAATATCGGAACCTAGTGCTTGCTAAATGCTTTATTCTGTTGAAAATGCTGATATTTTGATTTTTTGACCTAATTAGAGATGAAAGCAAATGCCAAAAGTGGGATGTTCTGAGAAGTGGTAATTCTGTGTTTTATTTATTTTTACAGAAAAGCTGACCTTAACAGCTGGAATCACTCTTTTATAATCCTCATCAAGACAGTTGAGCTTCTACCTGTCTTGAAACACTAAACTGCAGTTGGGCTACTTAAAGTTAAGCATATACTTAAGTACAGTGGTGAACTGGGCTTGATTTCAGAAAATGAGCTGCTGCCCTATTTGTGTGTATGCAAGTCTTATGAGGAGCAGCTGAGCGAACTGCGGTTGTTTAGTCTTGGAGAAGAGGAGGCTGAGAGGAGACCTTTATTGCTCTCTGCAACTACCTGAAAGGAGGTTATAGCCAGGTGGGTGTTGATCTCTTCTCCCATGTGATAGGACAAGAGGAAATGGCCTCAAGTTGTTCTTGATTGAGTCACGGTTGTATATTGGTAACCCATTCGGTGAAGACATTTTTCCTAAGTGCTGGAACAGGCTGCTGAGGGAAGTGATTGAGTCACCATCCCTGGAAAAGTACTTAAAAGATGTGTAGATGTGGTGCTTGGGGCATGGTTTAGTGGTGGACATGGCAGTGCTAGGTTAATGGTGTGACTTGCTGATCTTTTCCAGCCTAAATGACTCGATTTTATGTGTGAGAAGGCTGAGAGGACAGGAGAGGCAGTCACATGTTGAGAATACAGCACAGCATACGTAGGACAGTGAAATTGCAATGAGTGCAAGATAACACTGAAGGCACTGGACATGTTTGCCGCTGAAGGTAAAAGGGTACAAAGTGAGTGAGTAGCTCAGGAGACTGACACAGTCCTTTTGCATCTCTTTTGCTGCATAAGGTTGAGAGAGTCCTGACTGTTCCTGGGGAGAACAAGGGAGATTCTCTGCCTGTACTGCCCAGAGACTGTTGGTCACGATGTCCCGGGCAGTGCATGGGGCTGATGATGCTAGGGGCACAACTGAAGATGATCTCATCTCTGTGGTCTGGGCTGCGTGGCTAAGCTCCCACCGGGGTGGTGTTCTAAACCTGTATCGTATGTGAGCTGGGCACCAAATGTGAAGTATAATGCACCAGGATCAGGCGGTTAAAAAGGCACTGGTTAGTGCTGGTGAATTGGCGATAGCTTGCATAATACTTCTTCATGAGCACTTTAATATTTAATGTTTGCTATAGTATAAATGGAGCTTGAAGGCAGCTGTACATTAGCTGCATGAATTTTTAAGGGTGAGGGGGGGAAAGTTTGGGAGGCAGGAACGTCGCAGAAGCTTCCTAATTGGCACATACCCCAGTAGAAACCAAAATGTGAAAATTAAGTGACTGCCCTAATTATCAGAGGCTCCTAGGAATACATTGTGCTGGGAGATATTCCTTTTTCATTTCATGCACTGCTTTAAAAATAAGCATTGTGCAGAGCATAACAAGGCTTTTAATTAAAAGGCTGTGCCCACACAGCAACTTTTCACTGTGGCACTAGCTAGCGAAGGGAGCCGCGAGGGGTGAAAACATTGCTTTGTGTCGACAAAAGATGGAGTTAATAATCCGTTGATAACCAGTGGCTCTTAAATGGGTTTGCTACAGTGTCGTGAGGTCGGATTCTGACTGGCAGCAGTGTGCGTGGTAAGTTTCTTTCAAGGATGAATACTTCTGTGTGCTTCTGGCCAGGAATTGCCTTTGCCTTCCTGCTCTCCTGCAGTTATACAGTGAAAGTTGTGCACCTTCCTTTGTCCTTGATGCCAGCTTGCCCTGGACTCTGGTGACTCTATTCCCAGCCTATACCAGAAGGTAAAAGTTGTAATCATTTAAGCTAGCAAGGCTTGTAAGATGTGAAAGGAGACACAGCTAAGTTGCAGTGATGGACAAGCATGGCAGTGCGTTACGCAGATGGACAGTGTTACAGCAGAGTAATGAATAGTAGGCAGAAGGGTACGCTGAGGAGTGCACGAATGCTGCTGTTAATAACTGAAGTTCCTCTCGACTTTCAGAATGTGCCATTTAGAGGCAAGGATGGGCCATGTATTAAGGCAGAGTACATAACTTGAATAAATGGGTAGCTATTTTGTTGGCACTGTCATGTAAAAGTCTGATTGCAGTGCCCTGTTTTCTAACCCACCTGGCTGTTCCTTCTAGGCTTTTCTTTTACTCCCAACTTCTCTCTACCCACATGATTTATCTTTTCCACCTCTGAAATACCCTTGCTCTCCCATATCTCCTCTACAGTCCTCCCAACTTCTTAGCCAAGAGGACTGTCATGTGGCAGTCGGCTGGCAGGGTCCAGTATCTCAAATCTGTTTGCTAGAAACAGAGCTTCACAGGCTGTATGTCACGAAGGTAACTTTTTAAAGGTTTCTTAAACACCCCCTCTACTTGTTCCCCAGTGATTATCACAATTAATGTAGCATGATATTTGCCAATTAATTCTATTTTCCTGAATGCAGTGGTTTTATTTGGGGAAAAATAATTGATGTTGTCATGGTCCCATCAGAATGCAGAACAGGTGTCTACATGTACACGTTATCTGAAAGGGGAAAACTGCAAAAGTAGAGTTCTACTGAGTTTTTGAGTATCCAGTACAAAATATACTTTTCAGAGTAGAGTTTTTTGAATGACTGGCTTAACAGCACTGTCACTGAGGTCAGATGAAATTTATACATTGAACTTCTCTGGAAGGAGATTTTGGTAAAATGCTGAGCACTTTTTGAAAAAGGTGGTGTTTCACTGGGACAACAAATACATATTTGTATATGTATTTATATAATTTATGCATAATAGCTGTATACTAGAGCTGCTGAAAAACAAGAATTTTGTGCGAAGAGATGTCTGGCTATGTAAGCAAAATTAATACTTTTTTCAATTTATTTCTTGATTCGCCAAAAAATGCTTTAAGGACTAAAAGTTGGGAAGAACGAGGAAGTTGGGCTTCCTTTCATGAGTCTAACCTGGTTTAGTTCAAGGTTAGAGCAATCAAAAACCCTCTGCATGATAAAAGATTTGAGTAAGTTTTAATAAGAGATACTGTGATCGGCATGGTGTGTAGTAATGAAGTTCCTTCTGAAAACATGAGAGCAGCTGTACTGAATCAGAGGGAAAGGTCCCCCTCGTGCAGTTCCCATCTCATGAGCTGGTAACATATGTTTAGTTAATGAAAGGTAGAAACATCACAGGCTTTGTAATGGTCCTTTGCCAATACTCTCCTAACTTGCAGTACTCTTTGGTTCAGGAACTTCAAGTCTGTATTGTCTAATAATTCTTAAGGGATTTTTATTAATTTATTAAAATATAGTTGCATTTTTCCACTTTATCTCTCTTAACTCTTTTCCCTTTCTCACCACCAAGTTTCTCACAAAAATGAAGTTTCCGTCCTGAGGCATATCTACTCTGAAACTGCAGTTTCTGGCTGCCAGAGAGATGGGATTGTGTGATATTGCTACTGCAGGCTCTAATTCAAACCGCTATGATTTGCTGGTTTTGAAGGAAAAGAAAAAAGTGATTTCAGTTAGTTTGGGATATTTCTTTGAAGGAAAACAGTAACAGAAAACTTAATATTTTCACCCGAGTTGCTCTAATCTTTATCAATGGTATGAACAAAACCATACTAAGTAATCAAGGTTACAGCAATCTCCGTAATCTGGTTACAATACACTCTAATTGAGCAAGTAACCAACCTGAAACATCTTGCCTTGAGCATGAGTCTCAAACTCTCACTGTGTGTAAATGTCATGTAGAAAGTCTCTAACTGATAACACTGTGGGCAATACATCTGTGTAATTTGTTCTTTCAGTTTTGCAGCAATCTGACGTAGAGCTCCTTCCACCCAAATTTGTGCTTGTGCCTTATCATTTTGAATGTGATAACGCTTGGCATACCCAGACTACTTCTCCCTTTCCTCCCCTCCCTGAGAGAATCTATTGAGCTGATACGAAGGTAGGAAAAATGTATCTCAGGAAGAGACTGGCAAAGATGTGTGAAAGATGAGATAGCCGTGTAAATGTACGACTTCTACCTGGAGGCAAAGAAGAAAGTCACATTCAGCCTATGAGGTGTAACAAATATAGCTGTTAGACACTCATATGCCTCTCCTGGTTATCACTAGAAAGTACTTGATTGTGTTGGAATCGAAATTTCATCCACTGACTTTTAGATTTTGGAAAGATTGTTCCATCAATGGTATTTGTTAAAAAAATCAGATTATGTCCAATTATTTCTTAAGCCAAGCACTTAGAGAAATTTTCTTCTTCAGAGCGGAATAAGCACTGTAGAATACTTTTTGTGATAGTGCCTGGATTAAGCACTCAGTTTTCGTGTACCAGACATTAATATAATACTCAGTTCCTCTGTGCCTGTACCACAAATTTCTCTTCCCTAACGTCTTTTATTAAATCTGAATTTCTGCCTTTCTCCCTCCCCGTTTAATATAAGATAGCTGCCTGAATTGCAGACAATAGGATTTGGTTCCCCATAGGTGTGACTGCTGTTTTCAGTGGAAGATGTGCCCAATGTGTGTACAAGCTGCACTGGGACGCACGCTGCTGGTTTGGTGTACCTTAAGCCCAGCTCTCAAATGGCAACAGCTGGAAATACAGGCTGTCATAATATATTGTGGCCTAGGATACACTCTCTTAATGAGCTGAAGGACTGGAAATATAACTGGGCGTATGAGTTTATGTAGCACTCTTGTCGTCATCTTGAGAGGTCTGCCTGGCTTTTCAGATGTATTTTACAGAATAGAGCAAAGCTTTCTCTGTTAGGAGAATAACCTTTCTCCTTGCAGTGTGGAGTGAAGGGTTTGAGGTGTTGGAAGTCAAAAGGACATTTGGGTTTCCTGCATTCCAACAGTAAAAAGGAGGCTGTGAAGCGCTGTGGAACATCACCAAGTTTTTCCTGATAAAGAAACTCTACCTGAGGTCCCTTGTTCACAAAGATCAGTGTTACTTGCACAGCATCAAAATTGAGTTAGTTCACTGCAGTGAGACAAGAGCAGACTGTAATATAAGAGTTTTTTCCTCTACAAGTCCTAGAAATAACACTGGCTGTGATAATAGAGACTGCCAATGTTTAGAAGTACTGTATTTCAGATCTGTGTTAACTGCATTGCCCAGGCTTTTAGTTTTCCCATAATTATTACCCACACAACATTTGGCAACCAAACTGCTCATTTAAATGCTTATTCTGTGTATTTTAAAGGTTCTATTTTCTTTTTAACAAATATTTTCTTTTAAAACACCAAATAAAAACATTCAGTGATGCTTAAAATAGATTTAAAGAAACAACAGGCAAGAGAAGTCTGTCCTGGAGGCGATTCAAGATACAAGTTGGAGATTTTTCCAGTCTTTTCTTTGCACTAGGAGAAGTGAAATCTGCAGATGATGTCTTCCCTGATCTAGCTGCTGGTTTTCTGCTAACATAGAAGTCAGGTACCTGGGAAATGAAGGTTAAAAGTAGTGAAACAACAACAAAAAGGGTAGAAATTCTGCTGTAAAATTTAGAATGATCTAGTGATTGCAACGTGGTACTTAATGCTTTTAGGAGGAAATTTGCTTCAGTATCACAAGACAAATAGCAGATTCAGTTTCTCAAGAATCAGGTATTATCAAATTAATTTGACATTGTGCAATCAAAGCCTTATACTTCTTTTCCTGACTAATCACATGTATATGCCATGTGACAAAAATGCACTGTATTCAGGTTCTGTTTGTGAACATTGAATGTTAGCAAATGTGTCTGTTATTACTGAGACAATGAGAACAATGAGTCCTACAATAGATACAAATACATCAAAGATTTTGTAAACAGGCAGGAGAGCCAGTGATTGTACTCCTAATTGAGAAAACAGGAGTAGCAGATATTAGTATGTAAAACCTGGGTCACTCAACTTGGGTACGTTATGTGCTTGCTGTACAAAATTTCACTGTCAAATGGAAGTTAAGCATCAAGAAAACTATGTTGGCTGTTTGGGCTTCACCTATCCACTGTAATTCAGTACCATTTGGGACTTACTAAGGGAATATTGCAAACCTAATCAGAGTTGCAATTTTGACCTCAGATTTACTAAATCCAGTTGAGTGTGTAGCCATTGCAAAGACTTATCTGAAAAGGAGCTGACTTACCCTGTTGTGCTTATGTTTTGTGCATTGAATTCTCTTCTGGGTGAAAAACAGTGTACTGTAGTTGTGTTAATGGAGACAGGAGTAATTCCTGGTGTGAATCCATCACAGAATTTTTTACATTGGTTATTCTTTCATGTGCAGCATTCCCCGTAACTGAGGAACAACTCTTTGTAATCTGTTTCAGTACGATTTCATGTATGTTTTCATTTGTGGTATTCATGTTTATGGTAGATTTGAGGTGTTCTGATGTGACAGATGGGTTTACAAGAATAAAGAAGATTCTTGCCTTTTTGCAAAGACAGTGATTCAGAGCTGCTTCAGGGCTACACTCAATATGAATATATGCCTTTGATCTGCGTGCATGACATCTGTTGATGTTAGTGCATGTGTAATGCAAAGACTGAGGGTAGACATATCAATATGACAAATGTTCCTAACTGGCCTGTCCAGACAATTGATTTTTTTTAAGCATGGCAAATGAACTGAATAATAAAATTAAACAGGAAAGAAAAAAAAAAAAATCAGATTATGCCAAATGTAAAGTTCTTCCCTTTTCTCTAAAAAACTTTTTTCCCACTTAGTCCACAATAAAACATATAGCACCATTTTCAGCAGCTGGTTGGAAAACAAAGGGAGGAAATTCCTGTGTTCAAAAAATCACCAATGGTCATGCCCCCTTTTTTCTTGATTTTTTTTTCTTGGAGTTTATTGCTTTGTGTTGTCACCTAGGATGTGGAAAACTGGCATTCACTTCCCATGTTTCCTGAGGGGTCATTTAAACTTGCATGTCACACTAGTGACTTTAACCACAAAGCTGAAAGCTAGTCTGAAGTTGGGGGCTCTTCACAGCCCCCTCCATTAAACTTTTATATAATTAAATTTTCAGTGGAGCTGAAATGAAGGAGCATCTTGCTTGACAAGTGAGCATCCTTACTGGTGATGTTGAAAGCCAGATTCATTCTCTTGCTTTTTCTTTCTATTGATATTTAAGTATTTTATCTATAGTGGAACAGCTTCATTTAGAGTGGCTGAGAGGGACTCACTGTTAACTGTCCTGTAGTCTGAAGTGTGGATACTGGTGGCTGAATACCACTTGAGCAGAGGAGAGACTTGAACTCAATCCTGATAACCGAGTGCCAGAGCCAGAGAGCTATTGGGCAAAAGGAAGACACCCACCACCAGCAGTTTTGTGAGCCAGGGTTTCCTCTTCCGTTCCAGTAGAGTGCTGCTGAAATGCCGTGGGGACAGATTCACATAGTGCTGGGAGATGTACGTTTTGGATGCATCTTCAGAGAAGTTACTGTATCAGTCAAAGCCAACCATCTTGGGTTCCTCGCTCTTCTGAGCAAATGAATCTGTCATTTTAGTAACATGTTAGTGTTTTTTGGAGCAAAAAGAAAGTTAATTGCTACTCAGCTCTCCTACAGTGTTGCATTTAATAACAAGACAGGTTGAGCCAGCAGGCAGTAGCTGTTAAGAAGACGTGCAAGTTACAGTAAACCTAACTGTGTTGGTAGTTGGAACTAATGCAGAGGTCTTCCCAAAAAGTAATATGTGAAATTTTTAAGACCAGTAGGGTGCTATGTGGTCATGCAGTTTGACCTTCCATACATGTCATAGCTCCTCCAGTGCTTACTCTAGTCTGTTCTTTATCAAGCCTGGTTATTTGATGTAAACTGGGTTGGTTCATTTTCTAAACACGTTGATTGTTTCTGTCATAACTGCAATTTAAAAGTAGTGATGTTTCAGAGGTTTAAGAGGAAAACTTACTGGTCACAGGAGAAAAATCATTCATTCTGATTCTTACCCAGCCAGTGTACTCCATCAAATGCCTCCTTTGCCGGTAGAGATGTCATTTTATAATTCTGCAACTATATTCTTTTTTGGTGAGGTGTATTAAGGGAGAAAATAAATGAATTAAATATGTACTAAAGGCCTCTGGTTTTGTTCAAAGGGATGCTTTATCATGGACATCAATTTTTGTGAATGTTAAGAGGAGCATATCTGATTCCCCAGATCACACATCAGCATTTTTGTCATGGAGAGCTCTTAAGTGATGGGTCTGCTTCTTATATCAGTTGGCCAAATCACTAGCAGGTGTAGTTTGGAATAACTGCATTCATTTCAGCAGATCTTTATTAGTCTGTGCTATCTGAAGATTTGGCTTATTTTCTGAATATACCAGTTTAAGAGCAGCTACTTACAGTATGTCCTGTAACACAGCATATGAGATGAGACCTGCCTTAGACCAGGTGAGTTGACAGGATTTTGACCAACTAGGAAGTGTCAGTTTTGCTATAAAAATACAATGTGTTTGTAAAATACTAGCGATGTGAGAATCACCAGAAATTACAGCCAAATTCCAGACCAGTTGCAGTTAAGATAAAAAGTAATTTTTAAGAAACATGAATCTACTACTCTAACAGATCCCAATCAAATGCACGTTTTTCAGCTGTACAGGCTATCTTGGGGTTTTTTTGCCAGGTTGAAAGCATGGTATAGCTAAAGCAGAGCAGGTTTGCACACTTGCATCCTTTTTCTGTCCGCAGCTGGGCTGCAGAATGCCACAGTCTAGGTCAACAGAGACCCCATAATTTGTTATGAGGTAGGCTTTAACAAAGAGAAAAGTTTAATGATTTCTTGTCATGGAAAAGAGATGAATTTGACAGTGGGGCTGTTCCATGTGTTACTAGTGAGCTATACAATCTCATACTATTAGAAAAGAGTCCTGGTCCTCCCACTCTTTGAAGTCTTGAAGTGGATGTCTCAAGATGTTCAAGGAGAGTCACTTAATGGGTAGGAGAGCCGGCTGGAAGGGGAGGAAGGGTGTATATGCAAGAAAAGTCTCCTGCAGTGCTCTTCAGGCTGGTCACACTGTGAGCCACAAGTGTCTTTGGCTGTGCTTTTGGAGCCTAAGGGATTTATAGTATAAATTTGATTAGGGCTGGGGTCTTTCCTCTGAAATATTAGGGTAATGAAGTGGCTGTTCACCATCCTCATGCAGATAAGGATTAGAAAAGTATCATGTGAGAGCTTACTGCCACAGCCAAAGATGCCTTTGGAGAGGACAGCACTTCATGCTATTGTGAAGGGAGAAAAACGTTCCCTCCTTCACTGCAGCAAGAGAGGAGCAACGAGATAGTCAATGCTTTCAGGCTAGTGGATGGTTTTTAATGTAGAGCTGGGGCATTGTACAGCCCCATCAGTAAGCAGGAGGCTATGTGGTATAAACACCTGTCTCCATGCAGAAGGCTGTAGTTATATGTTTTTCTAAAACAAGCTGCTCCGTGTCCTACCAGCAGACAATGACACATTTAGGCAAATCAGTCCTGTGTGAAACAAGACAAAGCAGCCAAGGATATACTCTATAAACAGTTACAAAACATTACTGATCTTAATTATGTTGTCTTTCTACTTCTAGTACCACTTACTCAGTAGAAATTCTTTCCCGTGGTTTTGTGTCCATGCTGTTGTGCCACCCCAATTTGGCACGGTTAGGAGCATGCCTGTGTCTGGTAGCTGAATGTGATGATTGAATATTCTCATCATCTCAGCTGATTTTCACAAGAATGGAGTTAAATCTCTGTATTTTCTTGGGCTTTTAGTATTTGTGCTTATGTGGTGTTACAAGATAACTTTTATGTGTGTGACATGGGGCAAGATGAAAATGTCTAGTAAATTTTTAGCCTATTGCTTAATATCAGCTTCTCCCCCCTGGGCCCGCAGCCTACAATAATGAAGATAGAATCTAAATATTGTCTAGTGAGGCTTCTCTGCTTTAGATACAGCATTCATGTGGATGGTTCATAAGGGTGAGAGCTTGAATGTTCTCAGTGTTTGAGAGCTTTGAATGGGATCTGATTTTTGAAGCTTGTATCTCTCTATCTAAAGCTTCCTTTTTTCTTTCTCTCATGTGTGTATCCATATTTATATGTGTATGCATCTATATATAGCACACATAGAAAATGAGATGTGGCTGAATTTATTGAAGAAATTTTAGTTATTTGAGAGAAGTCCTTCATAAGAGCATTTTTCCCATATTTGCAAGCAGTAACTAGTACTTTACATGCTTTTATTATAAAGAAAATGCTGCTGTTTTGGCAACATTACCTATGTGTTTTTTTTAAGGCCAAGTTATTTAAAGGTAAAAAGATGAGCTGTCTAGGCTTACTCATTTTAAGCTGAAAATCAAATAAATTGGTGTCCAGATTTTCAGTGGGGATAGAGTTAATTTTCACAAGAAGCTGAGATGGGACACAGACAGGATTGCTGACCCAAGCTAGGCAAAGGAGTATGCCATACCATACGATGTCATGCTCAGCATAAAAACGGGACTAGCCCAGGAGGGGTGGCACGGCTCCAGGATGGGCTGAGTGTGCAGTCGTCAGGTTGGGTCATGTCATCTGGTGAGCAAATTGCACTGTGTATCACCTGCTTTGTATATTCTATTAAAAGTATTGTTGTTGGTATTTCCCTCTCCCTTTGCTGTCCCAGTAAACTGTCCTTATCCCAACCCAGAAGTTTTACCTTTGTTTTCCCATTCTCCTCCCCATCCCAATGTGGGGGAGGGGTGAGTGAGCGGCTGCGTGGCGCTTGGCTGCTGGCTGGGGCTGAGCCACAACAATTACTAATGAAAATGACCTCGCAGATTATCTCATCCATCTCAAAGCCAGTCCAAGATGTTTCCCTACCATTACCCTTGGCACATCTTATAGCGCTTTATCCCGCTTGAAAGAGCTGAAGTGTTGGATATTCTGCAGTACAGTTTATTTTCCCTCTGAAATACTGGCTTTCCCATGTGAATTTTATTGGAGGCCTGTCCAAAGACCATGGATCAAGTCTTTACTCCTTTTGCTTTCAAGGGACTTTAAATCAGGCTCCCTAAGACTCTTTGAGTTGAACACCTAACCCCAGCACCTGAGTAACTCTACTGCTATAAAGCTCTGATCCTCACAAGGGCACAGGGATTTAGGATTTTTGAGAAACTTACCATTGACATGAGCAAGCCCACCATCAAGGCTAGGTTTGTGCACTTCACAGCTTCAGCATGCAAAGGTGCAGAGTGCCTCTCCATTAAAAACATCTGCAGAATGAAGGAAAGTACTCGCCGCCCCTCAGCTGGATTTGTAAAAAAGATAATAAATCAAACTGAATCTCCTCTTTGGCATCCCTGTAGCTACACTCACAACTGTGTCCATGTGACAGCAGCCGCTTAAGAACCATCCTGAATGGTTTGTTCTTTTCTAATCAACTTTGTAGAGTTCTTGGTGGTGGTTTTTTGTTGGGGTGTTTTGTTGGTTTGTTGTTGGTTTTTTTTTTCTTTTCCCTGTACTAGGAGCCCTCTGCAGGAAGTGAAGCTGAATTTCACAAATCTTCCCTTTCTGACGNTCCCTGTATTTTCTCCTTGCTACATTTCTTTTGTGTAGGAACTTTGTAATTCCTTGCAAAGTGGGGTCATGCTTGTTGTGACATCTTCCCTGTAAAATGCAGGATGCAGAGCTTCAATTAATGAAGGCAATTTGTCCTTTTCAAAAATATCCTAGCAAGCAAAGTCATGGGAAGGGCATTGGTAGAGCATCAGAACATTTTTTTTCTTACAGTGCACCATTACATAGTGTAAGGTGATGATCAAAACATCTGTTGTGTGAGGTACAAGAGCAGCAAGCAGAGAGCTATTTTCCATTTATCTTACACATTTCCTTTGTGCCTTTTCTTGAAGATAGGCCTTGAGGATTACTGTGGGGGCATTTGGAGATGAATGATAGCACAATGGGGCAATGAGCTGTGATGGTGAACTCAGCCAGCCAAGGACAGTTGGAAACTATGATCTACCAAAACAATTTAGTCCAGTTGGCTGGCTGCTGTCATTCTTTTCTTGGGGGATTGGTTAACCCTCCTCCAGCAATCCTTAGTATTTCTGCAAGAGAAAGTGTGGAGGAAATCCACTGTGATCCCTGTGGTTTAACCCAGCAGTCAGCTAAACACTACGCAGTCGGTCACTCCCTCCCCACCCTGCAGTGGGATGGGGGAGAGAATCAAGGGGGAAGAAAAAAAAAGTAAAGCTTGTGGACTGAAATAAAGACAGTTTAATAGGACAGCAAAGGAAGAGAAAGTAATAATAATAATACTAAAAGGATATACAAAACAGATGACGTACAGTCCAATTGCTCACTGCCTGCTTACCAATGTCCTGCCTGTCCCTGAGCAGTGATCCCCTGTTTGGCCAACTCCTCCCAGTTATATGCTGAGCGTGATGTCATATGGTATGGAATATCCCTTTGGCCACTTTGGGTCAGCTGTCCTGGCTGTGTCCTCTCCCAGCTTCTTGTGCGCTCCCAGCCTCCTCACTGGCAGGGCATGAGAAGCTGAAAAATCTTTGGCTTAGTGTAAGCACTACTCAGCAACAATTAAAACATCAGTGTGTTAGCAACATTATTCTCATCCTAAATCCAAAACACAGCACTATACCAGCTGCTAGGAAGAAAATTAACTGTATCCCAGCCGAAACAAAGCCAATCTCTTATTGAGGGATCCTGCAGTCTCATTTGTAAAGCTCTGACTTCTGGGATTTACTCCCAAGTAAATCTTTATTTCACTGTTCAGAGCTCAATGTGGTTTGGCTTTGGGGGGGGATTTTTTAAGAGAAAGTAAATGAAACTTCTAGAAGGGTTTTATAAATGTGATGAGGTCAGGATTGAATTATTCTAGTCCCAACAACTGTGATCTTAATTTACATACTTAAATGTGGACTCAGGTTTGATTTCCCCAAGTTTTTGGGCCAAGTTCCAGTGATTCTACAGAATCCCACCGTTGATGAAGTAATTTTTTTTTTTTAAATTCTATGACTCCCTTAAAACTTGTTTATTTCCAATAAAAAATATTTCATCTAAAGAGATCTGCTAAAATGCATAATCTAGTTTTAACTCTAATTGAAATTATGTAGATAACTTAGTGCCTTGAACAACTCATTTGAGAGCCATACATGTAATGGTTCAAGGTCAGGTTTTCTCAATTTCTGGTGAGGCTTTGGTGGTCCAGACTGGATTGAATGGGGAAACTGGATGATGCATGGAGGTGCAAAACTCTAAGTTACCTGTAAGTGGGTGAACTTCGTTTGGAAGCCATTTGTCCATGTTCGTTCCAGTAGTGATTTTGTGGTTAGTGATTTTGATATCCACACTTTGTTGCTTGGATGTAAATATCTGTGTCTTGCTACACTGTGCTTTTTATAGAGGCAGTGGATATTCTGAAACTTTAAAAAGCTTAAAAAAAATCTCTTCTAATTGTTAGGCCCCTCTGTCATTTTTACTCATTTGTGTAAGTTAAACTTCATGTTACTCTTCATATTGGTGCTTTGAATATCAGACTTGGAGTCACTGATTCTGCTCGTTTCCAGAGCAAAACTATGGAAAGCAGCTGGATGTGGAATGGTAGCAGTGGCAGGATCTTGCTGCCTTAGCGTTCTGAAAGTATGTAGGGGGGTTGTGTGAATGGTATGGAAGGTGCTTCTGGACACTCCGGCAGAGATCAGAATCACTCTGTATTTTGTGCTCATTGCACAAAATAAAGCACAACCCTTGCTATGAGAGTTTACTGTTTAAATGTTTCAGAGGCCAGACAAGTGGTGGTATCGCAGTAACACTGTGATTATCCTGGTTTTGCAGCATAGCCGCTAAACTGACTGTGCATGATGTTCTTTGGCAGAGCCAAATCTGGTTTTGAGTTTGTGTCAGTGCCATAATCTCCAGCCTTCCTTCATCCTTTCTGTCTTTGCCCTGAGAACAAACCAGCTAGCCCAAAAGCCAGTGGATTCTACTGGGAGCTGTAGGCAGAGTTTGAAGTGGTGATCTTTGGCAATCAGCAGTCATCTATCCAGGTTTCCTGGTGGAGGAAAAAATCCATTAAATGTCAAAAAAAAAAAAAAAAAAGGGCCAATTNCTATTTAAAAAAAAAAAAAAAAAAAAGGTCCAATTGTCTGGATACTGACTGGTACTTATTATCATGTGCAGCCAGGTCTTCTGCAGCGATTTGTGAATCCAGTTTTACCTGCATGCATGGACAACAGTACATAAATCTATCTCAAGGCCATTGTGCTAGTGGCTGAAAGTTTCAACCTGCAGACGGGTGTTAAGCCTTAAAAATCTCTTGAGAAACAACTAGATATGGTAAATTATGCAAGCTAGCCTGCTGCCACCTTGAACAGGTTTGATGCTGAGAGAATACTATGGAGATGTTTGTAGCTTTCTTATGGAAAAGATATCCAGTGAAATGACCTAAATGGGAAAAGAAGAAAGATGAATTTTACACAACACTGGAGACACTGCACAGTTGAAAACCAACAATGTCATCCGCTCTTAATTTAATGGTGAGGAAATGCACTTTTATGTGATTCTCAGGGTGGTCTCTAAAATATAAGGGTACCAGTTTTCTTCAGGGTATTGTTCCAGTGTCACACAGCAAGCACTACTTTATCACTTTCACTTAAAATGTGAGGTTAATGGCCCAGTGGTATTATAGGCTATTCCTCCCCTGTAATTTGTGATTCTGTAATAGTTGTCTCTGGGTCTTTTTTCCTTGGACTTTATTTTTTGTGAATTTTGGAACTTCCAGAAACCTCTAGAAAAAGCAGTCATTCCCCCCCCCCCTGCTGTGTAACAGTCCTCAAGGGAGGCTAAGTGATTGTACTGGCTGTAGTGGTGGCAGAGATGATGAGCACCTCCAGCTCAATACTTTCACAACTCTTACCTCTGAGGTAAGAGGAGTTGGTGTGCAGCATCTTCAGAAATAGTCATTTACTATTAAGAGATCATCACAGTCCAAATAGCTAGTCTTTACTGCTCTTTCTTGGAGGATCTTAAGCAGTGCTCTTTCAGTGTTGGGATGGGGTTTTGTGTAGTAGACCTGTTTACTTTCTTCTTGGCTCCGTGTAAGGTGTCAGTTTGAGAGGAGAAGAGAATGGAGGCAGTGAATTTTGCCACTGTGTCCTACATAGCTAACAAAGAACCACAGTTCAGCAGTCTTCTGTCATGTCCAAGCTCTGCCGTGTGAGTGGAGGTCCAAAGGATATAGTATAAGTTGGTGAGGAGGTAGGAGAGGGGAGGCGTGACTGCTTTTACTGTGCTTGTTCCTCGCATCCTTTACAGCTGCTTTCAAAATAACTGTTTCAATGAAGAAAGCAAGAAGGGGGTATGATTACAACAAGGGGCAGAGCCTGTTTCAGCTGTTCTTCTGGAGGCTCCTTAGAGTTGAGAATGCGTCTGGGCAAATGCTGGTACAGTGTGAGGCTTAGGTTCTAGTCATCTTTTCTTGCCAGCCAGCTGATGTGGCTGGCCATGGGGTGCAAAGCATGTGACCTTCTCTGGGATGGTGGGAGATCATAGAATCACAAAATGGTTTGGGTTAGAAGGGACCTTAAAGATGATCTTGTTTCAACCCCCCTGCCATCGGCAGGGACACCCTCCACTAGACCAGGTTGCCCAAAGCCCCATCGAACCTGGCCTTGAACGCTTCCAGGGATGTGGGAGAACAATTCCAGGGATGGCACAGGGGTTCCTGCTCCACATGTGCTAGGAGTTGCTGCATTTCTTAGGCACGTTTGTCAGAGATCACAGTGGAATTACGGTTCTCAGAGCACAGGCATAGCTTGGATGATGACAAGCTGTGTGCGTAGGGGGGAAAGAAAAACAACAAGGATGGCTACAGGAGGAGAAAAAAAGCCTCGTTCTTTCATATCACTTACAAAATAATTGCCTGGATCTCAACATGACTTGCTTTTAAATCCAGACTTAAAACCTGGGTTTGTCTTTTTCCATTGCTAATTCTGCTGCCTCCATGATTTGTAGGAGGCACTTAAAAAAAGGCTCACATTAGTGTTCTCATATTACTTTTTTGCCCCCCCTGTTGTGACAATTCCTCAAAATAATGGCTTGTCTGTGATGTTCAGAGTGACTTCTTTGGTGAGATTTGCACAAAAATGCTTTATCGTTGTGGAAAGTGAGTTCAGTGTCTGGAGTAATATAATCAGGGAAGTTCTCTCCAGTTCAGAGACTGAATTAAATTTTACCTAGCCTTAGGCTTTCTTCTTTTAGATGCGTCCTTTAGGCCTCAATTACCAATTAAATAATTTCCTTGCTTCCACTATCTGGACCAGGAGAGCAATCTGCACCAGCTATTGCCATCTCTTCAGTGAAAAAAAAAAAAAAAAAAAAAGTGTGACCAAAATCATTAGTCAGGCTGACAGGTACTGTGAGGAGAGAAGAAAAAAAAGCTGAACCCAAGCCTCTGTGCTGCCTTTTGACATGAAGCACAACAGAAATTGGGCAGTGTCACAGGGCACAGTGTCTCTCCAGGCCCTAACTTGTTGGTTTGCTTATTTATGAGGGCTTTAAATCATCTCTGAAGGAATGTAGCCCCTTGCCTTTGGATGACTCGTAAAGCTGAATCTTGGCAGCATGCCTGGGGCTGGAGCAAAGCTAAAGGTGCTTGACCCTACTCACTGCAACTCTAGGCTTCGGTGATTCTGTAAGGATGCCAGATTAATAACTTTACCAGGGATGGACTCTTAATCAGCAGTCGGATCACGCAGATTTACTGTGAGATACTGAGGGCTGTTTCTTGGGCAGTTTCCTTGGGCTGCATTTTATCCAGCCTGCATTGTTGGGTTAGGGTCAGCTTGCTAAGCATCTGATTTCTCTCTTCCTCCAATGCCATTGTGGTAGCAACAAAGATGAGAGCGTAACAACAGTAAGTCAGATGGTTTGATCACTTTTGGTTATTCATATCTTTCTGCCTTGGGGATCCTGCTGCTTTGGAGTTAATTTGCAGAACTTTGAATCTGATAAATTTGTAAAACCCCTAGCTTGTATTTTCACTTTTGGGCTACTCTTCCTTTCCATGGATATATGTATATCACTGCCTTAGGCTTTAAAGGAAAGAAGGATAGCAATGAAGCGAATTTAAGTGTTTTATGTATGTGAGAAAGTAATTTTGTAATGTCTTCAAGTTGTAATTTTAAGAAAAAACCTCAGTATTTGTAACCACTGACATTTAAATTGGTGGTAGCCCAATGTTTTTAATCGGCTTCAAATACATAGTGAACTTGGGCCAAATTAATTTCTACAACTTGATTAACCTCAGAGTAGTTACCAGGAGACACCCTGGCCTACTTCTTTTCTTTTTGACCATTATATCTTAATTTTTAACTTGTCTGTGTTGTTGTTTGTAAAGGAGAAATATATTCAATTTGTGTTATTCTGTGGAAACAGGAGGTTTTCAGGAACTCTGTAGCCTCTATCTCAGGAAACAGATACGTGGAAATCCTGCTTTCGTTTTACATGGGACAATTGGTTTCTTTCCCTTTGCAAACAGTGGCTCTTATGCCATCATAGGTAGAGACTGGTTTAGTCAAAGGCAATTTAAGAGGTGAACATTTGCACCAGGAACTTTGACAAGGACCTGCCAACCCCAAGTGCATTCTCCAGATCTGCTTGAGAAACAAGATCTGGCACCCAAAACAGAGAAAGGAAAGCCCTAGTGAGAATTCAGCATGAAATTAAATAAAGCCCCAGAGCAATACCGTATGCAAAGAGGGGAGGATTCATGTAAAAGTCAAGTGCCTTTGTGTTGATGCACAACAGGAGAGATGTTGACCTGCCAGCTGCTCCTGCTGCTGAAAAGCCTGCCTTCAGTCCTGAAGTCCTTATGAAAGTTATGCCTTTCCCCCCTGCTTTGTGCTGAATTAAGAAAAAAAAAAAAGCTGGTAAGATGGGGTCCATTATTTATATGGCTTTTCTGTATCCCCATGGCTCTTCCTCCATAGACATGAATGACAGTTCATTGCAGCGCATGTTTGCTCTGGCTCAGTATGGTGTTAACCATTGCTACCTGATCTGTAGTAACTTGGAGGGTAGACCAAGGACTGTGATGTGTAATGTGACTTCTAAGATCCATTTAACCTCAAGAAGCAGCAACCATTAAGATTTTATTGAAAAAATAAGCTATTTCCCCAATCCCAAGTGAACGATTGGTAGCTGTCAGGCAACTCATTAGGTGACTTTCCAAGGAGACTCTGACTTACTGGATTTCACCAAGACAAAATTAGGTGATTTCCATATCTGAGCTGGCATCTACCGGTAGTAAGTCATTATTCAGACTATCTTAATTAGCTGTAATTCATAATAGCTTGTAACATACAGGGATCTGTCATGGCATCAGTTAGCCAGTTGTGAAATAGAGTTGATTCTCATGGGGAATATTGGGAGCTAGAATCCACATTGGCACAGCTAGAATCCGCATTGGCACAGCAAGAGCAAGCAGGGGTGAGATGTGAAGGGATAACTGTGTGATGGTATAATTAAAGCTATACGTCAGTGGTGGTTGACTAAGTGATCAGAAGAGATTTTGGAGTCAGCATGGGAAAACAAAACTGTTTTTCATCATTACTGGCTTATAGCACTTATGAGTAAAGAACCTCTTCAAAAGAACATGAGTAAATGTCTTGAAAACACTTTGTGGTTTCTTTTCTTGCAAATATAAAAAATACTTAGAGGATAACAAGAATTTCCATGACTTACGTGACCAGATGATTTTTTTCAAGGAGAATTGGGTTTTTTGTTACACTTTATCACATCTTTTGAATACATGTTGGATTTTGACAGGCTTTCTGTTACTATCTTCAGAGGTCAGAGCTTTCATAATTCAGAGGGTAGAAATATTTCAAAGGATATGAAAAATGGCCTTAAAGCAAAGGCGGTGGATCAATGCTTAAGTGACGAGGGGTCTATTTCTGAGTGCTTGCAGAATGTCAGATTAACATGGTATGCAAAGGGGCACTGTATTTCACTGGTTACAAAGTAAGGATAATTCATATTTCCATTTTCTGTCTTTTTACATTAAGCATTTTTGAGCAGTTATTTTCTCTTCACCTGGTTTTTTGTAACTGCTGCTACAATGGGGTCTTGATCCTATCCATTGCTTCCAGTACTGCTACAGTATTCTGCTTTTGAATTAAGGAGCCCAAGATCTTCACAGTCTGATTAAATCTGATGGGAAGCTTTTCCAGTTTTCTCCAGACGCTTTTCATTCTTAAACCTGGTTCATATATGGGCACATTTCTTAAAATACAACTACTGGTGGGGAAAAGGCAAAAGCTGCATAATGAGGAAGTTTGGATGCTTTTTGCCAAAAGGACTCTTTTTGATCTCTGTATGCCCAATGAATGTCTTAGAATTTCACTGCTTACAGCTATTCATAATAAATTAATAAGTAATTAAAATTGTTATTAGGAAAAAACATGGAGTTTTAGCCTCTGGAAAATGTAGTGCTCATTTAACTTTCTGCTAGAGTGGAAAATGTATAAATGTGAAGGGTCTGATTCCCTACTTCATTGCATCACTGCTAACCTAATGTACTTGCTTTGATGCCAAATCTACAGGTAGGTATAAAATTGGTGTGACAAAGTGGATAGAATGACCAGTAAATTTCAACATATTTATGTTGCTTTTGTAACACGTTTACTGCAGAAGAAAGAATTGCAGGAACTGGCTGTGATCTCTGTAATTAGCATATTAAAACTTTCCATCGTAAGATTGTTTTGGAAACCTTTTCTGAGACAGTGAAACCACTTTTTTTCTTGAAAGGAGTTTTTTTTAGTTTGGAAGGGAGAAGGCACTTGAGGTAATAAAGTGTCTTTTCTTTGCCATACATGAAATTCCACCAAGGAGTTTGCTTGAGTGATGAACTGCTAAAATTGTTTCTTTGCATATTTTTCATACCCGTTGCCCCTTCCTACAAATATTTTGGCAAGTAAATGGCTTTGCACTCAGGCATGCTCTAAGTTATTCACCTGTACAGATGTTTGCAGGACCCAGGCTAATATTTATTCCCAGGCTGAGTGCATTTGACAGGTCTCAGTGGGATGCAATCTTTTGCAACAGAGTTGTCAATCTCCAAGAATCAAAAAAATCCAAGAGGAAAAGGGAGTAGAATTACCTTAGGCTCAAGTAGATTAAAAATAACCATCACCTAAATCTGTATCCCTTGAGAGCATTGTCTTGGCTGTGTAGGTGTTCTTCCAACGTGGGTGTCACTCTGTGTCTCCTGAAGAAAAAGTTCTTGGCTGGGCTTTTCATGGGTTTTGTTAATTTTCTATTGTGTGGTTTTAGTTGAAGCTATGGTTGATGGTTAGATGAGAAATGCTATGATGTCCCTTCTGCTGTTTGCAAGCCAGGAATTGATTAGGGAAAGGGTGTTTCTTTGAACTACAAGCATTGTAAGGCTTCCTGCCTGCCCCATTCAGTCTCTTCTGGACATGCTCATGTTCATCTGCCTGGTTTTCAGGTACATCTATGCTGTGCGTTGGAAGGGGAGGCAGGCAAGGCAGCTCCACATGAGCTGGTGTGTCGTTTTGCATCACGCCATGCAGTGTGCACAAGCACGAGCAAATGCACAAATCTCTTCTTCTGCAAGCTGCCCATTTGCACCTTGGTCTCTTTTATCTCTAATTCTTTATTGTGCATCCTGAGTCGTTAAAAACATGAGTCAAGAACCAGAAGCCAAGAAACTGTCTTATGAAAAAATGAGGTTAGTGGGAAGGAAAACCTATTTTAAACTTGTCTTGTGACTTTTAGGCCTTTAGGGTTGACCTTTTCCAGATTCTCTGAAAAATTAAAGCTAAAAACTCACAATATAGAAAGGAAAGATTACTTTTTCATACATATTAAGAATACCAAATATCGTAAAAGCGGTAATTAAATCTTAGTTACTAACTCCACTATTTATCCCCTCACCTCAAAACCCCTTGAACACTCCAAAATAGGTAACAGCACTTTTTTGCCAAATATTTACAATACTCTTGCTTGCAACTCAGATCTTTTCCTTTGTTCCCTCTGAATAAAGACCTAAAGAGCGTTTTTCCACTAGACTGAAAAACACCATGTTGGCTGGAGAAACTGCCAGATGTAACGTATCAATCAAGGCAAGCTGAAATGCTCAGAACTGTTCTGTGATGGGAAAATGCATCCTTCCAATTCGTTTATCTTTTAAGTTACCCTAAATACAATCTCACTTTAATAAGCTATTCTCATGGTATGCAGTGCTTTTTAATTAAAAAAAAAATCTGTAGGGACATGTCGTGTATAAGTTATGCTGACAAATAAGGAAACATATATACATGCATAGATATATGTATGTACACATGTTTTTATCTCTAAAAATAAATTAAGAGTCATACAACATGGTAATATAAATATTTGTTCAAATTGCAAAATTAATTACTCCTGGATTCTGTTTCCTTAAAAAGGCTGAAATGCAGAATGGATCTTCCAGCAGAGATTTCTCCAAATCCCCACAGGAACAAACTTTAACAAGTAATATTGATTGTATTCTTAAATGCCAGTTTGATTATAAATACATGTATAATTGCTTTGACTAGCTTTGATAGTTTTATTCATATAGTTAGGAATATGCAATAATTTACTGAATTGAAATAATTACATCTTTGGTTTGGTAAGGTTATTTCCACCTCTCCTATTTGAATATAAAGGGTGTTAGTACATTTCTAAGTGTCTTCTGATCACAGTGAACAGTAATGAAGGACAGTGAAAGAGGCAAGGGAAATTCCAGATTATACTTTGCTGCTTGTATGCAGGACCAGTAGCTCTGGGAAGCCTATTTCATGAGAGGTTATTTTTGATAACATTTCCCATACATGTCTATTGTCACATAAAAAGCCTTATTTCTACCTGAGTTATAGGCAAGAACAAATTTGCTTAAGTTGAATGAACACCAGTCTTTGGATTCTACTTTGCAAATTAACATCTTGAGTATGTGACTTGGAAAATTATTAATTTAACAGACAACTTTTAGGGAAGCAAATGGTCAGACTCGTAGAATTGAATTATTAATAAACAAGCCTCACACCTTCCAAAATACAGAATTCTCTTAAAAATCTCTTGTACCTTAAAATATACCCTCTTTCCTTTTTAATAAAGGTGACAAAAAAGGAAAATCAGTGTGGTAACAGCATATGGAAAAATCAGTCTGTCTACATAGGTGCTGTTTCCAGGGTGCTCCTGTTCTAATTGTGTGCTTGATGCCTGAGTTCTATATGATCTTCTGATAAAATGCAATGTTCCAGGCAGCTGATCTGACATGGGTTTAATCAATGTTTATTAGTTTATTTTGGAAAGGACACAAACAACTTTATCATGACAATTACCTGGAGAGGAATAATTCCGCTTTACTTGTTCATCAGCACAATTTGCCTAACCTCCTTTTCTTGATTTCCTTGATACAAGTTAGATCTTTCTTAGATTATGATTCTTCGGTCATTCGTGGTTCGCTGGGTTCCCTTGTTTGGTATTTCACTTCAAAACTGAGAAGTTGAGTATTAGTTCCTGAAAGGAGTTCTTCTTCTCGTGCAGATAAGCATGAAACTCAGATACACCTGACAGAAAACATACAACTTAACAGTATTCACATCCTGTTGATTATTTTTAATGGATGATTATGCTTATATGCCACAATCTAGAATACGTATTAGCAGAAATTAAATTGTATGGGGGAAATAAACCGGGGAATTTCAGGGAGGAAAAACCCCAGCAGTCAGCTGAAAAATGATAGGTTTACACTGAAGATTTTTTTAGTCATAGAAACAGCAATGAATTTCTCAGTTACATCCTTTTTATGTGGCTCAAGGATATACTACTGTGATTTATTTTTTTTTTAACAGCAGTCTTCAAGTTAAATCTGATCACCGGAATTCTGCTAGGGAATTACTTTGGTGTCTAAATTAGTGCATGTAAATTATGCTAGCATGAGCGCAAGAAATAATTTTGTGTTCATAACAGCCAATTGTACACTCAGATGAATGTTTGCATGCATAGTCACCCATTTGGAATTGGGCCCAAACTAAATTAGAATTAATACCATGGGCTAGTTCCAGGATTTAGCTCTCAAGTCTATTTATAATGCTGTAATATACATTTAAACTATCCATCTCTGCAAACTGCATTCTGCAGAGGCTGTTCTAGCTGCAAAACCGCGTAGCCACAATAATCGTGCGCCATCTGGTAAACATGCACGTTGGAGATAAGGGGCTGGTACATCAGGTAGAACTGTCATCAACACAAATTTGCTGCATGCGTAACGTGAAGGAACAGGCTAGACTGCATGAGAGGCAATAGATATGACTGCCCTGAGCACCTCCAAGTTCCTCCACACCATGCTGCTTGAGCAATGGCTGTGCAAATGAGGAGACAGACTATTTCCAGGAGACAGCCACTTCAGTTCAAACCCCCCGAGATGATAGTGTGCACTTTTAAGATTAGTAATCGCTGCCAGCCATTGCAGGCCCCGGGGGATGGGATCTTGACGTGCTGCATGACACTGAACAAGCATGCCTGCTGTCTTGTGTTAAGTTGAATGGCCAGGCTTGAAGAGCAGCGCTGGATGTAGAGGGGGCAAAAAAACCTGTCGCCTGATTTAAAATGGATGTTGCATCACTTTCATACTTAGCATCTTCTGCAGCTTGGTGCTCTAGACTGTCCAAATCCTTGTCCATCAGAGTTGTTCATCTCCTGCCCCATCCCTCCATGCTCTCTCTTTGCACAGAAACTGCCACAGGAGGTAGGCTCATGAGAGAGCCCAGAGTAGTGCTGTCTGCTATCCCCTGTTTCTACTAACGTTGTCCATCCCTTAATGGATCCACATCGATTGGCTGTGCTCTTAGAGGATTACGTTCTGTGTCCTCGTAGATGGTGAGGCCAGACTGAGACTAATGCAGCACCCAGTGTGGTCTCCTGTCACAGGCCACAGGAACAATCTGTGGAGTCCTCTATCTGGGCCCACCGTTTGTGGTCAGACAATGATGTGGTCTCCAGAAATGGAGCTAGTCTTAGTTCTAACAAATCTGGTGATTAGACTCACACTAGCCTACACAAGACAGTGGCGTATTTTCATTTTCTATTACTGGAAGATAGTTCCAACTGTGCCTTTGGATCCAAGCATGTGCATTTTCAGACTTTTTAATGTCAGAAGAGGAAAGATCGCTCTTACTCTAGCAAATCTTCTTTTTAGGACAGCTAAAAGGTACCAAAAGAATAGAAGAATACACCAAAACAAGGAAATGATCATGTGTAATGAGTTGTATTAAGAAAGAGAGGATTAAATCCATGTTTTGATACAAAGGAATGAGAATTGCGAATCTGATTTTTATTTTTTGTCATGCACTAATTAATGTTCTTTAGGATGAGATGACTCTGTGGTGTAAAATCTTGGCATCAGATAGAACACTGGTCCTTTCATCTTAGCCACTAGTGTAACCCAAAAGTGAGTATACTAGAGAGTTTTAAATCAGATTGTCTGATTAAATAAGGTGATTGTTCATATATTGTATTCAATTATGAATAAGCCAAAGTATGTGATACAGTAAAATATTGTGATAGTAATATGTTGTTTACAGATATAGTCAAATCTGTGTGATGACAAATGTTAAATGATGGCTTATTTGTTGCCCACCATTGATTATTTTTTTGGTGGGTAGTGGAGGTATATAATTTTCAAGGTAATAGAAAAATGCCATAAATGAGTATGATGTTTATTAGGTTTTTTAACTTGCGTTTCTAAAATCCTGTCCATGCAACTGAGGTGAAATTATTAGAGGTATAGGCTGTGGCAAGCAGAGAGAGAAAGTACTGCACCAGAAAAATGAGTCTTTGGAGCCTTTGTAAGCACCAAGTAGAGAACAGAGGCACAAGCAGGGAGAAGTACATGCAAGTACACGTGTCTTTTAGGGTCAAACTAGACAGGGAACCAATGACAGAAAATACTAATATAATGATACAAGGGAGATTTCTTTAGGACAGCAATCACTGGACACTGGAAACATGCATGAAAAATTATTTTCAAGTTCAACACTTAATCTTCCTTTATTCTTTTAAGGGAAACTTTTTCATCTGGAGTGGTAGTTCCACCTGACAGTGTTGTTATTTAAGAGCTGGTAGGAATTTCTTCTCTTTCTTACTGGTTACAGAATTCTCCTTTCTGAAAAGATGCATTTTATTTTTTTCTTGCTTTGCATGGGTTTTTTAGTTTGCTCTGAGACTGTCATCCATGAAGAGACAGCAACAGACACTCTTGAAATCCTCAGCTCAGCTGCGATTGCTTCAGGGACTTTGAACTCTCAGAGAACCTGTAGTCCACGGGGGGCATATGAACTATGTAAGAAAATCTTACTGGCTGCTTTCTGGTGCTGCAGGTGTTCTATATATAGAAGTAGTCTTGAACAGGTCCAGGGAGAGCAGAAGAGGAAATCAATCAGTTCCTCTGCAAAAAAAATTTCATTTCATTACATATTTGTTTACCTTCTTGGGTAAGACTGTCCTTTAAATTCTCAGGGTTACAGAAATGATGAATTGTGGTCAAGTAAATAAATACTGTTTTGGAAAAGATTATACTCGGAAGTTATTTTGACTTAGTCCCTTGTTCTTACTCCAGAATGGGAAGTAACACTATGGAAGACAGAGATAGAAACATTCTTTTATTCATATCTTTGATACCTGTTTTTCTGAGAGAGTTTTAGTCATTTAATTTTAATTCTTAAAGGAAAAAAAAAATCAAATACTGTTACACTTATGGAAGTGAGACCTTGCTTTGATTTTTCTTTTTAAATTCATTTAACCTACTGACCCTTTTTATAGGGTGAAGTTAATGGGGAAGCAAGGTGTGATTAATGGCACCAATGTTTCACCCTAGGAAGTTAATGGCAAATTATAATCAACTTCAGCAGTACAGGAATTTCACCCTATTATTTCCTGTGTCTTATTAAAAATAAAAGGATATAATCAATTGCAAGTAACTGGTTTTTATCCAGGTCATGTATCGAAGGCCATCTGAGATTCTTCAAGAGAAGATGGAACATTGCTGGTCTGACTCTGTTTGGATGGGAATTAAGTGGCCCATTTTTAAAAACATATTTCATCTTGTGATTTCCATTTAGAAGATAGTGCGTGGCAAGTAGTGGGATATTAGTGGTTTAGGTAGGACATACTGGGCTGTTGTCCCTGTGGGCAGGCTTCTATGAAGATAAGCTGGGGTTTTTTTCCCCTCTGGTGAACGTGTCCTGCTCTTAATGTTTCCTTCTCAAGTCTGTCTATTTGAGAAATAGCACTTGCCTTCTTCAGTGGCCTTTAATATAGCCTGCTGTCGTCTTTTTATCTACCTGATTTGTTACCCTATTTATCACTTTTACTAAGTAAAAAAATCTCTTTTCCTTATAGCCAGCTTGAAATGCTGTAGAAGTGGACTGCTGGATAAATAATTAGCAATTACTACTATCTAGTAATCATCATGGCTTTACATTTTATTTGTGTAGAAAATTTCAGCTTGTCTGTATGTTTAGCGTGCTTGTAACTTCAGAGATGGTGTGGGTTTTCTACTTTTTGGATTCCCAAGAACATGCTTGTTGAGACTTGGTGCAAGTGCTCCCCGAGGGGGTTTTATGCAGGTGAATTGGAGCCAACTGGTTAGCAGAAATAATGCTTCTGGTTTGGGAATATTTTTTTTTTCAAGGAGGAAAAAAAAGATTTTCAATCTTTTTCTTTTTATATCTTCCATTAACAAGTTGGTCTGTGAATATTGCTTTGAAGAAGTAGATAGTGCAATTCTAAATGTGACTTGCTGAGATGCTGTTGTGTTAACCTTTGCCTGTGTGGTTATGGGAAAGCAAATAAAAGTCTAGTGTATCGCAGCTTGCAAAATCCTTTTATATAGTGGATCTACCTCTCAGACATCTCTTTACCATAACTTCCATGTTTCGTAAACTGTCCAACTCAGCATTTAATATGGTAAGTAATTTATGACTTTGGCATAGATAGTGCCAGTTTGTTGTTTTATAGCATGTGGTTATATTTGTAGCGAAAGGACAATGAGAGTGGGGTGTGGGGTAATTCCACTGAAATAATAAGGATGCTGAGCCTTGTCTGCTGCCTGTGTAGCAGTTAGGAGGGTTAATGTCGTGGCAGTGTAGCCTTAAGATTTCTGGTGGTGGTTTAGAAACAGGAGTAGAAGGGTCTGTTATTTATCATTTACAGTAGAAGCTTATTATTGCTGAGCTTGCCGCTTTCTTTTCTGTTCGTCCCGTCCCCCCCTCCCTCTTTTTTGCCAATTAAATGTAAGCTGTAGTTTGCAGATACTGATCACTGTGCTGAGCAATTGGGAGAAGATGCTGCTGGTGCTGTTAATAGATAGTTGGATGTTTCTGTGTCACAATTCATCAGATAAGTTGAGAAGATGGCCAGCTCTAGAGAGGTCCAGCAGCAATTTGTTATACTTGAAGCATGCTTTTTTTGCAAACACAGGCTTTAGTGGTTTGTTGCAGTCAGAGGGGAGTAATGGCATTTAGGCAGTGCTAAATAAAGTTTTCTGTCTTGTACCTTTTCCTGCTGTGGGACTAATAGCTTTAACATCTTGCTCGAATACAAAATACCATAATAGTTTACTGCATCATTGTCATCTGTGCTGTTTGTTGAAGTCTTCTTTGTTTCCTTGTCTCTTTCTGCTTTAGCAAAAGGATGCGCCTAGATAGACCCTGAGATTGCATTTGCAAATATGGGATTATAGAGACAGGACAAGGGGTGCAAATGATTACTCTTCACTCATGCCTGGTTCTTTTGGAGATGGGTCCGATTTCCTTGTGCTTGATGTTTACAGCTCATTCAGTGGTAAACTTAATTTGGTAAGCATTAACTCAGCTGCAGATGTTAGTATTCCACTGATCCTTTAGGACGGCAGTTTGGATCCAACTTCATTTCACAAGTGACTGATGGACTGTGTTAAACTGTTTTTCTGCTTAAGTCAGTGTACTGCCAAGTATCCACATCACTAGGAAAATCACGATTGTCAGGGAGAGACTGAAGACTTGAAGCCAGTCCCTTCAACCATCTGTTAATTATAGTATATTGGAGCCAGTGGAATGATGAGAAATTACTCCATCTGAAGATGTAGCGGTGTACACAGTTCCACTTCGTCAGGCAAAATGTTTTCTACTTAGGCCAGCACTGAGTCCCCGTGGTAGAGCTCTAGGAGGAGTTTGGCAGCTGCTGTTCCTGCAGCTGTCCCACGACTTGCAGAATTCTTTTGTGCCCAGCGGTTGAACTGCCGATGCCTGTCATCAGCAGGCATGAAATTTACTTCATACAAAAAGAAAAAAGTGGAAGTAGTAATCGAAAATATCTATGGACCACTTCTCCTGGAAAAAGTTACTGGTAACCAAAATACAAGGTAGATAAGGACATACACATCATTTCACCACATATGAGAAGGGGATAACTAATGTTGATGATGCAGAAACATCAACCCCAACCTTTCCTATTGGTGCAGTAATACCAACTTGCTTTAGTTTTCATTTTGTGCTGTCGGTAGCCCTAGTGTTATGTGTACAGCTAAGGAAGTTGGTGAATAGCCTGCCAAAATTCAGAGGAGGAAGGAGAGGTTGCTGAGAAGCCTAGTTTCCCAGAGGCTCATCAAAGCAAGAAGAATTACGTGCTCTTTCAGAACATGAAATCCTCTGTTGAGGATAGGAAACGATGCTGGAAATACATTGGTTGGTTGAGATGGGCTCTGTAGGAGAAGCTTTCTGGAGCTCTCCAGCTCGTTGTTGTCCAGTGTTTCATTCCCTAGGGCATCAGTTATTGCAGTGTCCTTTGTAGGAGTGGACGTGCCTCATTTTGTATCTGGCCACAGCACTGCTGGAAGCATCTTCTACCTACAGAGCATGTTCCTGCATCTGTATTTTCTCTCTCTCTGCCCCCTTTTTGCTTTGTTGGCTCCTGTTTCTGCAGATTATTTCAAACAGCTGCTTGTCTTCAGAGGAATGAATGACCCGTGGACACCCTTCCTGCCATCTTTCCTTCCCCACCAAGAGTTCAGCACTGCTGTTGGTCAGTCTTTGTTGCCAACATCCCTGGAATGCTTGACTCCACTTCTGTTAATCTTCACAGGCTCTTCCTTGCTGTCCTTCCCACTTGTCAGGCAAAGGAAATGATCTATCATCCTGTTTCCATTCCCTCTTTTTAAAACTCCTCCTTTCTGCAATGCCTATAGAAAATTTGGCGAACTGTCCTGAGACCACAGATTACTACAGTAGTGAATACTGTCTCATTTTCTCTTTGGTCTCTGTTCATCTCAAGGTCTTAGTGGGCAGGTGTTTAAGATGCCACCTTGTTGGGGACAGAAATCGTGAGGTTTGTTTTATGCTCATATGTCTCCCTGCTTCATAGAGGGTCTTGGTTCAGGGCCCTAGTTCTAAACTTCATCTTAATGTATCATCATTTAATCACAGAGTGGTTTGGGTTGGAAGGGACCTTTAAAAATCATCTAGTCCATATCGTGTACAATATAGCATTTAGAATAATGTCAGCTATTTGTTGTTAATATTACTACATGATGCCTTCCAAGAGAGGGCTGCAAATTGAGAACCATGTGGTAGATCTGCAGATTAGCAAATGGAAGATCTCACCTGAAAATGGCATGAAGGCATTGCTGGTTTTTTAATTTGCCTTTGGTGTAAAACGATCAGAGGTTTCGTTTTATATTACTATATACAGATTTTGTGCCTTTACTTGAAAAAGCTAAAGTGCTTTCCACAACAGATGTAATTCTGATTTTGAGCCAGATTTCAAGGCAACTGAGTTTTGTCTCTGGGCAATTAAAATCCTCAATTAACATATTAATTATTTTTCCTAATGACATTACATTCTTTTTTTCTACTGAAGGGAAAAGAAAATGTCTAATTTGTATATGCGTGAGATGTTTAGCTAGTTTACACATGAGAATTAGTATTTGTCTTGCAGTTGCAAAACTGAGCATTTATTCTAAGGGATTTTATATATTTCCTGCTGTGGCTAGGTGTGTTAAAATAGTGGCTTCAGCCAGCAGATGTAACTACAAAAACAGAAAAATAGAAGAGTTTCTTTATGTGTTTTCATTTGTTGAGATAGAATAAAACACTTTTAGCATAAATAACCAGTACTACTTTTCTTTCTCTGTTCTTTATAAAAACTGAAGAACCTTTCAAATATCGATCTTTGGAGATTAAAAAAAAAAAAGGTCATTCTGATCTCTTCAGTGTTGTTCTGATCCCTTAATGCAAAGACGGTGCTTAAACCGTGCAGCAGGCATATTGGGGCTCATGCTGGCAGGGGCGAACGAAGAAGGGAGTGACAGAGGAACAGAAAAGCATACCTGCAGGAAAAAACATATCTACATATCTTCTGTTTTTGTTGACAGAATAGTTTCTTGACAGAAAAGCATGTTGTCTTTTCTGTTAGCATGACTGGGTGTGGTGCTGCATCTTAGCCTGAAGTGGTGGCTCAATATTTGGGCAGTTGTCTGTGCTCTGTGCTGCCAGGTCAGCCCTTGCGCAAGCCGTGTCATACTGAACGCAAGTATTTGCTGTCTCTGGAAACACACTGTTGACCACTGATTGAAACAATTTTTCAGCCTTGGATGGGTTGTCTTGCAAAGACTGAATTGTTATTAAGCAGTACTACACACCATGACTGGAGGTCTGTTGGGCTAATTACTATACAGAGTACCCCAAGGCACATTCAGGGGCTGAGAGCAAGCAATATAGAAAGCCTGGGCAGCAGCAGGAGGCAAGGATACAGTAGAAATGTAATCATGTACAAGTAGATCTGTGCACATGTCTGTAAACATGTAAAACACATATTGATTTTAGCTGTTTGCTTGCCAGCTTCACCATCATCAGAGATTTGTTTTGGGTTTTTTATTTATTTCCTAAACATTTCCTGCAGAAAGTGTTTTTGAGTAGGGATTTGAAGCAAGATGGCAGATACCAGCAGGATATGAGTGTTAGGATTGCTTCAGGCAGGGCATGGCTTGCATAAAGATGATGTTAAAATATTTGTATGATAAGCAGAAAAACCCAGAAAGTACCCAGACGTTACTTGAGGCAGGATGAGGGGGTCAAGCATCAGCTGCAGAGACTAGCAAGGGTTTCTGTATGGAGAGGGACAAACCAGAAGGAAATGAAAAGTGGAGGAGGAGAAGGGGAAATTGAGTAATAGCAGAAATAAAGGAGCTAGGAGACCTGAAGGGAGAGGTGTTCAGGCACAGCTGGGCTTGTCAGAGCTGGATAGCAGACAAGAAATCTTAATGTTAAATGATGGGTGATGAAAGAGAAGGTGTTAGGAGAGGTGAAAGAGATAAAAACAGAAATCAGGAGAAAGAGTAAACATCAATTGAATCAACTTGAATTCCCCCGTGTTTTCAGAAGGAGAAATAGGTTAGGAAAACTTCGCTGCCAAAGGGACTCTCCCACATACTTTCCACTTTTCTCCTGGATCATGCTAATCTCATAAAGAGAGCTCAGAAGAAACTAGTCATCTTCTGTGGATGCAGGGCTGACTTTGTTGAAACCCTTTGTTCTCAGCCAGAAAATGAATGGGTACTTGTGCCACGAGTAGTCTTGACACAAACAGCACAGCTCCTGTATTTAGTCTGTTCCTCTCACCTCTTTATCATACAGGCTCAAAACATGATACTACTGATTTTCCTGGCCCTTGAGACAATGTGTTTCTGTATGCATTTATTAAAGTAAGTGCTTTTTAGAATTTTATTGCAATAGCAACTGGCAGACCCAGTCATGGACTGAGAAGAGGAGGGCAAATGCTGTATGAGTTGCACATGAAAACCAAACAGGAAATGTGCAATCTAAATGTAAAGATAGGAGTTCATGGGTGATGAGAGATAGACAACAAAGAAATCCAGAAAAGTGTTCATCAGAGTGATGATAGACTATCTGATCACAGGCTCTCCAATTTACCTGAAGTGCACTTCAACCATAATTATATTTCTGAAGCACTTGATTTAACATAAATGTACCCCTGAGTAAATCTAGTCATGTGTAAGACAGTGCTTTTCCTATCTATTGCTACTAAAGTTTGAACACATACAGGCACACATTCCACTTGTCGTGGAGCCGGGATGTAAATACACTTTAGGTGGCCAGAGCCCTGTCTCCAGTGTGGCACTGGAGCACCCCTGCCCCATGGGGCGTTCGTGGCCGGATGGGCTGCTGGTGTGCTGGGGCTTCTGTCAGGCTTGCTAGAAACCTGGACCGGTGTTGTTCTTTCTGGATTAAACGTGCAAAGACATCACAACACATCCTATCTCTGTGCAAAAAACCTCTTTCTGTGACTCAGTTGAGGTTTTGCATGATATGTGAGCCAGTTTAGGTAGGTAGTTATATCAGTTTATTTTTGCTTCCCATTCGCAAACTAAATGACCTGAGGTCTGTAATGCTGAGATGCTTTGAGGAAGGAGGGGGGAGAAAATTTATTGCAACACCTGGGGATTGTGTTGCCCACTGCATCCACACTCAGCACAGCAGGAGCTGTGTGTGTGTGGCGGGGGTGTGTGGAGTCTGGAAGCTCTTCCTTGCTCCAGAGTTTTACTTCAGTCATGCAGCATCCCTGGTCTGCATAACCTGGTGGTATGGTGTGGGTAGCTTTGAAGGAGTGGGGCTGTGGGTTTTTCACATTGCCTGTGGCGCATGAAACTTTCTCACTGTGAAAGCTGCTTTACAATTGGGTTAGGAAGAGACCTGTGCTATTTTTCCCAAATCACTAAAAGCAGAAACATTAAGAAAAATAGTATATTACTTCTTGCTATGGGTGAAGCTATTAGGTCTAAAACCAGCTTCTGTGTGACTGAACAAAATTTACAGTGACTGTAGTTGTGAGAAGTGTTTTTACAGTCGTGCTTATTTGGAAGAGTTTTTGTTGTATGCAGTCTTAACGGACAGCTGAAAAAAGTGTGCGTGTGGATTTACTTCCTTGAGATTATCTTTAAAGATAATATGGCTCTTTGCCTAGCTTTGGGATAACTCTGCTTTGTCTCCAATGTAAATATGATTTTTTTCCGTAAAAGCAAAGGGCCACCAGACTATAGGCAGTTGGTAAATTTGGGACTAAAATGGGTAATGTCCATGAGATTTAGTGCCTTTTGAAAGGTAGCAGGAGATGACAAAGCAATGTGTACTTTTGTTTAATTTCATAGCTCTTACATGCTTTGAATGCCTTTTAATGTCAGGCAAGTAGAATCAAACGGCATTGCTTTTTTCTATATGTCTTTTTTAGCTGAACATTTCTGAACAGTAGAACTTCTTCCTAAATCCACTACCTTGCCCGTCACTTTTAGTTCTTGTATTCATTTCTGTGTTTTTGTTGAATTGACAATTTTAGTAGTGGTTTCAATCATGTTGTTATAGGACATTTCTTTTTCCCCCCTCAGCTATTGCTGAGCATACAGCAGAAACTGATGGTGGGAATGAATGTCAGGGTGGGATGGCAGTCACCAGGGGTGCATGAAGTGAGGAAATGGGGATATTGAACTGTCTTGTTGCTGAGGTGCTTTCCTGGCTGGAGCAATGGAGAAGCTGTAAAGTGTCGGGTGTGCTGCAGTCACAAAAGAGAAGGAGGGAGACTGAATTGAAATACAGACATAGATGTTGCTGTTGTGTCTGAATTGTGGATGTAAACTCTTTTAATTTAAAGTTTTATTATTGCATGTTTGGAGAGCTTTCTGTCCTTGCCCATTAGTTATCCCAGATTCAGATTAAAGTTTCTCTTTGTTTCACTGCTGCTCTCTGCATAGTTTTGTTATGTGTGGGTTTTGGAAATACTGGTTGAGGTTGATTAGGTTTGTTCACTGTATTTTGTGGTCTGATCTTGGACTATTAGAATTATGTCAGCTCAAGTATGGTACATTGAAATTAACTTCCTTTTGCTTCTGGTCCCCACGAGTATCCCAGGACATCAGTAAATAGATAGGAAGCAGAAATGCTGATTGACTGCTTCCCATCTAAGCTCACTTAATGCGAGGATTTTGCAATGAAGCTGAAGATCCACCGATAGCATCTCTTGTTATATCCAGACCTCTTGTTTTCTTTCCATTTCTAAGTTAAATATGATGCTTAATCTTATACAGTCTGTAAAGTTGATTATAGTTAACACCGTTCTTATTTTTTTAAACACATGTATTTCAGCGTTGAAGTATATGACAACGTCCAGATCTACTGAAGCATAATGTAGTACACTGTTAACATAGGTAAGATACATACTTGGTGCCGACCAGTGAAGCAACTCAAATGTTGGCAAAGACAAACAGGTTTTTGTGGAAAAAGCAATGTTTTAAAATGTCGCTTATGTTGGTTATGGGATACATGCTGAGTTAACCTCATTGAACTTTTCCCCAGGAATTGATGCGCTTACAATTGGCGGGTCATTATGCTGCTCCACCTGTGTAGTGTTAAGGTCAGTGTGTTTTTCTGATTATAAAACCCATCCATACCATTCCATTATAAATTCACTACCATTCATATAATGGAATGTGCCAAAGCTCAGAGCTCGTTGCAGCTGCCCCCGGTCCATGTTTAAGATCAAACAAAGCAGTTCAGGTAATTTGAGCACCTTTTCAACAACATGTCCAGTCAAGTTTCATTTGAAGTGATCTTTTGTTGTTTCTGTTTTGTTTTTCTTTTTGTAACCTGCTAAGCATCCATCTGATGTCACTGTTGGTTTTGTTTTGTGTGGCCTGCCCAAGAATTCTTATTGAATCAAGACATGGTAATTATAAGATCATAGCAAGGAGGTCCTGGGAGCAGCCGGCAACTGTAACCTGGCAGTTGCACGCATCCATGCGTAGGCAAAGCACAGAATGCATCAACCACTCACTTTCACACGGCGTTTTCTGAAACCTGCAGCTTCTAACAGTGAATTAATTCTGAGTCATCACAACACACAAATCAGCCATCACGGTGGATACTAATGTGTGAGATGCAGGAATGTATGACTGGCACTAACCACTTACTAGGGGGAACCTGTGAGCTGATGTGCATGCATAACACGCTGCTGCTGTATGCATCTTCCTGCACAGCTTAGTCTTCAGAATTGTCATGTGTTATCAAAGAGCACCAGAATGTGCATTAAAGCTTATCTGGTGTTATTTCTGTCACTGAAATGTTGTTATGGTTGGAGCTTTTGTGTGTTTGCTTCTACATTTTTCTTTGTTACTAATCATACAAATAACTAAATCTGTGAAGAGTAAGAATTCAGTCAACAGCCATGTGTTTAATAGGTCATTATGTTCTTCCAGTTTCATGAGGATGTATCCTTTCTGTGTTAAATTTTGCACTTTGTAGCAGCCAGTGAAAGCCTCAGGCCCTGGCAGTTTTGCCAGTGGTGGGGTGTATTTTGAGCCTCTGTGCAAATTAAGCAGTGCTGTAATTGCTGAGGAAATACGCGCAGCCTCCTGATGATGACAGCTAAGAATTTGTGTGACCGTGTCCAACAGCACTCCTCCTTTCACCTCTCTGTAGCTTCAAACTCAGTGGTATTCTACACTAAACGCAGTGTGAAACTTTCCTGGGTGTATCTGCTCTGTACAGCGCATACAGTCTCACAAAATGTGGTGAAGACTCTACCGCTTTGGTGAAAAGTAATCCTTGAATGTTCTAGCTTGTGAAAACTGTACACCATCTGACATTTCACATAACAATAATTTGAATTTTGCAGCTATTGCATCAGGTAAGTACATCTTCAGAGGTATTTGGCAGTTTCTTTTATTACTCTGGAAAAAAAATGTATTTCAATTAGGCCACAGTCCAAAAAATAAATGAAAATGCCCCCCCCCAAAGATGATGCAGGTCGTTGTAGGATTGCATACTTTTTCTCTAGAGAAGAGACTCAAAGGAAAGGACATATTTAATAACAGAAGGGATACCAAAAGGATTAAGAATAGTGTTTTGGGTTTGGGGTTTTTTTTAGTAAAGTGCGTAATATCTGTTTAACTTCTGAGCAAAACCATATTTTACTTAGGCACCAGAAAGATCTCTTTTTGCAGCATTTTCAAGTTCATCTGTGGTTGATGAATCCTTCCAAGTTTTAAACAAGTGCATCTCTCACTGCTACCTATGTGTTAATGAATTTGGGCCCTTGCATACAACACACAGGAATCCTGGAGGTTATATTAAATATCTTCCACTAAGAATCCTACCAGAAAGAGGCAACTGATACGGCAGCAGGAAGAAAGTAAATGAACTACCTGCTGCAGCATATTCAACTGGCTGTGATGCTTTGTCCCCTCAGGAGAGACTTGTGTTTAAGACAAATTTGGTCCTCAGTCTACGTGGCCAACTGTATTCAGATGCACCAGTGATGCAAATCATAAGTACTTGTCATAAAGGGCTGTCTATTAGGTATATCGCCTGGTTTTTATTGACAGAATTCATTAACTGAAAATGCAGCTTTGGCTCTGTTTCTACCACTCTCCTTTATGTATGGAGGAAAAAAAGCAAAACACTTTTTAAATTGAAGAAAGTAATTCCTCAGTCCCCTGCCCCACCTCCCTTCTCCTCATCCCCTGTGGAAAATGTATTGAGCTAAGTTTATAACAATGTTTCCAGCTGTTACTGGACACTTTTTTCCTCCTTTATTGTCGTTATTAGACGAAAAAGAATTGTTTCCCCCTCAGTCTCAGCATGGACTATTTCAGGAAAAGCAAACCAGATGCACGATTTAGTCTATGCCAATGAACAGTATGTACCTGCAAGGGCATTTACTTGACCTTGCGGATAAGCCTTTTGAATTGCATGTAGGCATTTGAGATAAGTGCCAGTATTTGTTAGCAGTATTAAGACTTGACAGGTACAGGGAGTGCAGGACCCTTCCAAGTCCTTGGGGAGGCCTGAGCACTATTCAAAGTCCTATGTTTAAGTATCTAATTTAGTTTCTTTAATTAGTTTCCCTACATATACCCTGTATAGTCAACAAAGTCATGCTCCTGGTGGTATTTCAGAGCACCCTTTTCTCTGCTGTAACTGTATAACCAATACAGAGAAGTTAGCCTCATTCAAGCACCCAATTCTCAATGCAAGTTATAAAAGACTGGAATGAAAAGGTAGAAACACAACCCCTCCCCCAAAAAATGCTATGGCACAATCAAAATAAGGTCTCAGTTAGAAAGGAGTTAGTGTTCTAGTAGGTGGTGGCTCTTACAAGTAATTTCTGGCTTTTAAAAGGTCATCTCTAGATGAGACAAAGAACAGCATGCTAACCTTTTGCTTTGGATTTGGCCCCTCATTAGGGAAGAGGGCTCATATTGAGCCATTGCTTATAAAAATCAGCTTCTGCGTGAACTTTTATATTTGGTCTATCTGTGCAGACTATAGCACATGTACTTTTTGTAGTATGCTGTGTGTTTACATTAAGACACATAGAAATGTTTTATTAAAAAAAGCTTTTAATTAGAGCTTCTCACATAGAGTTCATCGTTTTAATCGCACAAGTTACTTATGGAAAAAAGATCTATTGGTGTTCCTATGCCAAACATTGTTAGTGTAGAGTTGTTACCTGTGGTTTATTTAGGACTCAACATACAGAAAATTTTCAAACACTCCTTTGCAGTGTAGTTCTTGAGCAAAAATAAACAACAATAACAAAAAATCAGTTATAGGAATTATTTTTTTCTAAAACAGCACACATAGGTAGAACCTGTGCTGAAAGCTCTTTCCCAGCCAAAAGCATTCCCACATATCCAGAATAAAGCATTTTGCAGCCCCTTTGTTTTATACCTTATGCACTCATGTTGCCTTTTCTTTTTTTTTTGCTAATGATAACCAAGAAGATGTAAAAAGTGTGTTTCGAATTTTTGCAGCTCTTCTCATATGTTTATCTGATAGGCAGAAGAGCCAACAGATCCACCAAAATCGTTTGGTTGCAAAAGGGATGGTGGTTAGCCAACCTGCAAACAGGAAGGAAACCCCTCAGCTTGTCCTGTAGACTCTGAGCGAGGCGCTAGTGGTCCCAGCAAAGGCAGCAGATGGGAGGCAGTGGTAGGAGGAGAGATGGAGCGGTGAGCCCTTGCTCTCCTAATGTCTTTTTAATTAGAGTAATATAAATATTCACTGAGATGATGGTTATATCTTAATGGAGAAATTAAGAAATAGATTAATTTCTGGCACAATTCCCTCTTCCTGTTTACATCAGTCCGTATTTCCAGCACTGGTTTAACTGGAGGAACAATTCTTTTTATTTGCTTATTATCTGCCAGCCTTGTAAGGGAATAACTATAGCTTTGGGAAAGCGCAAGGGAGTTTAAGGGCACCAGCAAAAGCAAAGACGTGTTAAAAACCAGCACAACTGAATAATGCTATCATTCAAGTTAGTAGGAAAAGAGCACTTGAAAGGAAATTTGGTGGTGAGTTTGCTGTTCTTCCCATTATATCGTGGAAGTGGAAGGCTGTGAAGATGATGCTTTCCATCTAACCTTGAGTATTTAGGAATTTAAAAGAACCCGAAATAACCCAATGGGACAGGATCTGCTTCAAAGTCTGAAGTCAACAGGAGTCTTTCCATTGCATCCAAGATGTGTGAGATCAGGCCTAGGCTGAATTCACTTCAGAGGAAGTGAGAAGTGTTACACGGTTCCATACCCACATGTGCAAGCTGTTGTCCATACTGGAGAACAGTGTGTTGATGACATCAGAAATAATGTCTGTACTGTGTGCCTTTTAGAATTTTGATGCTGCTTTAAAATCTCTTGTTGGTCTACTGGGTGTTGTCGGCTAGAAACTCATGGGCCTTTAACAAAAACTGAGATAAAAGGCTTTATAATTTCTTTTGTTAAAATGCAACTTTGAGGATTTCCATACTGGGCACCTACACTGCTTCCATAGTATTTTGCAGCTTTGCCATTGCAGGATATGCAGAAATACTTTGGTTTTGACATGCACGAATATTTTGATCTTACTGGGAATTTTAAGTAAATTCTCAAAATGTAGCCCATCTCTTTAAAGCCAACAGAGAAACTGGTTGCAAAAAAATTCCTTATTTTGTGAAATTCTATATTATAAAAGACTAATTAAAATCAATTAACGTTTAATTTTATTAATAAATTATTTACAGAGCTAGCTACATAATGAAAAAATATTCTACAATAAACTAAGAAATCTCTGTCAAATACGTTATCTGTGACTTGTGTGAATATCTACTTTAATTGCATTGGGAATTTAAAAACAAAAAATATAAATGAGACTTTTGTTGTACTTTGCAATTTAAATTAGTGCACTCTTCATGACACTCAAGTCTTCACCTCTGCGAATTTCTTTGCTTCTTGAAGAAAAAATATTTTTGGGAGAAAAAATTCACACCAGATTTACTAGTAAGCTGCAAATCTGCTACAAAATCCATACAGAAAATATAAATATATATTGTACTAAAATGTATATTTGTAACTAAAATTTTCTGTGAGGATGAGAATAATGCACTGGACTCTGTATGACAAAATATTAATTGGGAAGAATGGAGCTGGAAAGGAAATAGTGCTGTTACATTTTATCTCACGTCCTGTTCCCACTGTAGTTGCTTTGATTAGACTTCTGTTGCATTTTTGTAATGGCTTTTAAAATACAATAGCACCTATTTCTACAGACTTGTACACATCAGGACATTCCCTTGTGTGAGTAATCAATTAAATCAGTGAGGCTGGGTATAATTTTTATAGCCTAGCTTCCTGGGTTGATCAGTCTTCTCCGACTGCACTTTCTATCTGTCACTCCCTTACCTAATTACTTCTGAAGCCGTTGGCTAATTTCAAGCAAAACAGAGAGAAGTAGTTGTCTTTGAGATAATTAAGTTTCTACAGGTCTTGGGGGCTGGGGAGAAGAGGGGAAACCAAAGTTGGGGCTGGGGAAAAGGCAGGTAGAGCCTGCCTGTTACCTGCTCCAGCAGCCTGAATGGTCACTGGGATTGACTGTACCTTTGCTTCGGGTAGTTTTTTGGTTGCTTTTTGCGTTTGTTTTGTTTTGTTTTGTTTTGTTTTGTTTTGTTTTGTTTTCCAGAGGAAGGGACAGGAAAAAGCTGGGACTTCTCTTAGAGATTTGGTGGTGATGAAGGATAGAGCTTTGCAGGAAAACAGCTTCATTAGTTCCACTGCTATCAGGGCTGTTTTTTTCCCAGGAATGCTTTCTTAATCAGACTTGAATGTCTTTAATACAAACATTCAGCTTCTGGTTAAAGGTTAAAAAAAACCTACATCAATCAAGTTAATTTATCACTAACATTGAGAGAAAAAGTACCAGAAACATTAGTATGTGGCCATTAAGTTAATGTGTTACAAATAATAAATTTGTCAAATTAGTGTCTTTTCTGTTTGCAGATCTTACACACAAATGAATTCTTGCAGTGCTTGAGAACCCCTAATGGAAATACCTGTTCAAAAGTCAAATTTTAACCTCACTGACATTCTAGTTTTGCTGTCTAAGGTTAAGTTGAATAGCATTTTATCCAGCAAGTAATACCATCAATTTAAAAGTAGCGTCTGTGGACCAAAGCATGCTTCATTGCTTTGTGCACGGAATCAGACAGCAGGTAGTTCTCATTATCCTTATGAGAACAGAACAGAGTCCCACGCCAAGATGTCCGAGCAGGGTATGGCCACTCGTGTGGCCACAGACTTGCTGCGCGATGATGTGCATATCTCAGTCTTTCTTCCAGAAACCAGATGTAATGCCTGCAGAGATAGTTCTCCAACTTGCTTCCTTTTGGAGGCTTCTATAAATACTAATTAATTAAACTGTAGACTTTTATTGCAATGCCCCAGAAACTAATCCTTGATGGATTTAGGACACTTCCTTGACAGAGGAGTTCTTTCCAGATAGATAGGTTTAAATTTTTCTTCTTTTGACCTTACTTTAAGTGCAGTGTTAAAATCTGTAATTACTTCTGTGAGGATTCAGTGGCGGCAAAAAAGCATTAGGTTAAGTCTAAGCAATGGTCTTCAGTAAAATTAAATGAAACTATGGCTTGAGCCTTCATTCAGAACCATTCTTGTGCTTTTATCTGTGGGTGCATGAAATACAACTTTTCTGGTCACCTTTGCAGATGTTCTTCCTCTGAAAGCTCTCATGAGACCTTTTGAACACAGGACAACAAACCCTTTTGAACTGGAGTAAACGGGGGGAAAAAAGTAAATTAGAAACTCACGCAGTAATGTGAGCAGACATACATACCTGTACATACGATTGTGTGATACAACATAGTAATAGCTAATTATTGTATTAGAGGTATACTGGCAGCAAAGTAAGTATGAGTGAAGTTCAGAAATCATACTGTCACAATGAGACTTGCCTATCTTTGTGTGCAGGTCCAGTTTGTCTTGGTGATGGTAGTCAGTGGGGCTTGTCTCTCTTCCACATTTATGTATGGTTGGAGGAGCTTGCACCAGTTTGTTGTTCTTCATCTACTTGATCTAGTTCTCCAGTTGTTCTGGGCATTTCTGTTTTGAAAATCTGCTTTATGCCCATATTTGTTTTCCAGGTGGGAACTACTGGACTACCTTTCATCTAATCTTGGCTAGAAGTTCCCCAGAAAACCTTCAACATGTAGCTCGGAATGACCTTACGGTGATCCAGAGGAAAACAGTCCCTGAATGCAGCTTCTGTTCTCTCATATAGGATTATTTTTGTGCCCTAGATAAAGCCGCCATGTGTTCTCTTTGTAAAATCTGAATCTTGCTCCTCAACTAGAGACTGTAATACCAGAATTACTCATTTCCTCTCGGGATAGTTTGCCCAGTTTCTTTGCTTTCTCATTAATACAATTATAGTAGCAATTTATTATGATTTATACAATCAAAACATGAACAACGTTTAATAAAAGATGAAAGAGTAAGTAGCAATCTGATTTGGAGATACATATCTGAGGCTAGTTTTACCTGCTCAGGAACAGAGAAGTCTCACCCTTTAAACTATGGCTTGTGGGTTCTATCAGTAGTATTAAGTTTTTAATGGTGTCAGGATTATTTTCAAGAATAAAATACTGGATGTGAGGCATTACTAAGCATAAATCAGTTTTCCCTTACTGTTTTTCAGTGCAAAATAAGAACTATGGATCCTCAAAACCTTTGTTATAATAGCTTTTTCTTTTACAAACCCACAAAACCACACATAATAAACTTTATATTTAAAAAAGAATTAATTACAAAAATACGGGGATGTTGTCATAATCTCCCCAAGAGTATACAGACATAAGAAGCCAGTCTGAGAACAAGCATGCTTAAAAGTGGCAGTTGAACTCTTAATACTTGCAAGCAGTTTTCATTCTGCCTTCCAGTGACATTGGACAAAACCCATGCAGTAATGATGAATGCTTCAGTGACTGATGTTCCAGTTTAAATCCATGAGGGTTTTTTTTTTCTTTTGGAAAAAATGAAAAATGTTTTTGATTATTATAATTGCATAGGAAAAAACCATTCAGATATCATGGTCTAAAAATATGATTGTATTTTAAATTAATCCTAACTCATCAAATGACAGATTTGCTTCTAGGTTTTGAGATTTCATTCTAAGAGTAGTTGCTGTGATCTGTGTCCTAAAATGCAACTTGCTGCTCTACATGTTTGTCTAATGTGTTTTCCAAAGGCATAGGTTGTAGCGTGGATGAAAACGTTTGAAGTGTTTTAGTTAAAATATGAACTCTTGATTTTCCAAGTCTGGATTAGCCCTTGTTAACTGCAGCTGTTGACATCTATATGGGTTTTCCATTGCTTCGTGGAGTCACTTTGTTCCACATTGAAGTCAGGGGGAGTTTTGTCCTTAAATTTTATCAGAAGCAGGATCGAGCACGCTCAACTGGATGGCATTTCTGTATTTGTCTGGAGGTAATATGATAATAACAGGAACTCTGTAGCCAATTTAATTTTAAAATGTCAGGGAATGTTCTAGGCCTTGTTGAAAAGTAGAAGACGGAGCTGAGGGCATGCTCTGAATCTGGTGCCTGGTTGAGAAACTACTTTGTTGTTTGTAGATCAAAGGAGTTGTTGATGTAGGCATTGATACTCAACAGCCTGCTAATAATACATACCTACCTCAGCCCTGCCTCACTGCCTGAGGAGGTCAGGATACTGACACTTCAAAATCACTTTTTTCTTAAAGAAATACAGATGGGGGTAAGAGGCATGACAGAGTGTAGGTGCAATGGATGAAATAGATTTCAAATGTTCTCTTTGCTGTGGAGTGGGGGTCAGCCACCATGGGCAGCTGGAAGGAACCACGAGTGACATGAGCTTCCTTCCAGCCCTCCTGGGTTTTGTATGTTATTGTCCCCACACGCTACTCCAGTGCCTGTTGTATAGCTGGTACAGCAAGTGATGCCTTGTGCCCTATCCCTTTCTACCTACGAGTGGGGGGAGGGTGGTAGTATTGCTAAGTGAGGAAGAGGAGATATGTCCCGAGAATAAAAAAGGATGGGGAGGAAAGGAAGATGCACAGTCACCTGAGTATATGGCATGGGCTGTGATGTGAGGGACGTGGCACAGTGGAACAGGGACCTTGCGGACAGCCTGGAATAGAGGCAGGCAGGAGGGAAGCCATATGCAGCTCTTGCAGGGAATGGCATTCATGGTGTCAATTGAAATTTTACAGGTCATAGCAATGATGAATATCTTGTGGTGTGTGTATATGGATCCATTTGTGCTGCGCACAGGTGTGCCCAGGCAGAGAGGGAAGTGTGGTGGAAATACTACATGGGTAGATCTGAGCTCTGCAGAATAAATCCTTTGATACATAGCACATGAACCTTTCATTTGCAAAGACTCATGCTTGTATTTGAAGGGAGTTTAATATTAAAAACTTCTCTTTTGATATCTGTGCTGGGTTGCTTTCTGTTGCCTTTTGTGTGTGTGTTTTTATACATAATAAGCTATACCTGATACCTATGTAATGCATTAGACAAGTCTTCTATCTGGTAGCAATATACGCTACAGACATCACACAAGCTTTGTTTTTTAGCAAAACAGTTGTCATGGTGGAAGGTATAATGCACACTTAACGGTAGAGAGGGGTGGGATTTCCATAACTGTCACATATCATAAGAAATCAAGAGGTTTTTTCTCTAAAAAGTTTTCAGAGGAGTCTTTAGACTCTGGGGGAGAGATATGGGAAATGTGGGACTGCTTCTGAGCAGACAAATGCCTATACCTGACAGTTCTGGGAAACATTGTACATTACTGGAAATCTTTCTGAAACTCACATTTACTCTACATCATTCCATTAGTCGTCTTAAATTTTGCAAGATGTCTTCACAGCTTTTCCTGTAAACCTCTGCTATGTTTACAGGTATTACACTTTTGAAAAGATGTGTACATAAAGGGTATACAGTATACTGAGTATTTTTTTTTATTTTCTCTGCTTTGACTTCCTCTGGATGTACCATCTAGTTTGAAATTTTATAGTTGCCTAGAAAATCAGATTATTCTTAAATAATTGGGTAGTAGTTTAGTGTGGTTTTTTTTTAATATGCCTTATGTTTCTATTTCACGTGCCTGAATGTACTTACAATACACATTTTCTGCCACCCTCAGGAGTGGTTTGCTGACTTATCTTTATATAATACAAAATGTTATAGTTTGAGAGGTTCATACACAGGTCTGGCTCCTTCCTATCTAACTTAACATGCCTAGCCTAGGGTCCCAACAGTCATCGACTCCTTAAAAAGGTGATGAAGAGAGGTAGATCTGGATCCTCTCTGGGAAAGCTTTACCTGGGTCTCAGTCTCTTTCAGGAGGATCCTGTTGCTTCCCTCTGGGTACACAGGGAGTCTTGGGAAGCTGCATTCCTAAATTGACTCAAGTACTCAAAGTTTGAGTTGGATGCATCTGGGCTCCTGTTAGTGCTATTAAAGACACTGATCTTTTACACGGACAAAGTACTTGAAGAACTGAAGCCACTGGTTATAAAAAATCCATCAGGTAAGAGGTGTCTGTTATGTGCTGTGCAGAACCTGAAACAGGGCATCCATATCGGTTAGGGCTTCCCAGTAGGAGTATCAGTTGATCACAGAAGAACAGTAATGTTTTTATCCAGCAGAGAAGAGTGTCCCTGTTCTTACCTCCTCCCTCCTAAAACTTTTGGAGTAAGTAGTGTTCCTAGGATTCCAGCAGAGTCCAGCTGTGCAGTGGACCTGATGAATGCAGTGATGATTCTTAAATAGTGTGATGTGGGGTGCACAGGCTTTTTGGGACAACTCTCTGCTGCGAGCGATGCTTCTCTACTTTCAACAGTGGATTAAACGGGTACCAGTGCCTGGTACAGAATGATTGCTTTTCTTCTGGTAATGATTGTTGTTCATAAATATTGTCCCTGGGTTTGAAAAGATGAGGAGTGGACATTTTTAGTCTTTGGCACCACAGTCACTAGGACTGTGTATCTGTGAAGCTGACGTGGTCCACATGGGCCTTTATGGCCATAAGGATGCTTGTTAAGAGAGGGTTTGTTCTCCTACCAACGAATGCTTCATGTTGCACCTGTTGAGAGCTAGTCACTGTCCTTCCTGTGTCTGGTAGTGCCTGCTTCTGATGTTTAAAACCAAGAAAGTCAAAAATATAAATTTTCTGTTATGTGCATTGTAAAGCACCAGAAAGGCAAGCTTTGTGGACTTCGGAGTATTTGATAGTAGCCTATGAGAAGATCCTAAGGTTATTTCTTTAATCTTGTAGTGTGGAAAGAACAGAGTGAAGCTGTGCAGTGTTAACTTGGTTTAAGATGCTACCATGTTGATGCTTTTATTATTTCCTTACTGTTATCTTTTTCAGATTTTATATTCAGGCCATATTGCATGTTCACCTGTTCTTGTGTACCTGAATATGTCCTTTAAAAATATTGGCAATGTTTTCAGATCTTTTTTCTGTAACGGGTAAGTCTGATGGCTGTTTCTCATCCCTTGCTGTGCCAAACTGCTGAGACAAGACTGCTTTTCTACTACTGATTTAGGAGAAATTAATTTTGTTCTTAGCTGCATTCTGTTGCAGAAACTTCCCAGTGCTTTATGTAGTGAACTGTGAGTGGATTATCAATGTGTCAATACAAATATGTTGAATGTAAGATTAATTGCTCTTAGACATAAGCAGTCTACAGTGTAGAATCTTGGAGTGATCTCATCTAAAACTGGTAAAATGTCATTTTTGTCAGAAACTTCTTTGGTTTATATACTTATAGGAGTACAAATCTTCATTCTTGGAATCATTTAATTGGAAACGTGATGTGTGTACTTCTCACCATGCTCTCTTGGGTTCATTAGACCGCACTCTCTTTTACTTCTTCCAGAAAAAGAAGAAAAATATCGTTAATTTTTTCCTTTCTTTTTCTGAACTGCAAGAATTTCCCTCCAATCATTACCCCATATTCCAACTTCCATCTGCTTGTGCCCAGGAGATTAAGTGCTCTCAGAAAATGTGGACTGCTCTTAATTGTACTTTTTCTTTGCAGATGTGAAGAGTACCTCTAGTTACTGTGCTGCTAGCTTTTGCTGCCTTATGACTAATAGGCCTGCATCGGGAATCAATCCCAGCCACTGGCACCGAACCTTGTCGGGTTGACCTTGAGGTCAACTCTTTGATTCTGATTCTACTTTGTGCAATGATTTGCACATCACCGAAGCAAAGTTAAGTGTAAGAGGATACATTAACACAGCAGTACAGCTAGACTGGAAATGCACAAAGGTCAGGAAATGGAAAAATGAACTACCTAATGACATCCATTTGCCCCATTGCTGGCTTTGATTTTCCAATTAGGGTTTATTATAGGCATAAATATATATATTGTGCCATAGATGTGCAATGTTGAGACAAATGCACTGAAGGTTCTTTAGTGTTGTTATGGCAGGCAGCCTTCATTTCAGTCTTCCCAAAAGCAGCAGTTTCATCTCTATGCTCTGGAGTATCTTGCAGCGAAAAGGGTATCAGTAGACCATGGAAGCCTGTGACTCCCTCGTGCTGGTAAATGATTCCTTTGGAGCTCTGAGAAGCCCTTCCCATGCCTCTCAAATAAATGGTCTGATCTTACAAAGTTCTCTGTGCTTTCCAAATCCTTTGGCTTCATATCATTCTCCAGTCCCAAGCGTGATGTTTTTCATGTTGGGTTTTATGTTTTGAGGAAGTCAGATGCTGAACCATTTGGAGATTTTTTTTTATAGCTCCTTGCACTATAAGGCTTTGTTTACTGGATTTGGCTGTACTATAAGCTATGCATTAAAAATCCTGTTTGTGGCAAGAGTTAGACTAACAATTCTTGCAAAATTCAAATGTTCACAGGGATTTTTCTCATGTGATAAACAAATAGCTGTGATAAGTGGGAGTGTGTTGATGGGGGGCAGTTATGATAGCTGAAACTGTAACCTTGATTATAGCTTGCTTTTTGAACTGTATTTCTTCTTACCTCTGCATTGCCTTGCATTTTGTATAGTCAACGGTACTGTGCCCACAGTGATGGAAAATGCAAATGTTCTCTAGGTTGACAATTTGCTCTGCAGGTACCATGTGCTGTGTTAAGACGACTGTCTCTAGGCAAAAAGGAGGAAATCTATGTACTTTATTTACCTTTTCCAGGCTCTGACTTTGACAGAGGGAGAGCATATGTTACCTGAAAGTTGTTGAGTACTGGCAGCTAAGGGATCCTCTGGGCTATGGGTGGGGGGAGCAGACGGGGAAGACATCGAGAGCAGCAGTCTCGAGGCCTGTGGTGGGAGGGGAGATGAAAATGTTGCTGGGAAGAACAGGGAGCAGATCCTGCAACAGGTCTTTAGGGCTGTGAAAAGCAGGAGAGTTTCCTCTGAGAAGGACTTTGTATTTCTTCACTGAGAGCAAGTCTGGAGGGGAAAGTTCTCTGTAAGGAGCAACATGAGATTCATTCTCATATCTTTTTGCTTTCACCCATCTTTTTTTACTCTTCTACCCAGCAGAGCTGAGTTTCCTGTCTTTCAGAACTTACTTGATTCTCATTTATGCTCTAATAAAACAGTTTTACATACTGAAAGCCTTTTTGGTAGGTTCACCTTCAAGTTAAAGGCCTGCCTCAAAGCTCTGGCTTGCAGAGTCCCATCACATCACCTTTCGATGACTGTAGGCGCTACTGCTTTCCTTGCTCTTCTTTCTGGTCCAGCCTCAGGATTTTGCTCTGGGTATTCACACCTGGGCTGTGACTAGGTTTTTAAAACCTTTTCATGTTGTCTCTCATCCAGCCAATTAAACCTTTCATACAGGCGATTACTACCTTATATTTCTGTAAGTACAATATTCTTGTTGATACATGTGATCTTACCTTTCTGAAAGCTGATCAGAAGACTTTTGCATTCATAACTTACCACTTTCACCAGCTTCCCCTAATTTTTTTTTTAAAATCTGTCTTGGCTCCTTCTTGTATTTTACAAAACATGTAAGCCTTGCAAATGAAGGCTGAAAGCTTATCAGGAGAACCTTCATCTCTGGTGGAGCAACCTAGAGACTGACTCCACATCTGATTTGCCTATGATGTCAGACCACTACTTTACTACAGCTTATTAAATTTTCAGATTGATAAATATGCTGTGTACCAAGCTTCCCATCATACAAAGCTACCTCACTGTATTTCTTGGTACTTGCCCTGGAAATTCTGGTTGCAATGATGCTTGCAGCCATCTGAATGCATATGCCTTACTTTGAGCCCACTGTCATGCTGGCTGATACTATCACCTTGTTCCTTTCATGTCCTCATCTGCCAATGCTCTAGTGATGGGTTGTATTTCAATCATATACTATCTTTGGTATGGACTATAAAAGTCTGTTGTACCACCATTCTGACCCACACAAATACATCTCTGAAAAAGCAGCAATAAGAGGTAACTGGTGTCAATCCAAGTATCTAAAAGACAGCTGGCTGTTGTCTGAACAGAGAATTGAGCTGGATTCTTGCAGATGCTTAGCTGGGATCTATCTCTATTGCTAAAGCATGTACCTTTCTGGCATGATATAAAATAATCCCATATTAAAAAAAAAAAGTTATCGCTAACATTAAGCCCTACAGCTCTTCAGGAGAAGTTGCTGCATGGCAGCTCTGAATCCTTTGGTGAAATTCAGCTAGCAATAATGGAGTACAAGGCCTTCCAGCCAGAGGAGTCTTCTTGTCTCAGAGAGGGAGGTGATACGGTTTTCTCAGGTGGTGAAGGAAAAAAAAGGCAGTGGTGACAACAGCACTCTGCTTTCCCAATGCCAAGTAGCAATTGGGCAAGGAGAGAAGTGTGAGTGTAAAAAAGGAGAGAACGTGGGAAGAAAGTCTGTGAAAAGATTTTTTTTTTTTTTGATGTTTACTGATTACAGATTTTCTATGTGTACATTTTTGAGATCAATTTTCTTTACAATCAGATCTTGTCTGTTATTTCCTCTGGGCCTCTCCTTCCTACTTTCCCTTGTTAGAGATTGCAATTGCATTTATTGGGGGGAGGGGGGAGGGGAATACCCCAAATTATTTTTCTGATGTTTGTTTTCATTCCATGGACTAAGTGACATAGATAAGAAGTGAGTTCTGCCCACAGGAAATAATCAAAAAAATCTCATTTTGAGTAGAGCTTTTGTGTGTCTGGTAGATCTTTAGAGACAAAGCTTTCCAGACCTATGTGAAAATCAGAGTGAGTGCCCCTGAGAGGGGAAAAATGTCTGTCTAGCTAGTTTTGTTCAGCACACTAATATTCTTTAGTTGAATGCTTGTTGCCATAGCTGCCTGTACATAAAAGAACTGTTTCTGATCTAAAAAAAATTAATTACTAAATTTATTGGAGTAAATGCTCATTTATGCTAGAGTAGATGATAGAAGTAGAAAACCTGTGTGTTTTCCAACAGTAGTGATATTTGCATTTCTTGATCTTTTAAATTAACATCTTGTCTACTGTACAGTAAACTGAAAATTACTTATGCATGTTGTATTACATATTATGTATGTCCAAATGTGGAATGTAAAGGGAAAGGCCTTTACACCTGCTACTTCAGGTGTTGAAAACTAAAGTAACTGGACCATCTCTGATATAACTGAAATATTGTGCATCCCTGTTGCAGCATTTCTCCTGTCCTAGATAAGTTCAGAGATAGGAAATAGACAAGCAGTGCATGAGTTACCACAGCAGTATTGGCACCTTCAATTTAGGACAAGCTTGAGCTCACATGTAGAGCATATCATACGCATGATGTACTTAAGTGTGGCAAGACAGGCCCTTTTAGGACAAAATCTGATAATCCAAGAGAAAAAGGTTAAATGATGTGAGAAAACCACCTTTCCTCTTACAGGCATAGATGCCTGGATCAGCAAAGGCTCTCTTCACCACTAGCCATCATACCGGCAGTGAGGTGAATGGGTGGGAAAGTGAAACCTGGGGATCATTTGGGAGAGAGAGTCCATGGGTGGAGACACCCCTGGAAAGAGTGACTGTAGGAGCAGCTCTACAGTGACTGGTTTGAGCCAGCAGCAAAGAAGGATTTGTTTCTGTTGACAACCAGCCTTGATCTGTTGTGCTGTTGGGTCAAAATTTGGACATTCTTGCTTTATAATTTACACTGTATATTAGAAATGAGAATATAGTATAGTGTAGACACCTCTGTAAAGGTATAGAGAGAATGGACATTAATCTCAAGCCCCTAAAAGGGATTGTTTTTTTATATACTAGAGAATCTATGATAGATCAGATTGCCTCCACAAGACATAGAGAGGATGTCTTTGCAATTTTTTTAAAGTTGTCTCATGGTGGCCGGGAGTCTCTCACAAGGGCTTGGGGACTATGTGCATGCTTTAGACAGTTGCATGGAAAACATGCAAAGCTGGTAATAAAATGGGGAGTAACTATTTTCCCTAATCTCTTTTCTACTTATTCATACAGCTTGCATTTTGATGCTATTATTTAATCCAGATATTGTGTGACTGTATTGTCCCATTTGTTTGGGATCTTTTCAGTTTGGGGATTTTCTTTTTTGCAGATTAATGTATTTGTGTAGAATCGATGCTGGAAATACAGGAGACAGATTTCTGGAGAACATGGCCTTCTGGGTTGCTTTCAGATTATGCCATTTGTTCTACTGGCATCAACATACAGGAGAATAGGAATTTATAGAATCAGAACATAGTGAAGAATTTACTGTTTTCATTAAAACTGCTTAAAGTCCTACTGAAGCTGAAAAATTAAATGTTTAAATCTAATTTAATTTGAAAGTATGCAGTTAATTAATACTTTCATTTTTTAATGTTAATGGATGTAAAGTATCTGTAGAACCACTACTCCCTGGAGTAATTTGTCACCAGAAATAAAATGTCTGCTTTTGAACTGAAGTAGCTTTTGGGTAACACGCTGTGCACGAAGGTACCCGTGTTAATGATAGATACAAGCTAATCCAGAAGAGCGGGCTTGAAGTTCTTTGCCTTGCAATCTCACCATTATAAAACCAAGAGTAGTCGTCTCCAGTACTGTTGTGACAGCAGATGCCTTCTTTGCTAAGTGACAGAAACTCCCATCGATTTTAAATTACTGACTAGAACCTGGTAGTCGTGTGTGCCCCCAGGTGTTTCCCAGATTAGAAAATGTTAAAGCATGTGAGACCCTGTTTTTTGATTTAAAAAAAGATGCATTTTCTGTTTACAGGGAATATGGGTCTTTATACTATGAAGTGAACTCTCTTTTCAAACAGTGAATAAATGTAACTGTTAGAAAAGAGGCAGCAAAGACGTGATTAGATGCATAGCAAATGCAACACCATGTACTTCACTCCCCCATACACTTCCTTTCTCCTTCTATTCCTGTTTCACTAGTGTAGCCTTTTGCATTATTTGCTTCAGTCTTGCCAGCACTTACTATAAGGTGTGGCATCCCTGCTGGAGATATTTTTGCTATAAACCCTGTTTAATGCAGTAAGTGAGGATTTGGGTCATTGGATTGGAAGTGGTGTAGGGCAGTGTCTGCAAAATGACAGCATATTCTAGGGGTACAAACATGCCAGTTGGATTTTTTTGCTCTCTGTACAGTTTTAGTGCAACAAAATCCTAAGATGCATTAATATCTGTCTTAATTATTCCAGAAAAATTGGTATTAATAAAAAATATTTTAATTTTTTCAGGGCTTACTGTTGTTCTGTGCTACCATAGCCTTAATAAAGCCAGGGTTAAACAACTGCTTGGCTGGACAAAGGAGCTATGATTTTTCTTCCGCTTAATTTGTTTGAGTTCAAAAGGATGATTTGACTTCTGATCATGTGAAAAGCATTTCATAGCATACTGGAAAGATGTCTGGTTTTGTATCTAACGGACTTGACAGCATGGTTGGCAACAGACGGATAATGGAAGGCTAATGAATAATGAAAAGCTGAGTGATTGAAATAGCAGAGCTGCAGGGAGAGAATAGGGAGAGCTGGGAAGGAAAATGGAAAAACCTAACAGCACAGAAGTAAGGAATAACCAGTATTTTGATCAGTATCAGGGCATGTCTTCAGATTAGAATTAACCCCAGTCATAACTTAAGTATTCTCCATCTGCCAACTCACAGGAGCTCTTAACTCGTGCACCATGATGTGTTTCGTACAAGTCACTCACCTTGCCTTGAGCAAGGAGGGTAGGTTGGAATCTAAATATTTTTTCCACTACTAAGATGATGACTACTCTGCAGTAGTCTCCTCAACTCTCATTAATTGTCCAGTGCATTCCTAATTTCCTACCAGAGCGCAGGTATGTGCAGTATCTTATAGTCTACTGAAAAAAACAGAGCAAAGCAGTAGCATCGGAAACTATCAGCTGTACTGAGAGATACTGCAACGCTTAGTCTGTATTTACACTTCAGTGAAGACATCTCCATTTTGGTAACAGGGATAACTCTGTTTTCATGGTGCTCACTCTTCAGATCTCCAGCAGGGAGGAAGAGCTCTTACTCATTGCTAACCAGTCTCTCCAGATGGGATACAGTCACTGGGGTGACTGTGATTTGAGAAAGGTTCCTCTGCAAATGTAATGAGAATTACTGGGGAGAAGACTTAACTCCAAGTGTCAAAAGTGGGAAGACTATTTCCTGATGTTAAAAGAGAATGACTCTCTAGTAATTTGATAGTTGTAATGTTTGTGTCTGGATGCATGCCTTAACATGGAGGAAGCCAGCTACTGTTAATTTCCTTATTGTCAGTTGTGGCTGAGCTTGATGGTGCTCTTACGCTTGTTTTCATGGCAAAAATTATGGAGTAGGAGTTGGATTAGCACTATGTTTCCTGCTACACCTTTTCATGCTTTTTTTTTTTTTGCAATGCCAAATCGAAAAAGATCTGCTACTTTCTTGTTCTGATGTACTACTTTTCCTGTGCTTTGACATCACTGAAAAATGAATAATACTGTAAATACTATTCTTTCTTTTTTTTTCTTTGTAGAATCTGTACCAAAACAGGTTCCTGGGCCTGGCAGCCATGGCATCTCCATCTAGGAACTCACAAAATCGGCGCCGGTGCAAAGAGCCTCTCAGATACAGCTATAACCCTGACCAGTTCCATAACATGGACATCAGGAACAATTCCCATGAGACAGTCACCATTCCAAGGTCTACCAGTGATACGGACCTTGTCACTTCAGACAGCCGGTCTACTCTGATGGTCAGCAGCTCCTACTACTCCATCGGGCATTCACAGGACCTAGTCATATACTGGGATATAAAGGAGGAAGTGGATGCAGGGGACTGGATTGGAATGTATCTCATAGGTAAGTTCCCTGTCTGCTTTGGTTTCTTGCTGCTTTTTTTACTTGCACGCATTAGGGTAATATGGGCTAATGGTAATAATGAGCTAATAGAGCTCCATTGAGTGTAGCCTTGAAGTGGATTTACATTTACGACAAGGTTTCTTCTGCTCCTGAATTGCTGTTTACAGTCCTGGCCCTCACTTTTTCGTCATTAGAGATATGGGAATGCTTTCTGTTGACAGTTTCTTGCAATTTCAAGATATTTTCATTTTAAAGTCATTTGGATTTTGAGAAAATACCTCCTGTATAAAAACAGCATAATATTTTCAGGGTTTCCTCTTGTGAGTCCTTGAGTAATCTGTGACAGATGAGAGGTTTTACAAGTCAAGAATATGAATCATTTAAAAACCCCGTGAAACAGAATGACTTCTCCTGTATAGCCAAAGGATATTTTGATATGAACAATAATTATAGACTGAGGCAGTCTGGAGTTGTCCCAGAAGATTTTTTTATTTTTTTTTTTGGGTGTATGTGTGTATTGGAAGCTGTATTCAGCCACGTACATTAGCATATTTTTGGTATCTCCATCTAGTAAATCCAGCCTCACATAAGAGTAATAATAAGAAATGGTTTCAATAGACTTTTACCTGATAGTTTCACTTCAGTATAAAATTAGAATTTTTTTTAACCTGGTTGGGTTCCTATGGAAATAATTCTGCTGCCTAGACTGAAGTCTGTGTTAACTCTTTGCTCTCTGTTAAGTTTTGAACATGGTAGATCAGTTTCAGTCGTATTCCTCTAAGGATTAGAGGTCTTAAAAATGTGAGGTTCTTAAATTTTTCCTTGGCTTGGTAAGGAAGACAGACTCAAATTGGTGCCCCCACAAAGTGAAATGTTGGTAAAATGTTGCCCTTGCCTGTTTGCATAAGTGTGCCTAGCACTAAGCAGGTATTTTAGTTCCAATAGCAATGTTTTACGTTGCCCAAATAGCAAGCCAAACAAAACCAGATAAAGCATATGATGTTGTGAGTTGGGCTTTTGAAGTAATGATAGGGGCCGTTGTAGGGAGCTAGGGTGTTGCTTTAGTGGTTAAGACCAGAGAGGACATGTGCTGAGGATGTTGGGAACACAGATGTTGATGTGAGAAGGGACTGAATGGGAGGTGTGAGCATGTGGAGTAACCCTGGTGGCACAGTTTTAGGCATTGGAAAATGAGTTCAAGGTGTTGGAGAGACTGAGGGGAATGTGAGGGTGGCTATTTACGACATGGAAGGAAAGGCATGGGGGTTACAGTAAGTCAGGCTGCAGTACTTGTTCCCATGAGTAACTTTATAAAATATGCTGCTTTGAAAATAATAGTAGACTTCTGCAATTTAAAATCTTCTAGGAAAAAAAACAGAGACTGGATTTAAAACAGATGCTCTGAAAGTAGTCTGGTTTGTTGGCTTTAACAGAATTACTTGTGTTTACAGTTAAGCTTGCAGTTGAGTGTTTTACTGGAATAGATGAGAAGACACAGCAGCCCCAGTCATTACTAGGCACTAAGAAGTACTCTAAGCCTATTCTATGTCAGCACAAGAAACTCATGAAGGACTGCATTGCTTCAGTAAAAAGAGGCAAAACCATACCTTCTGGTGGTCTGGAGTCAACAGAAATTCCACAGAGCTGTTTCACGTTGAACTCATCCAGCTAGGTTTCATAGCTCAGACGTTGTATCACGGGCTGTGAAGACACATCCTGAATTTTTTTTTTTTTTTTGGATAGGTAACCTTAATACATGAGACATTAACTGGGAGAGAAAAATCGACCTTGTTATTCCTGCGTAATTTTTCCTATCAAACAGGATGTTGCTCCAGGCACCCCAGTAAATTAGAAGTGCAAATTGTAAAGTGGATCCTTGCCCCTGCTGGCTGAATGTCTGGTGTTAATGGCAATAGTCAGTAGCTTGTTCTGAGGAACACTGCTGCCAAATGAAAAATAAATAGTGTGTCCAGCCTCCAAGAAACCAACAGCTGACCCTTGGTATCTTTGAAGGTATTTTGTCTCCAGCCTCTCAGGTTCCCAGTCTTAAATAACCAAAGAAATAGCAGGCAGAAGCACCCTTGTCCCTTTTTTGTCTTCCCTTCCCCTCTTCCTCCTCCTCCCCTCCCAAAACCTAAGGTGAGATTTGGTGTTTTGGTTCCCTTAAAGAAAGAGAATGTGGGGCACTGAAGATCACTTAGCTTTTGGTGTGTGTTTGACATGGAAAACACTTGGGAGTCTAGGAAGGTGACTGGCAGTATGGCTACATCTACATTAGCATTGTAGGGGGAACCAGTGTGAATGGGTCTGTAGAAGCAAACAGCTGCTGAATAAATTTGAGGGGCTTGGCTTTAGAGCAGTCTCAGTCTGGCAGACTGAATGCCCTTGAGTTGCTGTGGAGCATCTTTCAGTTTGACTTCACCAGGGCAGAATTGAGTTTGTGTGCCCAAAGATCACCGCAAGGTGTGGTGGTGACAAAATGGGGACAATTGAAAGGATCATTCCAAAAGCACGCTGCTCATCTGAAGTAAAACATTGATACATCCTATCTACAATATTTGTGACCAATCCATGGAGGTGGGAGATCCAGACATCCTAATTGCTTAGATTTGTGTACGCATTTGAAAATATTTTCTGAGCCAGCGTTCCTGTTTAGAGAGGAAATGTTCCTGGGCTTGTGGGTATGACCTTCGCAATGCAACCTGATATATGACTATGTTTTAAATTAGCAGCCAGACTGGATCAAGAGAACCAAAGAAACTGTGAGCGTTTCCCAGTCTGCTCAATAGGGGATTAGTGTTGAAGCCTATTATTACCACTTGCATGGTTATGGCAACACTGTTAACTGTTGCGTTGCTGCTGGTTGCTCTAGTGTTTGTCTCAAAAGCAGCTCGTGGATACAGCCCAATCCTTTTTTTATGATTGGATCAGTGAAATTTTAGCTGAAAGGTTTGAGTGTGGCAATACTTTAATATTGCAGTGAGTCATGAGAAATTGTGTCCTTGGGGTATCAGGCAGTGTGGTGTAGATTTTCTGTAAAACTCAGTGTGGGAGCATTAGTTATTATTTCTTATTTGTCTTGTGGGAGCTCCTGGGCATCCCAGGAAGGGGCTATACAAAAGCAGAACAGAAGGCACTTTTCACCTTAGAGGAGTTTAATCATTGTCACTGTAGTTGTCTAGGAAATTTCTCCAAATAATTTTATATGAGTGTTGGTTTTGAAATGCATAAAACTTAGTCTGCTCTCACTGCCACTGCTATCACTAAAATTTTGATGATATCCAATAAACTGCAGGCTTCAGAACAAAGATCTTCCAAGTCTGGAGAAATACAGATGATATAAAAGGCTTCCAAAAGAAAAAGAGCAAAAATCGTGTAGCTCATACATTTTGATACCATAGGGCATTTTGGGATGCTATTCAAAGGTTAAAGTAGCCTGAAGGAAGAGAGGGGGGAATTCTCCCTGTAGGGAAATTCTGACTGCTCGCTCTTCATGTAGAGAACCCACAGCTCCTTTTATCAAAAGTTATCTGTTTTTCCCCTCTTCAGTCCGTGTGCACATTCCTAAGGGTGGTGTTGTGATTTAACCCCAGCTGGCAGCTAAGCACCACACAGCTGCTCGCTCACTCCCCCCACAGCGGGATGAGGGAAAGAATCAGAAGAGTAAAAGTGAGAAAGCCACGCATGCAAGTAAAGCAAACCAAGGAATTCATTCTGGAATATCCCTTTGGTCAGCTTGCCCAGCTGTGTCCCCTCCCAGCTCCTTGTGCACCTCCAGCCTACTTGCTGGTGGGGTGGTGTGAGAGGCAGAAAAGACCTTGACTCTGTGTAATCACTGCTCAGCAGTAACCAAAACATCCCTGTGTTATCAACTCTGTTTCCAGCACAAATTCAAACCATAGCCCCATACCAGCTACTATGAAGAAAACTCTATTCCAGCCAAAACCAGCACAGGTGGCCAACTGGGAAACAGTCTTTGAAGCTGGTAAAAGCTGGATTTAGAGTTGCTTGTTAGAATTAACTTTTGCTTATGGTCTCAGGAAATGGTCATGGCAGCCAATTGATCTCTTGTAAAATTGTAAGAAATGGTGGTCGTGTGTCTCATGGCAAAAAATAGTATTGAGTTTATCCACTCTGTAGCTGCATGAAAACATCTGTATGCTTCTAATTGATTTTGATTAAGGCCATAGAAAAACTCCTTAGTTGAAGGGAGAATAGTAAATGTTGACTCTGTTTAGACATAGACTTCATTATTTCAGTGCACTTTTTAAGATTAGCCATGGTAAGATGACAAAAAATATGGGAATAGGAAGAACAAGCCTTTCTGGGTGTCTGAAACATTGTGCCTTCAGGAATTACGTTTCATTCCTGCTAAGTTTGAACTCCAGAGATGTTCTAACTTTCCCTTGTATATACTATATATCAGCTCTGAGCAATGCAGGGGAACATCTAAATTCTGTAACTACTCACCTGAGAGGTGCAATTGCCTTCCCTTGAGAGAACTATAGTATTATGAACATCAGTGGTCTTTCAGAAACATATCCACAACAAAAATTACACATAAACACTGAAAAAGAGTTCTCTGAGAAATTTGAACATAGCACAGCTCTGTTGCTATCTCTGGAATTTGAGATATTTTTTTTTCTGAAGAAAAGCTATATGTAAAGAAAATGCACATTGGGGAAAAAAAATGAAACCAAAATGAATTTATGAATAATGAAGATAGTGTGCTTCTATATTTTTTTTAAAAAGAACTCATTTGGTGGCTACTGTGAGATAGATGGAATATTTACAGTTATTTATCTCAAAGTTTTCTCCTTCTTTGTTATCTCATTTACTATTACTATTTGCTATAGTATAAATCCTCTTAGCTGCCAGCAGTCCATAATAATTTATCTACATGTAGATAAAGAACTATCTTACAATTACTGCCATAGCATTTTAGCTGCTGCTGGATTTCACTTCTGTCATCATCTCTGTATCAGATGTAGAGTAGCTACTGACAAGTGTTTAAACCAGACTTTTGAAAGAATTGTTTGCTCCAGTGTCTGTGCATGCTGATGTTGAGAATTTATCAGGGCTAATGTGATCCTCTTTGTACCCATATGCAATAGGCTTTTTTCTTTCAACATTTCCTTATGGGAAAGCAAAACATTATTGAAGGCTATTTATTGAAAGCTTCTTCATACACAAATCTTGTAGGATTCAATTTCCAGTCCATATTTGGCTTTTGACAGAGTAGTTCCTCTCATTTATGTAAGTAGGAATGTCTTGACCTAATTAGTGACTGAAGTTTAGCTTTAAAACAGTGAGTTTTCCTACTGGTTTACTCTTTGATGTTATTTCTATCCCAAAAAGGCAATTCACCATAACCAGACAAGTCTAATTTTTAAAGCTATTGATTAATAGACATTTAAACATTTATTTAAACACTTTCCAGGTTGATTTTAGGCTTAGAGGGCCTTGTGCTGCTGTATTATCCACTGAGGCAAGTGGAAAGATCTACATTTTTCCTGCCATGAGACTTGGATCAGAAGTTATTTGTACAGCTATTTTACCAAACATCCAATGCGTACAAGCAGAAAGTGTCACACGTTGCCAGCAGAGACGGAAAATGTTAGAAACAGTCATGTGCATATAAGGCTAGGAGTTGCAGGTCCCTGTGTTACAGCTCTAATCCCTGATTCGGGCTCTCTCTGTGTTTGGACGGTTGCTCCACCTCTCTGCTTCCGATACAGCTATCTGTAAAACAAAACTCTTCACAGTGTGCCTGCTTAGAAAGAATTGTGTTGGTGTTTGGATTTGTTGTGTCCTAGGGTTACCCATCTTCCCAGTCCTTTTATGGCCTTTGGAAGAGAACCTTGCTCTGGTCTTAGGGCTTCTCTTCAGTAGGTCACATCTTGTACTTGGGTCTCTCACCAGGCTGTGATGGCAGCCGTGGCTGACTGTGATCAACCTCAGCAAGTTAACTTTTGTCCGACACCTGCAATTCTGCTCTCTCTGTAAAACATCGACAGAGGTGCCCAGTGGCGAGACAGCTTTCACTAAGCACAGCACTATTTATTTCAGGAACAAAAAGTGTCAGAGGAGCAACCCTGTCATTAAAAAAAAAAAAAGCCTGCACATATGCTGAACAGAGAGGGGGTATTAGGTATTGTAGGCTTTGGCAGATATATTAGTGCAACAATATTAGTTCCTTGTTCCAACATGTCTTACCTTCCCCTGGCTCTCTTGGGTCCAGTAACAGTGACTTCTCTTTATCAGGCTGAGTCACTTTTTTGCCTTTCCCAGTTCTGCATCTGGTAAGGACCACTGCAGCCAGATGAAACCAGGGTATGCCATTTCCAGACCCACCAAGTGTGACATGAACACGGTTAGCTTTTGCCTCTGTTTCACCCCTTTACAAGTAGATACAGTCAACACTTAAATGGAATAGTCTCTGAATATTCCCAACACGAATGGCTTCTGATCTGTTCTCCCTTTCAGTGCTCCCAAAGTTCACCTCTGCTTACTTGGGTGGTGTTGACATTGTTAGCAGCAACGCACCAAAAAGCTCCCGTAGCAGAGTTAGTGCAGTGGAGGTATGCTTTGTAGTCTTTTAGGGAAGTCATGCTAAAGAAGCCTGTAGGTTGCCAGTTCTTTTCCTTAAATATCTTTAATATGTGGTAGAGGTGTTTACTGTTGTGCCAAAAGATTCCCATTTTCATTTAGTATTTTTCCATAAAATAACAGCTATGGTATTGTGAATGTCTTTCGCGGTGAACGGGGCAGGGGGAAAAGGGTTTTCCACTTCAACTGTCATCCTGCATATCAGGAGAGTGGAATAGCACAGACAGGGAGTACAGCAGCCTCATGCCTTCTTGATGATTTCCAGGGTCCGTATGCCCGTGGATAAAACTGCTGCTGGCCTGTGCGAGGAGGCCCAGTATCGCTATATAGCCCAGACTGATAACGAAGCCAGTAATAATCACCCACTGAACCATTTCTGAAGAAATCAGTCAGTGGGGGATATTGGTGCACCAAAAGCCAGGTTTTGGCCTCAATCCAGCAAAAGCATAATCCATGCAGCACGTTCAGACCATGGACTGGGTAGAATCAATCACGTCACAGTGGACAGCATAAACATAAAACTCTTGGCAGGATAAGGTTTAAAGCAGAAAGATTTGTTCTGCAGAGGCTGTCAAGCTAGCCATGTGGGTTTTGAAGGTTCAGCATATGTTTTTCTTGTCTTGATTTTCTAAACCAAACTAAATCATTCCCATTCCTTAGTGTTTATAGCACTTAAACACACTGTTCATAACATTTGAATATTCCCATGCTGCCCTTCATAGCTACTGTAATGACTGTATATGCATTTAGCTTTTGTAATCTTTCTCATCCATTGATCTCTCCAGCCCTAAAGACATTTTTTCATCAGTGAAGATCTTCCACTTGAATACCATTTTTCAGATAAAATCACTCCAGATTCTCAAGACATTCTTTGCACTGTGGTGCTACAGTTCACACATCTGAGTTGTTGTGTTTGGGCTGTTTTTTTGCTGCTGTATCAGATCACAAAAGTCTGTCTAATTTACTGTCTGCTGTTATGTCTTTCAACATTGCTATAAACCTATTTTTCAAATACTGCAAATTATTTTCCCCCTATTATGTAATGAAGGTTATTAACCTGTACAAGTGTCATCATTGTTCACATTTCAGATCTTCCTATGTCCCTTTATATTGTGTCTTTATATTGCCTTGGGCCTGCAGCATCTCTTATTTTAATATCTTCTATCAAATTTCATGGATGCACTGTTTTCTCCTAATCCTCATTTTCCAAATTGCACCGTAATCAATGGAGGTGCTTCCACTGACTGTGAGAACTTTGGAACTGTTGTTATATTAAAAACAAGCAAACAAAACTCTTCCATGTTGTACCTTACCACACACTGCATATCTTCAGTTTTTCAGTATGCACTGAGGCAGCCGTGATCATCTTTCTTGGGATTCCTCCCTCCCATCTTCAGTTCCACATGCAAGCTGGATGTCATTAATTGTGGAGACGTTTGTGCATAGCTAAGGTATAGCTGTTGCTGTACTAAAACCCAGATGTGGTCCATCTGCTGCTGTAATGAGAATAAATCTGGAAGTGCAGGAGCTTTAAAGCAGAAGTCTGTAGCTGGGACAGGTATAGCTGAAGTAGCAATGAGAGCTATTTGACTGCTGTGGTGGTATCATGCTTTTAAGGGTATGTAGAGCCAAATAACACCAACATTACTAGATAAATGTCCATCCCACTGCAGCTTAACACCTGCTCTTGGTCTTGGAGCCCCTGCTCAGCTCTTTGCTTTCCTCATTCTGACTACCTTTTCAGCAGAAGGTTTGTGATTACTGGAGAAAAATAGATGGTTGTGCAGGAGCACAGATCCCAAACACCTCAGGGGTACCATGGAAGAATAGGGCTCATTGTCATCAGCTCCACTTTTCGCTAGAGGACCCACCATTGCAGGGAAGGAGAGCAAAGTGCCTCAAGTGACAGAGCACAGACTCCATGTGGTTAGATCAAGCACAAGGAGGGCAGGACAGTGAGGAAGGACTGGATCCATGGGTCATCCAGAGCCTTCTGAAAAAAAACCCATAGGCATATCAGCCCCATGATTTAATAGGGTCGCTGTATCTGGCAGTCTTGTTTGCTTGTCTTTTATTGCTGTTGGTGTCATGAAAGATCAGAATGATATCTCCCAGCAGTAATTTGGAGGCTGCTGAACTGGTAAAGGATAATGTCATATATAGCTCTGAAAGTAAGCCAGATGTTCAAAGGTAAAAGCATTTTGTTGAAAGTTGTAACTCCTTGATTTTGGGAGTGGATTACAAGTGTCCTTTGGGTTTTATGTGCAATTCTTTCTGCCACCACACTGCTTCAGATTAGGTGGTTCAGATTTTAAACCTGCCATGCCTGCCTTTCTTCTGCTCTCAGTGACCAAGGATTATTGCAACTTTGCTATCTCTATCCCTGTTGTTTTTTGGTTTTTTTTTTACTGTTTATGCTTGATCTTTCTCCTTTGGTCTTCCTCTTGCCATGTCTTCCTCTCACTGCTATTCTCCACTCATTGTTCACACTTTCTCCCTCCCAATTTAGTTTTCTCTATCTGGGTAAGAGGTTAATTTTTGTGGGATTAAAATGGAACCATTAATGTACTTGAAACAAAGCACATGCATAGTTCTTAAATCTGGGACTAATTTCAGCACCAATGAAGGATTAAGCCCTTGTTTTCCAGAACTCTCTCCCAAAGAAGCTATGGAAGGAAGGATGCTAACTGTAAATTGCAATATATTCCTTGTCTGCAGCAGAAATTGGCAACTCAATTAACAGTGAAGTTTCGATCCACGTTAGAGCTGGATCTGGTGCTGCTGAAGTCAGTGGAAATGTTCTTAACGATTCCTATAGTGATCACCATTATTTGTGAATATTTTTTTTTACTTTGGTATCTTAGTAAATAAGATACTGGTATCAGTCTTCTGCATACGTGTCTCGTGCATAGCTCCTCTCCTGCAGAATGCTGACCACTTGTATTCTACAAGTCTTCGGAAGCATGGTTTCCAAGGACTAGGTGTTGTAACGCTAAAGGGTTGCAAAAGGAAGCACTGGCATGGCCTGATAGAACTCACTACAGTCTGCACTTGTGAATTGTAGAGGCTGTTATCATTATTTTCTGTTCTCCTTCAAGTGATAAATTAGGTGGTAAGAAGCATCAAAAATAGGATGCTTATACATGGCTTACACTTGTATTATCTTGCAAAATAATTTTATTTTATTGATATTCTATGCTTTACAATATCCCTTTCCTGCAGCTTTCTATGCAAATTGCAAAACAGATCAACCAGAGATTGTCCTCTTTGTACAGAAAATGATTTTTGAAAGCAATTTGCTAACTATCTTCATATGTCATTGTAATATAGACATACGTATTGACCAAAAGCACTTTTAAATTTCATGCTAAAGCAATTTTGTTCAGCTAAAGACTATAAGTACTTCTGTAATTTCAGCAATACAGCATTTCTTATTCATAGACGATCTAGACATGAAGTATGGCTTCTATTTTTACACAGTAATTATATTAAATTTATAGAAAGCAAGTGTTGTAGTATGTAGTGCTAAATCAAATTAGTCATGGATAAGACTGGAATAGTGTACCAAGTTTAGGTACCTGTCTGACATTGTGTTCCTGTCTTATGTTAATTATTTGCTACTTTGAAGGTAGGCTAGGTTATTCTAAATTTTTTAGTTGTTATTATTCTTGGAGAACGCAAAAAGATAGGCTGATCATATTTACCAGCAAAATACTGTTTGAGAAGGGAAGTAGGTTTTTAATTTCCCTCTCTTAACTAAAACCAAATTAACTGAAAGAGTCACTCAGCTAGGTGTAATTTGAACTCCATCAGTCCTTCTGAGGAAGATGTATTGACTATCTCTTTGCTTCTCTGTGGGAATTTCAGACACGCTTTCAAATACTGAGGTCCTGTCTGTTTAGTGGAGGCTGCTGACAGCACTTGGAAGTCCCCATGACGTTTTTTACAGATCTTTTTGAGGGGTGGTCTTTATCAATGTTTTCCCTAATTCCTCTGAAGAACAGTGTGCTTTTTGTCAATTGGTAACTGTCCTTCATCTGAAAGATAGCTTTCTTTGATGGCCATAGTACTTTATCTCTCTCTATATATAGCGCTTGTGAAGCATATTGGGATTGCTCAGCATGGAAGTGACAGGGCAGAATATTTTTAGCAATAAAAGGCTGTGCTTGGAGGTATCTGGTTCGGTGAGGACAAGCAATCCATCAGAATTGCTGCTGGTTCCCAAAGCTCTTGCTAATGTTTGCCTCTAGTGTGCCTTGGTCCCGCTGGCTGCTGCTCAGGCCCCGGCTGCCTGGCGCCTGGTCGTGCATCACCCTCTCCATTTCCTCAAGGGACTGCATGAGATGCGGGAGGTCTGACTTCTGCTGCTCCTGTCCCAGTGCAGCTTTGCAGGTCTGCAGCTGCCTTCCCTCTCCCCAGCAAGAGGCAGCCGGCATCTCTGTGTGCCCCAGAGCAGGGTGGGCAAGAGAACAATGTCTGCTAGCTCTCAGTCTCTGCTGCCCTCAGCGTTCCCATCTCCAGCTCTAGAACCAGCTGATGTTCAAAGGGCAACACATCCCAAATACTCCCTCACTTGGCACTTTCCTTAATTAGTTACCTGTTTACCATCCAGGAAATGAAGCTGCAAATCTGAGGGAGATTGCAAAGTGTTTGGGTTTTGGCCAAGCGGGGCCAAACCCAGACTAGGCAGTGGATTGCCAGCTAAGCAGAGAGCTAGTTTAAAGGTTAATCTCATTTCAAAAATAGAGGGAGCGAGATGCATTACAATGCTTCATTGGAAAAATGTCAAAAGCCATTAGCTGCTGGCTGAAATACATGAAAGGGAGCAGCATTAACTCTGCTCTTCATTTTGTGTTGAGGTGAAACGAAGCATTTCACCATTTACCTTCGGGAATTAAGATGCAACATGTTTTTAAGGTCAGTTCCTTTGTTATAGGAATTCTCAGTAGAAATAAATAAAATTTGTTTTCCTTTGTACATACCCTTTCTCTCTAACATACCATATCATCTATTCACTTACATATGGCACGAGTGATATATGTGTACATATGTGTACATGTATATATGTAGTGCACTAAACATCTGTGTATTTCACATGCACAATTTTCTTTGTCAATATGCTACATACATATTGTCTGTGTCCAGGGAATAGCATGCCTGGAATAGTAACACCTGCCAACTAAAGCAGGTCGATTGGGTGTATTCATACATTCCAACCTCCTGACCGGTTTCAACTGCTGCTATTTTTAACTTGCTGGGGGATATTTCTTTCTTATCTTTCACCTTCCAAATATACATCCCTTCAAAAACTGAAAGAGAAAAGTTTCCTTTTTGGACCTGCATGTATTTTTCTAGACCTAAAATTTGCCTGGCTTAAAAATCCCAACTAACTTAAATTTCTACTGGACTAAAAATAACTTTTATTTCTTTGGAAAGGGGAAGGTACGTAGCTTTTAAAAAGAGACAGGGCTTACATCTGGCTGTGAGAAGGACCTATGTACTGGATTTCTAAATCATGGCATTTGTAAATGTTTTATTTACAAAAATGTTTTTATACTTAAGGGCTCCACTGCTCCTATTTGGGGTGACCTGCATGTTGCAGATCTCCATAAACTCATATTAAAATATCCTTTCTACTGCCTGAGCCTGTATTTCATCAGTGGCTGCTGTCCATAAAGTGTGTGCGCATGACTAGCTCTGTGTGTGTGTATCCCTTCTCTCATGTGCTTTGCTACCTGACCTTTTGCTCTGGACTCTGTCCTTCCCGCACAGCCCTGTCTCTTGCCTCCACGGCAGATGAGATGCTACTTGGTGGGAGCAGCTGGTTCCAGCTTTCCCATGGTCTCACCTATCAGCTGCAACCATAGACTGGCTTGCTTATCTCTTCCCTTCGGGGAGTCTTCTACCTTGGATGTGCAGACGGAGAGTGGTCCTTATTCTCAGCCTGGTTTTCCAGGCTTCCTGCACATTTCCAACAAAAAGGAGGAAAGGGCTTTTGACAGTCATATCCACTGGCTAGTCCACAATAGGGATGCGGTTTGGTTTCGGTATGGGCATATGTCGACACCTCTGTCAAATGAGAGAGATTGCGTGATGCAGAGTTCACACTGCCTTTGTGCCAGCTGTGGGAAGCAGACAACAGCTGATACAGTGGCAGTGCCAGCTGGCCCCCATAGATACTGTGTATGAACACAGCATTTTAAATCTGATTCTGGAAGCTTTTGTGCCACTAAACTCTGGCCTGAAATGTCTGACATTTCTTAAGCAAGGCCATTCAGTCTAGCTCAGCTAAGCCACCTTAAGCGAGCATGGTATTTTATAAGCAATATATCTTGAGGACCAGTAATTACCCATACATCTTAATAACATGACAGGCATTGGAGCATCTCCAGCAGCTTAGAGAGACTAAATATGACAAATAAACGTCATGAGTGATGAAGCCAGAGAGCAGCGTGCCTGAGCTGAGGGATGCTCTCTGTGCCTCACCAGGACGAGGGGCCGGGCAGGGTTCCCAGGCTCCAGCTCAGTACAACATTTCAGTATATGCTCACCTTTAAGTATAAAGTGTTTTCCCTGCCAAAGCAAGAGTCTGTTCATAGGTTTAGATCTCCTCGTGTGTATGTAAGTGTTCCTACTTCCACAGAAAGATGTGGGTAATTCTGGATAATCTGTATCCAGGATGGCCCTTTACTGAAGGTAGTCATTACTAAGCCAAAGCTCTGAGAGCAACAGTGTATACTTATCTGCCCTTTTTTTCTATATAATTTGGCATTTAAAAGAAGACATAACCAGCTATAAAATACAGAGGAAGAACAGAAATCCCACCAGAGGATTTTACTGTTGAAGGGTTACCACAGAGATGTACTATGTGAATGTGCTGAAAGATTTCCACTTCAATGCAGAGCATGAAACACAGCTAGTGAAATAATTACTGACAATTAGCAAGTCAGCAAAGGGAAAATGTATTGTAGATAGTATTGCCATTTATAATTATCCATTGCAATCATTAATGACCTCTTTAAAAGGATTTCTGTTGTAAATCCCTCAAGAGAGTGGCACCAAAGAGTGCAGTGTTGGTAGCTCACTCACCTTCCTTGGGAGCACAACTACGTAAAACCAACAGGACAACATTGGCATCTGCTTGCTGCTTTATTCGTTCAGTGAAAGTGTAGTTTCCTACTACTCTACGAGTCTTTAACATTTGTATATATATATTTTTAATAATATGTTAGTCTTTGAGTTTCTTGGCTGTGTCCATTGGGCTGCTGCTTCTGCTCTGCAGTGGGTTATACCGTTAATCCATCCTCAGGCATGGTGTCCCTTGTTGCATGGTATCATTTTTGTTTTCTCATTGACCTACGTGTTAACAAAGTGAGTGCTTCACAGTGTTTACAATTAATATATTTTAATCCTGAATTGAGTGGTTCACATTTTTCCTCAGCTTTTAGGAAGACTAATAATTAATGTGTTGTCTTCCGAAGTCTCAGCACCCACCCAGGATTGTTTCCGTAGCAAGATTGAGTTGGTTAAAGTGCATTTATACAAATCTCTGTTAAACTTAAAACTGTCCTCATTGCTGAGAGGAAGAATCCAGGAGGGTGCTGGCTGGTCTCCGCAGGTAGAGAGCGTGGCCTTTTGCTTTGGCAGGGCACAGATGCAAAATCCATTTCATGCCCCTGAAGTCAGAGCAATGAGGCCACAGCTGGGCCCATCCTGAGTCGCTGCTTCAGCCACTTGAGTTTGCCGCTCATTTTGGGCTCCCACAGGCCACTGCCCACGAGCCCTGCTCCCCTCTGACAGGCTAGAAATGTCTCCATATGTCTATTTTACTTTTGCTGCGCTGTTTGTATTTAGTGACGATTGAAACCGTAAGTGCTGGCCTGGTGTGGCGGCAATATGTGCATTTTTGTCAGCTTGAAAGCCTGGTGTAAGCTGGTAAACTGGCGAGCGTGGCCCTGAGGCTGCAGCACGGTCTCGCTGGCTGGTTTTTAAGCTGTTGGATCAGAGAGGGTCAAGAACCCGGCCCTTGCCTGGAGACTGGGATGTGTTTGCTCACATCTGCACCACGTAGGGCTTGCAGATTGGTCTGACAAAGAGCTTGTGGAAGCAGTCTAAAATGAAACTTGGAAGCAGACTAAAAATTTAGTTGTGTGGACAACCAGAAGGCTACTCTTTAGGCTCACTACCTACCTGCCTTTTTTCACATGCAGACCTGTGTGTGCAAAGTGATTGCTTCCTCTGCCTTGGTTTTCAGCAACTTTTGGGGGATGATTAATTTTTATAAATTACTCTTGACTTCTCTGAAGATCACCTTAGCAGTCTGACGGCTGCTAGGTGTCTCAAAACACTGCGAGGGGACACTGTTTTGTTGTCAGCCATTTGGTTTTGCAGGCCAAGAGCTGTGAAGGCACCCAGTGAGGGGGATTCTTCAAAAAAAAAAAAAAAAAAAAAAAAAAAAAAAAAAAAAAAAAAAAATTCTTTGCTGTATACTGCAAGAAATAACCAAATCTGTTGTGATACGAGTGAGTGTAGTACTGATGCCTACACGTAATTATCTTCTGTAGGGCTTTTTTTAAGGGAAGTGGTGGTGCAAAGGGGGGATTATATTTTTGCTACCATTCTCTTACAGCTAGGTAATTATGTTTAATTAGGTAGGGGTTCATCCATGCAAAGCTAGATGTTTTAATTTTTGAAAATTTTGTAGGGATATATTTTTTAAAATTACATTTTGAGAAAAGCTGTGATTTTTAAGAGCTGTACTTTTTAAAAATACAAATGAATGAAAAAGCTAATTTCTCAACATGTGGTGCCAAACTGTCTAGCAGCTCTAGTATGTTCTGTCAAGCTAAAGGCCTATTTTTAGCCTGACTCTCTGCTATGCATGTTGTCATAAGAGGTGCTTCATGAGACCATTTTCTTTGTTTATAGATGAGGTCTTGTCTGAAAACTTTTTGGACTACAAGAACCGTGGTGTCAATGGCTCTCACCGTGGTCAGATTATCTGGAAGATTGATGCCAGCTCTTACTTTGTGGAGCGTAAGTATTTTTCCATCCCTGCTACAGTATAATTCAGTCACTGCAGAAAGATAATTGATCTGTTTAAGTTGTTCTTATGATGTTTTTGTGACCCATACGTCCTTTAGGTAAGGCCAAAAATGTTACCAAAATCTTTGAATGTATTGAGAGAAATTGAAACATTTTATGGAGTAGGATACCACTGTTTCTGCAAGCAAATGAATTTTGTGGACATTTACTTATTTACATAGTGTTTTTTAAAATACAATTATGAATACATTTTTAAATCTATTTGCTGTTATTTAGACTATATCATTAGCAATGAGCTGCATTAACTTTAATATGGTATTAAGGAGAAGAGGAACTCAGGGACATAATCTCACTCCAGGAAGATTCACACTGACTTTTAATTGGAAAACTTCATGATGCATCTGACTTCCACCAGATTCAGGTGGATTCAGAGGTAAAAAGGGTTCTGATCATCATCTAGACTGATAGAAGTATAACAATATGTAGCTGCAGCAAGGTACACTGATTTCAAATTAATTGTTCCTCATTATATTCATATATTACATAAAGCTTCTGATGCAATGCACTGTAACTCTTTTCCACCACCTTCGCAATCAAAATACAGAAACACTGAATTTGCTTCTGCAAAGTACTACGTACCTTGTACAGCAAGTTAAGATGTCCAGGCTTGGTTGTCCCACATTCCTGACCAAAGGGAACCTGACCATTTGAGTCCTTCTTTTCAGAGAGTTACCAGGTGCTAGTGTGAACGGAATTCATGATCATCTTGGAGAACAGAAATAGGGTACTCAAAAGACTGGACGGGGACCTATAGCAAAACATCTGTAGCAAAAGAGCTACGTGTGTCCTTAAGGAGGAGTTAAGCGTGAAGAAGCCTAGCATGTAACAATTTCAGGTTTTCAATTGTACTGAATGTTTCCAATGATCTATCTTAGCCTGCTGGGCAAAATTCAGAAGTTTTGTAGAAGTAAATACAAATCGCATGAAGTCAGGTATATCTGTTTAAGACTGTCTGAATTTGAAAGCAATCGAGGGAATCCTTTGAATCCTAAATTCTAAAGGATTTGGAAAGGATATGGGTTATACTTGATGAGATTAATCTATGACCGTGACCTTAAGTATCTGGTATCAGCAAGGATGATACATGCGGACATTTAATAGATACTCAGTCCTAGAAATTGGTTATCTCTTTGCAGTATGAACCATTGCTGATGGTCTGTGATTTCTAGTATTAAGTTAAATTGAGAATGTTGTTCTAAAGAATTAAGGGAGCTGCTGAAATGTCTACAGAATATACAGGATGCTTATGTCCTGTGTTTTGAAAAATACATTTATGGGAAATTGTTTAATATGTAAGAACACTGGGTTTAGTTGTCCTGGTTTTGGGGCTGAAATATGTTACAGGATCTAACCTTTAAAGCAGACTCTAATTCACAGCTGATTCTTTGAGCTGTGGTTATTAATCCGCAAGACTGATCATGCTTTCTTTTAGCTATTAAAGTGTGGGGAGGAAATATAAAATCCCAGAACTGAGTTTTGAAGAGCCCTTAGTATGTCAGCTTATGGAGGAAGGGTGGAAGTGGGACGGGGCTGCCAGCAGCTTTCCTGCCTAATCCACAACAGAAAATAAAGGTGTAATGTGAGAAATGTTTAGAAGAAAGCCTCTTCAGGTGGCCCACACTTAATTAAGGGCTCAACTGCACAATGAATTATGTCAGCTTAATACGTTGCCCCATTAGCTGAGACATAGTAGGTGTTGTTAATTCTTCACTTGCCCTACTGTAAGAAAATGCAACTTAGCATAACCATCCTTCACTGCTGCTTAAAACTAAGTCATACGACACCGTAGTTGGGCAGCCCACACTTGATGAGTTGCTGTCTCTTGGTAATTTGTTATGCTGCCATAATTAGGTTGTGAATCTCAGCCCTGAGATTATGTACCAGTGCGTTCATCAAGGACAAATCATTGCCCTGTCCAGAATTAAAATACAAGAAAATGAAGTAGGCAGCAGTAGATGACAGTACGTGTGGATACTCTTAGAGCCACTTGACTACTGAAGTGGGAAGTTAAAGTAGTGAAAAATGTTGATGTATGTGAATTGCATATACCTGAAAGCATATTTGAGGGTTCCTGCTCATTGTTGAGACTTATATATGAAAGAACAGAGCTTTGCAGTTGATTAAATGTTCTGTTAAAAACAGAAGTGTCTGAAAGCCTTGTGTATTTTCTATCCAAAGAGGATGTTGCAATCCATCTTCCTTCATACTTTTATTTTTTGGACAGAGATCATATCTTGTGCATAATGCACAATATGGTGACATTTGCAGGAAACAGAAAGCTACTGGTTATCAAAATCAAACTCACCTAAGAAAGCTATTTTCTTTTTCTTACCATTCACTACAGAACTGAGAGAACCCAGAGGTCAAGGCAAGAGTATGTTCAGTGGTAACATGGTATAAGAATTGCCACGTTAGTCCAAAGTTAACCTGACCCAGTGTCTTGTCTCCAAAAATGTCCAATAGTGTAAACTTGAGGAGAGTATAGAGGTAAGCAAGTGTTAGTGAGTTTTCTAGCTAGAGTATTCTTAGCTTCTGTTAATCTGTAGCTCAGGCACTTCCTGACATAAGTAGTCTTTTTATTTAGTGGTTGTCAAGGAATATAGTAGGTAGCTAAGACCTGGTAACTTATTTTCAAGGTACCCATATTGTTTTTCCTATGCATTATGTTATACTTCCCTTAACTTGCTATTGATTGGAGTCTTGCTGATTATAGCATTAATTCCCTATTAAACAGAGTAGCTCACTTACAAAGGCAGCCCTTAATTTCTGCTTTTGCTTTTCCTGTAACTATCTCTACCTGGGTGTCTGTTCCCCACATGAGTCACTATTGGCAACTTATCAACCACGCAGTGCTTCAGAAAATGTTATGGTATACGCTGCAGTGTTTGGCCCATCATAGCTGGCAGGAGCCATGATAAAGGAGAAATCACAGTATGGTCAAATAAAGAATCAGCTTTACACAGAGAATTTAAAGTTCCTAAGAACTTAAGGCACCCCACACTGATTGATTTGGTTCCTGTTCTTGAAATGTATAAAGGTTTAACGTTTTTGGTGGTGCTATTGTGTGAGGCAAAATAGGCTTATTATCAAGGGACCGTGGGGATCATCCTGTCCAACCTCAGAAGTCAAAGTTTTTCTTTTGCCAACAGTTAGACTCTAGGGCTCCCCACAGGGTGTTTTTGTATGGCATTTAAGGAAATTACCCTTAGACTGTGACCAGCCAGCCACTTGGCATAAAGAGCTTAAAAAGACTTTTTGAACATATTTTTTTTTTATTAAAGGGCTATATGAGGGAGCTTGAAAAATCAAAGGTATTAAAGATTGGCTGATTTGCAACAGTGAAATTTCCATTAATGTGAAAAAAGAAGCTTTAGGAATGAGGTCAAGTAAATAAAGAGTTATTACTCATTTTCTATATTTTGAATCTGGAGGCATATATAATGTGTTTGGGAGTATTTTGTTCAAAAGCCTTAATATTCTTCAATTTTTGAAAATTAACAAGCGAATGAAATATGACACTCTAACTATGTAACCTGTAGTCATTATTCATAAACTCACCATTTAGGTACTTAACAGAATACTGACATGTAATCACTGTAGATAGTAATTTGCATGCAATGGTCTGGAACCAATAATAGGAGTGAATAAAGGCAAAAGTGTCTGGAAGTTATTTTCTTCGTGGTGGCAGATTATCACAACAGAAATCTTCTATCATATGCAGTTGTAATGATAATTACTGGCAAAAAACATCAACCTGGAGGACCATGCTGGACAGAAATTATGCACATGCTGCCACTATGGGCAGAAGAAACTACCAATATTGTTAGAGATATTGTAGAAGTGCATCAGGAGTGGAGAACACAAAGGAAAGCATGGCAAGAAATTGAAACCATTTTTTGTGTTAACTGTACTTCTTGTACTTTTATAAAAATGAAATTCTGCAATATCAGATGCTTCTCTGTTGTTTAAGCTCTGCTTTCCCAGTATTCTTGGTGAGTTGCCCAGTCTGAGTCATTAAGGGTTACTTTTCCCAGGATATTTAAAATCTTACTAGGTTAAGAAAATGCTTTTTGTGTGATAGACCAATGACGATGCAAATTAGTTTTCACTTTTTGGAACACGCTTCTGTGTTTTGGGTGTATTTGGGCAAAATACTTGTTGCTTTTGAATTTGCTGATAGCCTGATTCGAGGTCATCTAGAGAGCCTATCACTTTTGAAAACAAAGATAATTTCCTAACACATACCCATACAGTGTTTTCAGATACCACAGCCATTTAAAGTTTGTGTTTGTTTTAGCGATCTACTTTTTCACCTTGAAAAGGACTAATATCTTTCCCAGAGAAGCGTATGCCTTTCCACTTTGCATATCACAAACTTGCAATATAATGTTGCCAGACAGATATGTAATTGGTGTGAGCCAGAGAGGGAATTGCTTCCAAATTACAGCATGAGTGCCAACAGAACAGAACTCATCTCCTATTAATACCCAGCAAACAAAAAGCCTTAACAGCTGCTGAGGCTGTGATGCTCTACGCCCAGTTTTGCATTTCTGGAGAAGTCTAGCAATTTGGGTTTTTATGACAGCCAGTGATAAACAGTAGCCATCTACTGTAACCATGAAATGGTTGGGGTCTGGGGAGAGGAAGGAGGGAGGGAAGAAAGGCTATGTGCCACTAGGGAGATGTACTTTATGTTAAGGCTTGGAGGGCACTGCACTGAAAGAACCAGCCTAAAATGGGATTTCCGGGAAAGTAGACATGCTCTGCTTAACTGCAATTTCTGGCATGCTTTTCTGGCTTATACAGCAATACAGAAAGAGAGTGTGCAAGGGACCATTTCACTGAGGTGCGATGCAGCATCTTCCTGTAAGCAGAGTATCAAACTAGTGTATTCTTAAAATTATGAGAAAAGTTTTGATGCTATTCAGAATTGCACTGAAGATAGCCAAATACCTGGGACCCCTGTTAATCTGCTGGCCTTTCTGCAGTTCGTTTTACTATGTGGCAACTAAGAAAACCATTTCCAAGTGTAACCGGTCATCTTTATGGCAGTTTTAACATGGAAGCTTATGCAGCAGTTGTTTGTTTAAATTTGTTACTGTTGTTGCTGCTGCTTTTTTATTAATAGCAAAGATGGATGATATGTCTTGTAGAGAGCAGAAATTATAATTATGCTGTTGACCTTGAGAACTAGTAGGGAAATAATGGTTAAAAAAAGCATGCAACTAAAGTCAGAGGTCTGAGAGCTCCTGGTACATCTGCAGGTAGAAGTTATACATCCTAGGTCATGATTAATATGTGCCATATATGTCTGCATTTATGGAATGTACACAGAAATGTCCCAAAATCTGACAATCAATCAGCCCTTTCATCTGGGGTGCTCTCTAGAAAATATATCTTTTGCATTGCTTTAGGAAGCTGATATAAAGGCCACTTTCAAAGTGCAAATAATTGAAGGATGTTGTAGCCTCCAATGTTTCCAAATAAATGAGGCACAGTCATATCAACAAAAGCTTTAATGAAGCTGGAGTATTTGCAAAGTTTTCCTTTTTCTGCACAGACTGTTGACAAGTCCATCCCACTAAAATAATTTCCTGTCTCCATTTTCATTACCCCAATGTCTTTCAAATCAATGAAAGAACCATTTTATGAAGAACTGTGTGAGGGGAGAAAATAGATAGGGCTGTTGAAGTGCATCCTAGCATACCTTTGAGCAAACTAGAATATGCTGCATGACTTTAACCTTCCAGAGTCCACAGATGGTAAAAACTGGAGCAACACAGAAGTATCTTCAACAGTGTGAAGACTACTTAGCAAAATGGTTAAAGGTGTCAGAGAAAAAACATATATGAAGCTATAAGAGACTTGTGCCCCAAAAGATGTATGTGCTGTTTGTCTCTCTCCCAAGAAAGATATATCATAGTTTTGAGGTTCTTTTCCTTCATCTCCTTGCACATGTAGTAATCTTATTGATGCTTTTTGGTTATCTTCCACTCTACACACAATTTTAAGTCCCTCCTCCTTTTCCTCAGCCCAGTACCCTTATAGTAGTTTTTGGAGCACAGTCTGAGCCTGCATGAAGGCATTTCCCAGTTCAGGGCTGTTGAGGTTCCTCAAGAACCCTTTGCTTTGGATCCTTTGATCAGCCCTTTAATCTTTGCTGTTGTTGCATTTCCTGTTAGTTTTTCTCTTACAAAGTCTTTCTGTGCCAGGATTGTAGGCAGCAACCTATCATAAATGGAAACATAGGTCAATTCACACAACACGTTGGACAGCTATTTCCCAGCTTCCTGCATGGTCATGGTGTGGTAGCTTAACTGAGAGTCTTGTCTGTGAAGCACATTTTTCTCCGTCTTTCTCCCTCTTTCCCCAACTTGTTTTGACACTTGGACATATTTTGTTTGTACTGTGGAGATCAGGGCTGTTTGTTTATTTGTTCCCACACAGAGAAGTGGATGCTTGTGTTGCAGCATGCATGCTTGGTGACACCACGCTGGGATAGCCTACTGGTCCCAGCAGTACCTGCTCTCTGTTTTTCATGATAGTACTTAAAGAAATTACAAAATCTCTGCTTGCACAAAGATGAGATTGAAGTGAGAGCTCAGATAGGTTGGCAGTAGGAGTTTCCAAAAGCTCTCTTAAGGTGAACCGGAAAGCTTTAAATGAGAAAACAATGCCTGATCTTAGGCATGCTGAAGTCAGAGTGAGTCTTTCTTCACTAAGTCATAGTTCCCAGTCACAGAGACCACAGCTCACGTCGTCTCTTGTCTCAACTACTTAACCCTAAACAAATATAGACATTGTATTACTGCATCAGAGGCTGAACATTTTCTAGTTCCCAAGACAATGGTCAAGAAGTTGCTGTAACATTTAACCAAAGTTTTAGTGTTAATTACACTGAGCCTTGGATCACTTGGGACTTGATTTGAACCCACAGATGTATTAATGTTTGTTAACTTTTAAATTTTTATGGGTTTTTTTAAGTTACAGTAGTGTCTAGTGTCTCCTGTGAAGAGTAGGTTTTCTTTTCTATGTACTAAGATATTTCTGTCCTAAAGAGCTAAGAGCAGATTTTTGAAAGTATGAAGTTCAGTGCAAATGTTTGAGAGCTAGGCTTCAAAGCTGAGATAGGGAAGATAGATTAAAAGGTGAGAGGTGGAAACAGAGGCAGAGAGTGAAGTGGCTTGCCAATGCACAGGTACAACTGCGGATAAGACTTCAGTTTCCATACTCCCTGCTCAGTGTCTCATCTGGTATTCTAGGCCATCTCTAGTCTGCTTGCAGTCTGTACTATTGGGAATTACTTAAAAGTTGTACCCTGAAAATAAATGTGCCCTGCTGCACAGTGGATTACTCTCTTCCTTTTGTTCTTTAAGGAACAGAGTTTCTGAAAGCTATTCTGCTGGAAAGAGGGGAGAGGTTTGTGTAAGGCTGTTATGGCTTTATCAAAGTTGGAATAAACCTGGGAAAAAGTGGTATTGAAGGAACTAGGATTTTTATTCTATTTCTCTTCCATTTTTTATTTTTAAGCCAGCTGTGGGCATGCTGGATCTGCTTGCTGTTTTCCTTTCCACACATTGTTAGTTCAAGGGATGGCAGGAACTTTCCTCACAGTCCTACAGCCCAACTCTTGCCTGGCCAATGCTCTACCTAGGACACACAAAGATTTGTGGAGTTATCTCACTGGCTGAACATAAGACTGACACAACTGGTTCCGGCCTTGTTATTCCCCTGCAGCTAGGCTTGTCTCATGTATGGAGGCAGAAGGGTGCTGTTGTGCCAGTGCTGCTGGGTGACCCCATGTTGCGGACACACAGACCATAGGGTCATCCCCCAGCTTTGCCTGGTGTCCTGTGTCCCAGAGTGGCAGAAGAGTGCAGCCTGGTAAGGGTGCCTGGCCCCCATGTCATTACAAGCTAGTGCCAAAATGGTACCTGAGGCACCAGATGTGCCGCCTGTTGTGAGATGCAATGCCATGTGATTTTCTGACTTGGGAAGAAGATGCTTGACAACAAGGGAAAAAGAAATCACAGCCCTTTCCTTTTCTCTTCTTCTTCATTTATCACATTGTTTTCTTCATCCCCATTGTAATTTTTTCTTGCATACATCTGCTTGGTCCCTAATTTGACTAACTGTTCTAACTTGGCAGATTTGGGAGGACATAGAAAATTGACTCTGTTTTGGGGGACACTGGCCTTCTTTCAGGTTTGTTCGATCTTAAGGTAAGGGGAAAGTTGACAAAGAGTTCACTCTTTCCAAGCAGGAGCTTGTTGGTTAACACCCTTTACAAGAAACAGGTAAGGACTGGGGAGCAGCCAGTAGTGCTGCCACTGCCAGGAGATTGAAAAGAGGCTATGTGATCCTCACAGCCGTTCTCACTTGAGTCTGTGAGGAGCTGGGAATGTGTGGCTTTCCATGCTCCAGCATTAAAATTTGTGGGCAGCTGTAATTTCTGATCTGGTTTGCACCATTCCCTCTTCTCCACATCTCACTGAAGATATCAGGTAGGGCCTAAATCCTTCAGCACTTCTGGAGTCACTTGCTGGTCATGTAGTTGTTCCCCAGGATAGAGTAAATCAAGTTGAAGCCATCAGACCACTCTGTACCTGTTAGCGTACCATGGGGAATGGTACTTCTTCACTTTGGGTCTGGAGGAGTGAGTAGGTGCTACAGTTTGAAAACAGGGGTTCACATACATGTTCATTTTGCTATTCCAGTCATGTCAGCAATATCCTCAGACATGTTGTAGTTGCTTTAGATTCAGAATTCCTGCACGCATACTGTTTTCTGCTTTAGCTTTGGTATCACTCAGGATACTATAGTGCATGTCATGCACTTGGGGAAATGAAGAGAGATTCCTGGAATCCAGTAGCGTGGCTAGTAGCTGTGTTTTTTCTCATCTAACCTAGCATTGATAAATGCATGAACAGATAGCTGTTGTTTTGCTGCTTTGAACTTTGGATGTTAGTATTCTGCACAACAGTTGCTGATGCCACATAATTTATTTTAACAGATCAGTATTACTTAGATAATGTTGTCTTGCGATGGATAATCTTTCTACTATTGACAGTAAGAGATTACTGTCATCTTTGACTCACAAATCTGTTAGTCTTCACCACTGTTAAACACTTCTGGATAGTTTGTTTTGGATTATTCTGTCTTAGGGATTTGGTGGAATTGCCCTGGAAGGTAGATCCTGTCTCTTTTGTCTGTCCCATCAGGACCCCTATGGTGTCCCCCTGGATACTTCCATTGGACATCTTTCTGAAGCTGCTGCAAGCCAAGTTAGTCCCCACTGAATTCAGTTAGAATTGTTTGCATGCAGTCCCTGTGTGCCATCAGGCCCAGCACCTTTCATGTACAACCATACACAGAGAGCCCAGGTGCAGACTTTGGCCCAAATGGTTTTATCTTTGTAGAAAAACAGAAGACAAATGCAGTAGAAATGGGAAGCAGCTGTGATTGGAAGGGTATCAGCACATGCATCATTTAATCCAAAAGAGTGGTAAGGTTCTGAGCCTTGTTTCAGTTATTTTCTTATTAAATAAAAAAATAGTACTGTATTCAAGTTTTTGTAATTAAGGATGTAAGTTCAATTCATGGATGTAAAATTATTCAGGAGACAAGGAGGCTGTCTTGTTGGTGTCAGATCTCAGCACCATCAAATTTGAACATTTTGGATGATGGAGGGGATAGGGTCCCCAAGGACATGGGTCTCTGAGCAAAGGGTAAGTTACATCAAGGGCTTGCCTGAGAGAGCAAACTCAGCACGTGGTTTATTGTCAAGACCATCACTAGTTTAAAGATTCTAAAGAATAGACCAGTGTTAATAATTTACCATTTCTAATTTTTGAGAATTTTATGGATTATTTTTTTTTTAATCCTTTTAAAGCATACCGTGAAAGTAATTAATCAAAACTGAACTTGGAGCATATGTATTAAAGATAACATTTTTCTTAATTTATGGAGGCAGTGAGTTTGCTTCATATCTAAAAGAAAAGGCTTTTTTATACCTGTCTGCAGTAGTGAAGCGTCTGAAGGGCTCTTCTTAGATGTTCAATGTGGCATAGGAAAATATCAGTATAAAGGGTGATAAATACCTTCACATAATAAAAAAAATTTGGTTGTAACCCTGCTGTGTCATTGTCCGGTTTCAGGCAGCCACTCCGTCGTGTCTTGTGCCTTGTAGTGGTTATGGCAACATTTGTCCAACTCATACAGTGGTGTTTGGTCAATTGTATCAGAAAGAAAACTGACTTGACCTTCCATGAGGAAGGCAGAATTGTATCTGTGGTGTAGTGCTGTAGTAACTCATCCTGCTTCTGAAAAAGTGCACATATGATACAGGAAGCCTTTTGATACGTGGCTTTTCTTGCTCACTAGCTAGTAAATCTAGCCCTGTCATCATCTTACTCCTGGTCCAGGGTTTCCTGCTATAGGACTGCCAGATGTCAAGAACACCATTTATATCCAGAACAGACTTACTCGGAGCATGGGAGGTCAACAGGGATGAATTACTGTCTCCCTGCAGGGTTCAAACACTTTTGCCCAGCCGAAACCATCTTCCTGCAAGGTCTTTGATATTGGTAATAGGATCTCAAGAGCCTAAGAGAAATAGTGCTTTATACTTCCACGCTATTCTCCAATGCTTTTGATACTTTAGACGTTTATTTTATCCCGTTCGTAGCAGATATAATTTCCTCCCATATCTCAGCACTAATAGCTTTTTATAAATAAAAAAAACCCCACAACCAACCTTGAAACAGATACTTTTACTGTAATTATTAATTAAATTTCCATAATGATGCTTCTTTCTGTCCTTCCCCTTTCATTAAATTATCTATGCTAATTTCATTATGCATTTTCTCTTTAAAAGTTGTCCTGCTTGTGGATTTTTTTTCCAAGTCTCCTTTACAAAAGCAGCTGCCACAGTGAGACCTCTAAGAGTAGACAGCAGTGTTTATTCCAGACCCTTCCTTTTCCCTGGCAGCAGAGCCTGTGTGCTTGGCTGGTTCTTGTTCACTTCTGAAGCAGTAGGAAGCAGAGATGCGGGGAGGTGACGTGTTTACTTACCTGGGGTGAGTTGTCAGAGCTCACTTGTAGCTCATGTCCGACTGCTTCTCACTCTGGGGCTGTTTTAAGGTAGTTTTCTATGATTAGACTGTGTATACTGATAATCTGACTTCCTCTTGGTGGCCCCTTCGTACTATCAGAAAGATGTGAATATGATGGTTCAATAATCTTGGGTTGTCTGGTCCAACTGCCAGCTCAAGGCAGGTCTGGTTAGAGCAGGTTTCTCTAGACCCTGTCTAGTCAAGTTTTGACTATCTTCAAGAATGGAGTTTCTTTTTGGGCAACCTGTTCCAGCGTTTTACTATTCTTATTGTGATTTTTGTTTTCTTATACCTAATAAGAAAATAATAATAATGTAACCTAAATGTTAATGCGTCTCAGGCCTCAAATATAAAAGTGGAACAAGTCTTACTTCATTTTGAAAGATGATCTTTCTCTATGCCTCTGTTTTATTTTTTTCCTGACCCATTTCTTTTGCATGGCTGGGATACCTTACAAGTTCAATAATGATTTCCATTCATTGGAAGATCCAAAAAGGAAATGTTAGAAGTAACTTTTTAAAAATATCAGGGTGCAAAAAATAATTATCTTATAAATAAAATGCACAAAGATATCAGGAATGGATTTTCTTTTTAAAGAAAATAATTTACACCTAGGAAACAAAATACGTTTTGATTATCAAGTGCATTGCTGCTATGTTGAAAGCATGAAGTGTAGCTGGGGTTAGAAATAAGATGGGCAATGCACACGTATCAGAATTTAAGCTGTGGTGGTTGTAACTTGCCAGCAGTGTTCCCTCAGACAGAGATTTCTCAGTGGCAGAAGTACAAAACCAGCAAAATAGAGAGTGCAAACACAAGGGGAAAAAGCACGCAGAATAAATGCCTAATCTTTTTGCAGTAGAGGAGCACCAGGGAGCTTTGCCAGGCAGCTTGTGGGTAAGGGCTCTTGGCTTCCAAGGGTCCCTCTGAGCTTAGCAGGCAGATCCTGGGAAGGGAAGCAGCTTTTGGTGCAGCCCATGTCTTGTGGACACCTTTCTCTCCTGCCTCTGGCTTCAAAAATCAATTCACTCACAGAAAAGTTTCTTAACACTACCATTGTCTAGCACAGGCGTTACAGGTATGTGACTGCAGTTCTGTTTCTCCTTTACTACTCCCTTAAAATAAGCCTACAGTTGGAACACATCCAGGTCTATCAGGGGATTGTAGAGATTTCAGAATCTCAGTTTGTCTTCCTACTAACTTGCTGTTTATCCAAGCTGCTGAGCAGCACTTTGTAAGGGCAAAATCACTTTATAACCTGGCAACTCTGGGTTACTCCAGAGATACCTGGGAACCCACACAAACTGACATGTGATTAACCTCCCCAGATTGTCAGGCAACACTTGAACAGCAGATTTACCACACCAAAAAGCAATATGCCTACTGTCTTTCTGCTTAATTGCTAGACAAGATTTAAGGATGAAAGAATGTATTTCTTTAAAACAGAATACAAGTGCATTATTAAAATTTTGCTTTATAAAAAGGAATTCTCCTTAGCTTCTCAGGTATGGTAGCTAATGTTTATTTCTGACTTTTGAACCTCTACAGTCTGTTAGCTTAGAGACCTCCAAGAGGTGCACTTTTCCTGTTCCTATTGATAAACGGGTTTGCATGAGGTGGAATGAGCCAGAGCTGCTCACTTGCAAAACACTAATTACTTTTTTGTTTGTTTGTTTGTCACTGTGGCATCTCCTGGTCGTGGGGAGAGACAGAACTATTTCCTTCCCTCCACTTGCCTAGGATTTCTTGATTTATATATTAGTGATGTCCTGTTACTAGCACGCTTGTGGATTCAGGCTTTCAAATGTTTTCCTATTTACAGGATATTATGGTAAAGTTTATGGGCTGCCTGTGAGGAATATTAAATCTACATAGCTAACAGATTCACCATTTTCCTTTCCCTTTGTCAACTGCACAAAGCTATGCGTGGCATGTCACAAAAATGAGAAATGTCAGTACCAGTGTACTTTGGCTTTATCCTTTCTTTTCTTCCTTTCCCTGAGTCCTCCTTAGAATTTGAGGAGTCAAATTCTTTTTTTGTACCTTTTGCACCTTTTTTGTATTAAGGTAAAAATGTAAAAGAAAAGGCATATAGCGATGCATTGGATTGTAGGGGCTAAGGTCAGACACAGCCACAGCAGTGTCATCTGTGGTATATAAGATGATACTACCTCAGGCAGTTGTCTGTGTTGGCTCTCTGCTGGAAGTCATCTCTCACCACCATACTGTTTTTGGAGTGACCATTTGATTACTGGCCCTGTAATCAATTGTAATTACTGGATTGCTTGCTCCAGTCCTGGTAGTTTAGATCATCTCCAGGTGCTATTCCTAAAGGCCTTAGTGTCTTACTAGGCTGGCTAATGTAGGCAAGTGTTTGGGGCTGAATCAGCTCATATTATCTAGAGATTTCGGATGTGTGGGGCTCAGTTGTGGGACCTTAACAGAAAGCCTCTGACTAGTGTTTTTTGTTTGTCGCATTCTGGTACAGATGGAATTTTCATGTGGGTTCATGCTGCTTTTCCATTAAAATCTCTCTCTGACTTTTGAGGGAAAGAAAATGAACTTAGCCAGGAGTGATCTCAGCTGTAGCTATGTTGATTTCCTGACTGAAGAGTAGGTGGCAATGAAGCAGATCAGCCATGTTTCCCACGATTTCTGTCTTACAAAGGCAGAGGATTCATAGTCAGAGTCAATGCAGATTAAAAGCTTAGTTTAAAGCCTTAACCTGGAAACTCATGCCAGCTTTCAACCATGTTGCAAAAGATGGTTCTTTTTCAAAAAGATTGACAAAAGTCTCGGTACTGTTTGTAAAGTTCCCGTTATACTCATCAGTAGTAGGGCAGAGCTCTTACAATTCTAGTGGTCTGTGCTGTGCATATTATACTACACTGTCAGTGGTGTTTGTGTCTGGGAAGGCACGGAGGTGAAGCCAGTGTTGATTCATGTGAAGTGTGTCTTTCAAGAGCTGCGAGCAGCTGTCTGGAGGGGGCTTCCAGTTGTTCTCTAGAACATCTCTTTCAAAAGATCCCATCTCTAGTTGTATCGGAAACACTTAGCAATGCTCGAAACAGGGAAACAAGTGATAGTGCACAAGTGTAATAATCAACACTGATGTTTTTCAGTGGGGTTCAGCTAATTTGCATTATGTTGCACCTGGAACAGGCTTAAGGGGGCCATAAATTAAATGGGAGAAGGGACTTGCTCTTGCAGAGCAGCTCTGTGGTCAGCAGAGAACTACTCCAGAACCAAGATTGAAATCCTGTCCCTGCTGCAGACAAGAGAACTAGCTGTTAATTTAAACAGGATAAGGATTTCACCCAAGAGTGTCAGAATTTGCTGTTTTAAAATTAATAACTCTCTCCCTGGTATATATTCATAGAAAAGCATGAAAATTTGGTATAATTCCTATTTTCTCTTTGCATTTTTACAAGAAGAAAAAGTAACTAAATAAATTGCTTCTGGGATTAAATTTTCTATGGTGGTTTAATGCCAGTACATGGGTGTTCTGTGACTGAGCTGTGAAATCATGAAAACTGGGTTAATAATGAACCCCCCGACACAGCCTTAACAGTTAGCACGGCTTGCAGGCACCTCTGTAATTACTGCTTCTCTACGAAGTGTGCTGAGCTTCTACGATGGATTAAAAATCTCATATTGTGCTTTCTTCTGTTAGAAAATGACTCAGTGGAAACCTTTTAAATATATATAATATGTGCAAAGATAAAGTTTCTGCCTCTGAACTAGCCCATTTAGGTTTTGTGCAGTTTGGAAAATAGAATCTGGTTTTGCTTTAGCAGATCTAGTACTTTTTCTAAATTTCATAATTTTGCTGTATTTGAGATACAGGGAAATGCTAAGTAATACTTCTGTGCATAAATGATTTAGCTGACCTAATCACGTAATGTGCTGTGGAATATAAATCCAGTTGGTAGTGTGTTTAGCAGATTTTTTTCTTTACCTGGCTATTTTCAAACAGAAAGATTGCAGGAGCATTAGAAAAACTTTGGAGAAGGGCAACAGGACTGAGTGACATGTGGATGTGAAAGGAACAGATTACAGCTGAGGAGACTGTTTTGGAAAGAAAATGAGAAGAGGTAGGTGTGGTCTCTGTCCACTGAAATCAAGGGGAGTTTTTCTGTTGGCTTTAACAACACGAATCAGACTTTTGACAGCGAGTGTGGAAGAGGCATATAGTCTAGATGTTGGAAAGTATTTAAAAGGATAAATTAAACACAAAATTTGTAAGCAGTTTTTGCTGTGCAGTGGACTAAATGTTACTTAGTCCTTCAAGACACTTTTGTTTTAGAAGCCACCGCTTGTCAAGGCTGGCAAAGATGCCTTCATGCTGGCAGCTGACTCAAAGTGGTATCTGCCAGCCCTCTCTGAGGTCATGACAGTCACTTATGGTAGGTATCTTCTCTAAGCCAGCAAGGTGGTGGAAAAATGAACCATCAAAACTATAAAACAATAATACTGGAAATACATTTACCTCTTTTGGAGTCTTAGCATGGCACTCATCAATTAGATGTCCACAACGGCATTATACAGGTGGGCAACGTACACGTACATATGGTTTCTTTGACAGACTAAATTGATGTGGTAAATATGCAGATCTTATGCTGGCCTTTTGCTAGGAGGTTAATTTGTGTATCCTCAGAGTCTATATGAAACTTCAGATCTGGAATATACATGTGCTAGTAAAGGATCTCTATTTGAAAAAACAAGACGCTGGTTATTTTGTGTGCATGAAGTGGGATGGATCCATTAGTTTATGTGAAGTGATGTCGGTTCACAGCAGATGAGAGTTCAAGTTTTCAGACTAGAAATTCCCTGAGGTAGCAGAGGAAAAAAAAACAAAAAACCTACAAACCAGTCTATTGCAAACCCATCCTGGGATCATTATCTCTCCTCTTAGAATTGAAAAACTCAAACCAGTAGGACAGCTTGTTCCTTTCCTGTGGTCTCAAAACTTCATTCATGGCTCTCTTTGCCCTTTCTTTTTCAGCTCTCAACACTGCCAAAAAAAAGATATGTTTACTGATGATAGTTAATATGAAGGATTCTTTCAAAAAAACCCCCATATTTACAGTATTTTTTTATAGATTCTTTTTTGACCAAGTGAACTAAAGCATGTTACCTGCCAATACTTTTGTATAACCTTGGCATTGTGAATTGTGTTTTAAAACATCTAAGCTATGGAATTGTGAAGATTGGATGGTGGGTGGCCCAGATGTGTTTTTGAGCATCTCAATGAATGAGACTGGTTTCAAGAGGTTATTACAGCTTCTGTAAGAAGGGTACAATTCCCCTGAGGTTGGTGAAACCCCAGCAGAAGATGTAAAGGAACTGTGTGGTTAATGCATCTGCAGTACATTATGCAGAAAGGGTAGAGTTTGTGTAGCAGTGTGCCTGTTACTGTTATCATCACATTAGTTGTAAATGAAAATTTGCGTCCCAAAAGAGCTCTCCTTCCATAGTGGACAGTCCTTTCCCTCCGTGTTGGCTATAAGTACCTACAGCCAGCCAGCCAGATAGACCAGTAACTTTCAGTCTCACTTTCATTCCTTCCTCCTTCCTTTGTGATTGCTGGGTGAGGTGCCAAATATAGTGCTTGTCTGAATGCCATGTTCTCTCAGTGGGATTTATAATGTCACTCGGTGGGAATGACAGGGTTACAGCCCAGGAGTTTTTTAAAATACAAACCTGTCTGTGATTTAAGGGAAAATAGGTGTGGGGTAAATCTGAACAAACAAATACTTTAAAATACATTTGGAATGTACTTTTCAATTTTAGTCAGACCTGACTGATTGCAGCTTAAGTAATAAGCAGAGCTAAATCCTGTGATGACCTGCTCAATCCAATCCCTTCAGGTCAGTAGAGAAGCCTGTGTGTAGTGCCTTACCTCTACAGAGGCAGATTGACCAGCTGCACCATATTCCTTCTGGGAATTTAACTGTTATTGAGCTGCTATGCTCCCAGATGCTAATACACTTTGTTAGGGCCCCTACTGAATGTCATCATGAGCATTGCTTTGCAGAAGAGAATACTTTTCTACTGTGACTGAAGAACAGCCCTAGTATTAGGAAAACTGGCTTATGGAAGGACTAGCAAACACTTATATTCCTTTCTCCTTTGGGTTGAGTTGCTGGAAGTATGATTTTCTTCATCTTGTAGAGGAGGAAATTAAGTCAGGAAAGAGTGAAACTACTACGGTAAGTCAGTGGCAGATGCTTGAACAGAACCCAGGTTTCCTGGCGTTGAAGCATTTCATCTGAATGCTCACCATGTTTCTGGCAGAGATGGCAAAGCGGTGGCCCACATTCTGCAGGACACTTGAAGTCTTCAGCCTTGCCCTGGGTGCATGAAGCTGGCATCTGACTTCCAGACTGCAAGGAAGAGACGCAGCCTTCTGCTTTTTCAATGTTGCTGCATATATGGTAGTTAGTAAAAGGTTGAGAATCTCTTGCTTGAGGCTTTAGGAGGCATAAAGGTGAGTGCCAAGATTAGGATTGTGTCATATTTTTATGTATATAACTGGCAAATTAGGGAAAAAAATATATAATATACACTTAAGTATAAATTAGCAGTAGTACATGTTACAAATGTGCAGGTGATTCAAAGGGAATTTACTCCAGAATCATGTTTTCTCCACTGCTTCCTTTTTTCAGATGCCCTTTGCCTCTGCTTTTGATTTTGTCTAGATTCTCTGCACGCTTAGTTCTGAAAAAGTGTTTTAAAAATAGTCTAGGTTATATGCAGTCTGGACTGTATAGTCATCCCACTGTGTGTTGTCACATAACAGCTGTTAGATCTTGCTCAGGCTATTGTTGATTTGCATTAGAGTTTCCTTTTCACAGTGCAGCAACTCCTGTGGGAGTTAAGTGTGCTGTGGTTGGAGACCTTACCCTTTACTATAAAAAAAAAAAATTGAAATAATAATGTTTCCTGTCTGTCACCTGTGCATTGTGACTGCAGCAATTTCAGCTTGGATGGGCTTGAGCAAGCTGGGAGTTACTGCTTTCGGGACGGCAGCTCTGAAGGCTTGCAAATGTCAACCCCAGCCAATGAAGCGAGCATCTGCGGCTTGCACTGTGGGTCCCAGCAGTGAAGTGCAAAGCCAGAGAGAATGCACCAGCTGCCTGGCAGACACCTTCAGGTGACAGACATACTGGCATCTGTATATGGTTTTATAATCAATAGGAACTAACAATGATTTGAAGACCATTTTTTACAGTCTCCTAATGTACATCTTGATATATTTTGCCAGAGAGTAAACCTTCCTCAGTCTGCAGTATCTTGTCTAGGCTGTCTATGATCTTTGTCCCCTTGCTTGTTTAAATGTGGTATTTGTATTCTTTGTTATTCCACTATATGTTGCAAGATAGTAATTTTGTAAACTTGCACAAATATAGCACCTGTTTCATAGTAATTTTTTCCCCACAGTTCCATGTTTTTATTGCACTTGAAAACAAATACACTCATCCAGTGCTCTCAGCATTAGATTCACTGGGTTTTTTTACAGTCAGGATATTTTATCGTGCCTTTCAACTTAACGTAACCCATTTGTAGCCCCTTCTTTTTACCAGTATTAAGATACTTCTGGAATTGCTGGGTTTTAAAAAGTCATGTTTCATTCTGTGATTACAGCAATTTTCTTCCCTAATTATTACATTGCAAATAAATGGTGAACGGAAGTTGGTATTTTACAAAAGAAAAAAAAAAGTTGTTGAAATAGGAGATTGCAGAGGGAGTTCTAAGGTGAGAAGTAATAACAGGTATAATACCTCTTTCTTAGCAGCTGTTTGATCTTTTCCTTCTTGATAGCTTGTGCTTTGTCTTATAAATTCCTAGGGAAATTAACAATAGGCACCAAAGCAGTGGCACCTAATCAAAATGCCCTTGTGAATAGGAGTTTTCTGAATGGATGAGCAGTCACATACAGCCATCTCAAGCCAAAATGTAAGGAATCCTTCACTGTAGAGTGGCTCAACTCAATGCAGCGAAGTTGTCTGCTTACTCCTTATATGATCAAAATTGTAAAGTGAATCACAAAAGTCTCCTAGCATGCTTCCTGTAGAAGATGATTTTGTGGGCAAGCTTCGGAAGAGCAGCAATCTTTGATGGGTCTGTCCTCGTCTTTGTAAAAGAGAGCAGAGAAGCTCCAACATCCCATATGGTTGTGAATCCAACTACAGTCAAAAGCAGAAGTTCAGTTCATGGTTCCTGCTAAAAATGTAATTTTTCTAATGAGTAGGTTTTTCCTTCTTACTGATCTTTAGAAAGCACTGTACAGAGTTGTAAATCTAAATCTGATGAACTCAAACCTTAATTCTCACTCTGATGCAAATCTTTCTCAGTTCATTCAGATCCTGAGCCCTCTAGAGCCTCCCCCCACGAGACACAGGCACCTTCTTTCTCTCCCTTTGAGATCTTGGGCACAACTTGACATCATTGCTGTAGGCAGAACTGCCTGTGAATTGCTTTCCTGAATAGGAATTTTCACATGCTGAGTGTTGTAGGACCAAGTTTATAGCTTATACATAGTTTTCTACTGGGCACAGTCCATACACTATCAGCAGCAACAGACAGGCGTTGGCATTGTTAAAAGCATGCAAATATACAAAAACATACCTAGAGCACAATCCCAGGTCCTAGAAAAGGAGGTGGTTGCTCTGCCTTTCCTTTACTGCCAGAGACCTGAGCAGCTCTGAGGAAGGAACGGTCCATGCCACATGTGAAAGAAAGTGCAGAGGCACTAGTGGGTGAGTCTGTCTCCCTGGAGCCAGCTGCAGTTCCTCCCTTTTTTCGTGGAGGAGGTGGTGGCAAATATGCACAGCATCTTGTAAAGCAGTGGTGATCTTGAAGGTTGTAGCACGAGCCACAGTCAGACAGTATGTGAGCTGGTATTGGAATAAAAACCACAATAATGAAACTGATCAGCATGTGTGAAGCTGGAATACCAAGGGCTTTTCTCTTCACGATGGGTCTTACGATGGCTGTCAGCATCTGAGATCCTCTGATCTGCAAAGATTACACTGTTGCAGAGAAAGAAGAGACCTACAAAAAGTGGGTCAAGCAGACAACTTTGGGACCTCCTGTGCATGCCTGGGTAAAATGGGCTGGCTTGAGTTTCTCTTTTACAAGTCCTCACTGGAAAAAGTAGATCTAACTAAACCCACACACGCCACGCTTGTTGAGCTTTAGCAGCAGTACATAGGAGAGGAACTCTGATGGCACTGTTTTAAAAGAATAAGGCCAAGTTTTTATCCATGATATCCAGGCGCAGCACTGTGTTTGCAAAAGCATCATGCTAATGGGGTTTTGACAACCAGCGGCATCGCTCACAAGTCTCTGTGAGAACCAAAGGATATGAGCATGGCTTCTCTGTCTGTGGTTTCTCAGCAAATGGAAGATAGGCCCTGCTGTTGTAAAGGAAAGCAAGCATTTGTAAGACTAAAAGGAGACGAGAGGAAAAAACCCATACCTCGGCAGCATAGCTGGCATGAAGCTTTTATTCCATGTTCATGGTTCTGAGTGGGTGAACCCAATTAATTATAAATGCTTTGGATGTGTAAATGAGAGAACAGCTCTGTGTTGTGAAGACACAGAAGTCTCTTTTCCTCTGTTTAATTAATGCTTACAAGACCTACCCAGGTAAATTGTTGATGTACTAAGACAAGACCTCAAAACCAGCTGTTTTGCAGAACAACTGAACTTTGGGGAATTTTGGTCATTGGGTAATTACAGTGTAAGGCTGTACACTTGTATTTAATAATGTAACAAGTATTTAGTGATAGAATTACATATTGTTAGCTGCTGTTCATGTCCTTTCTGCCAAGAAGGAAAAAAGTAATGTAGAAAGGAATAAAATACAAGATAGTAATGTGAATCCGGGAACCAGTCTGCCAAAGATCTCAATATCCGCTGCACTGTTATCATTCTGTGACTGTCTTTTGCCTTCAGTAGGGTTACAGTGCCAAAGCACAGATGCAACTGTCCTCATTTTCTCCTCACGCTGTATAGACCTGTTAGGCGCCTTGCAAATAAGACCAAATAATCCTGAGGTGAAGGCAGAGGTGCATTCTTTTCCTTGGGTTGCTCCCTTGTATGTTTTCCTTGCCTTTAATGCCACTGTCTAGAATACTGACCTTCATTTTAGTCTTCCAGATTTTGCAAATGATTCTCTTCCAAAATGGTCTGCAAATAGGTCTGCTCTGTGATATGGTCAGGAAAGCCAAGAGGTTGAACTGTCATACTTGCCATTGCATTCTTGGTACATGTAACCTGTTACTAGTTGCCTCAGAGAGTACCACAATGTCTCTTCTTTCTCTTCTCTGTGAGTTCTGACTTCAATCTAAATTAGCGTTTTGCTGTTGTCTTTTACTTGTATTAGGGTGTTCGTACTATGACAGCAATGAACAGTCTTTGTTGTATGATAACATGATGCGTAATTCTCTTGATCACTAAAAATTAGTTTTTTAATTTGATTAGCGATAGCAGCAACAAACAATAATGTGCTTAGCATAGTGGGTAACTGAAACAATTTGAGCACTAGGAAGCTGCTGCTACAAGCATTTTGAATTTTCATTCAGCCATCTTCTCAAATTGACCATTTCTTTCTTTGTTGTCATGGAAATATTAGGCTAAAAATATCTTCAGAGTCAGTATGCATACATTCCTTGTCTCTACTGCATTTCTAAAGTGTGATAAATGCATGAAAAAAGAAAAGCAGCTCTTATTATGGTATTGTGAATAATAGTGCTAAGCTCTTGGCTTCTTTTTTACATCCAAGTGAAAAGGATCTTTTCTTGGTAATGTTCACGTCTTGTTGCCCAAGGACTTAATTGCAAGACTCTCTTCGTATACTGCATTGCACATGCTTGACTGACTGTAATAGCTCCCAATCAGAGTGAACACTGTGAGTTTTAATATTGCATGGTCTAGCTGCTAAACACAAAGAAACTGTTGTTGTAAAGCATTCTTGTGACTGAAGTGAGTTTGGCACTGGAAAATGTGAATAGATAGGGCTTCTGACTGGGAGAGTTAGCAGAGTATGAAGAGAAAGGACGTAACATGTAAGAGCAGCTGGGTGAATGGTGAGGTCCATGATGGCTGGTTTTGGCACTAACATCTTCAAAGGTAACTTTCTTGGGGAAAAAAAATGAAAGACTGACTCAACTGTCAGAAACTGGTCTGTTTCTAACATGAAATTCAGTTATGCTTATCAGACATGTGATTAAAGACCAGCTCTAGAAGTGCTGTAGCAGGTGTCTTGAATTAAACTGCTACTAATGTAAATGACAACATGAATCCTAATTTTAGTACTTGGCTGGGTTTGGAGTTGCAAGGTGTCCCTTTTCATGCTGTCCTCTCCCATCACAAAGCACGCACCAGATAAAGTTATGGCTTACACCTTCCTAAATACTAATCATTGCTCGTAAGGCTGATGTCATTTTCTGCTTCTGTAACTCCAAAGCAATGCCCGGTCCACCCATGTTTTGAGATCAAGGGGAATAAAAACATGTTGTTATGTAAAGGGCTGTGTTTGAGGCACTCGGCTTCTGAAGTTCATGTGTTATCTCTTGCTCAAGGCTGTGCCTGAAGGCATAATCCAGTCATACGTGTTTAATTAAGACTTTAATTTACTGTTGCCCTGATAAAAGCAAGGAGCTGATGGTTCACAGGCATCCGCTGTAGGAGACAATTAACGTGAGGCAGACATAATACCTGGAAGCCTGAAGGATATATTGCAACAGGGGCAGTCAAGAACAACTTGCTTCATCTGGGACAGCCCAGTGGCTGTACATCCCCAGCTCTGTCCATCCCCTCCTCTTTTGTGGAGCTGTGAGCTGTTGTATAGTTTTGAGTTTATACCTTTTTTGTCGTCTCTGAGCCACCTTCACAGTGCCTCTTCTGACACTCAGAACAAAGCTCAGGGATGTCAGTGTTTCTGTATATTTATTTTCTGTTTATGTTGTGTTTTAATACATATCGGTGTAACTGAGAACACAGGCACCGTATCTCCGGTTCAAATTCTTTTCCTGAGTATTGTTAGTTACTAATATAGCTAAGGGGACACTAATACAGTGAGTATTGTTAGTTACTAATATAGCTAAGGGGACACTAATACAGTGAAACAGATGGCTTTCTGCATGTGAGGCAAGGTTCATTTCCAGTGTACTGGAAGCATAGAGATTTTTTTCTCTACTATTCAATTTTGATAAAGAATTGTTGAGTCCATTGTAACCAAGATGATGAGCAGTTTTAAAACAAAAGTGTTATTTTAAAACTTACTCTTATGGAATTGTTGCATTTCAGAAGTTATTTTAAATCATCTCCTTCATAAATAGATGAACCATGTGTTTGATTTTGCCTGCAATGTTGTTTTTCATGCAATGTGCATGAGTGCTTAGGATCAGAGACCAAACTTTAGGCATGGTTTCCAGTTATTATGAACTCAACTTTCACACAGTTAAAACTGCTTTGATGATTGCAAGTTTTTCTCAAATAAATTGCTCACTTGCTAATGCTCGTGGTGAAAAACTCATCGTTAAGCTGATTTACATAAAAACATTATATGCCTGTAGGCTCCAGAATTTCATTAAAGTCTCAGTCTTAGTACAGCCCTTATAGTTTGCTGTTTGCAATGACTAAAATGTCTCTCTCAAACTGGTTTTCCTTCTCCTGATGAAAGATAGGTAAATTGTTACAACACACACACCTCTCCATCCCCAACTGTCATTCACTCAGACTGGTGCCTATTGGTCCTTTCTTTACAACAGTCTATAAAGGCAGAGCAGACAGATAGCGCTGTTGGCTTTGTAAGTAAATAGATAAAGTTCTTGCCTTTTCTGGGCTGGATTCTGCTGTCTTTATGAATATGGAACAAATACTTCTCTTGCTTTCAATGGGATGAGAGGTGACTCAGTGCGAGGAATGGTAAGGCTGAGGGTTTTTTTTTTTTCTTCCTTTTTTTTCTCCCCATCTCACATTTCTGAAGATAATTTTAGGAGGAAATGATTATTTTCAAGGATGTGAGCTGTCTGAGCAAACCAAATTTCCATGCCATTACCCATACAATAAAACTTAAGAAGTGGGTAACAGTTGGAGAATATGCCTCAGAGCAAACTGCAGGTTCTGTTCCTAGCTACGTAAGGGCTAAAACACTTTTTTATTAAAGACATTTAGCATCTTTAGCTACTGGCTGGGCACTGGCATCCTTCCACTGACCTTTCCTGTGGTGGGTATCTGTGGAAGCTTTGCCTTGCTCTAGTCTGCCTTGACTCTAGATATTAATCTAAACTCCAGACTTACTGGGTACTATAATGGTACAGATCCTTGTCTGTGATGAACTGGACTTTCACAAGGGCTGCTGGATGGCTGTAGATTTTAATGCATTCCAATCCTTGCCTGTCGGGACAGAAGTTGAGTCAGTAGACTGACCATAAATCCCACTGCCATCTCCCTGAGGTTGCCTAAGTGGGACCCTGAATACAAGTCCCCCAGGACATGCATTGTGTTCCCATCATGAAGGGAGCTGGCAGTGCTCATCTGTCCTAGCAAGCCTTGAAACAGGGCTCTGCTACCAGCTGTCCCCAAATCCTTCTGTGCTCAAGCTTATGACTGCCACAAATCACAGGGTTTTTTTTCTTCACCATTTTATCTGGTTTTGTCCTGGCTTCTGTTTCCCCACTCCACGCTCCTAATTCCCTCAGCTGTCTTCATCTCTTCCTTCAATAGGGCAAATTGGCAGGGGATTCATACTCTCCTCTTCCACGCTACTTGGCCCAGTGGGGAGGTACCCAGGGATACAGTCCTCTGGCTCCCAGGAGAGGTGCCCAGACGTGGCACAGCCAGGAAGAGCTTAGATCTGTATTGCAGAAAAAGTCTGTCATAGCACCAGTCTGGAATGTACTCAGCACAGATAGGATTTCCTGGGCATTTAGATGGTAAAATCAAATATGCCTCAAATAAGCATATCAAACTGAATTTTTTGGAGAGGCTTATAAGTTTGCTGAATTTTAATGGACTTTTACAGGAAGAGCAAAAGTTACATGCTTAGTATAGTGACTTCTGCTCCACATTAACATGGGCGTAAAAGGAAAGGTCTTCAGAAATCTTTAATGGGTAAAAACCTCATGGTTTTCCCTTACCCTCACAGCTACAAATTTCTGGATGAAATTTTCTTGCTGTGCATCTCTGTAGATCTGAGGTGGACATCCAGCATGCAAATTTTTATTCCAAATGTATGTATATCTGAAAATGTATAAGCAACAGAAAACAAGGTTTATAATGAAAAATGTTAAGCAACTTTAGTAAACAGTAATGCTAGATGTCCTGCCTGTATGGAGAAATATATACAGGTGCTGGAAATGAATGTATAAGCACACATCCATTCCAGCTGCTAGCATTCTTTAGTAATGAGTCTGGCCAATAGAATGTTTTTTATGAGGGTAGCACATAAGCAACAGCCTACTGAAATTAGATCTATATGTTCTTCCTGAATAGCAGTTTATAGAGCCACTTTGTTGTATCTTTCCTGTAATAGAGACTCCTGGGTACGTTTATTTTCATAAGGCAAAAATGGTGTGATTTTTGTCTTATGCTCAGGAGTCTACACCTGAAAAATTTCTGAATAATGATAATTAATCACAGCACAGTCATCGGTAAGCAGATACATGTCACTTCATGTGAACAGCAGAGTAATAGAGGTGGATTATACAAAGCTAGACCCAAAGTCCATGTAGTATGGAGTGTGCGACACTGAGGGCTCAAACAAGTGAAGCTAGGACAGAGGAGGCTGGCCCACTTGCTATGAGGATTTGTTACTACCTATTAGTAGTTATTAGTGTCCTAATTTACCGTACTACTTTAGTCATGGTTGGAAGCAGGTAGTTGCTCAATCAAATTATCAAGCAAAGGAAACAAAAGTGAAAGTCAATAGTAGAGAGTATCAGCAGATCAGAAATAACACCAGAACAAAGAGTTAATGATACAATGAATTCTAATAATCAGCTCTCCTGTTATAAAGGAGCCCTGAATGTTCAACCCTTGTGAAGCAGTAGCAGTCTGTGACACCATTTGGAATAAAATTACAAAGTCATCTAATCTGTTTTTCAAATATTAGTTACAACTACAAACACTGAAATTCATTATTTATTGTTACAGACTTAAGGTTATTTGAGTGTTCTAACTGTGCATTACTGCATCTTGACAAGTTTGGATTTTTGGCTTAAGTTTAATCTTGATTAAAAGTTTTCTAGGTGTTCCACTGCTTAGTTTGGAGCTATTACAGTTTCCTTGCAAAGGTTTGTGCCTGAAATTGTTGATATGTACTGGTCAGCCTTAATTCTGTCTCCAGGTACCTTTTTCTTTCTTGCCTTGGAAGCAGTATAATAATCTGAAAGGTGAGATATTTTAAAATGTCCTATCTTGCATTTCCTCAAAATAAGTCTTTTAACAGTCTTTTCACATGGTTTGTGCATGTTTTACAGGAGGGCAAGGAAAAAGGCATCAGAAAATTGGAAGAAATTTAGTAACTGGGATTAAAGAAACATATCTGTTTAGGCCTCATTTGGTTTTAAACTGTTAGTTGTCTAAAAACTGAGGTGCCTTACAGAAAACCGTAGGCAGTTGTGATGCTAAGCAAATACTGTGAGCAGATGCGGGTTACAGCTTAAGGAAATACACAGTCCGTAGGTTGCCAAGTAGCAGACCAGCTTGATGGCTGTAGTGTTGCTGTTGCATATTGGACAGGCAATTCCTGGAACAGGCATTCTTTCTGATACAGCACAAGAAATAACAGACGTTGTTTGTGTGGAGCAGCAGAATAAATGGTACCGTGGGTTGATGCTGTAAGTACAAATTAGATCTGCCAGGTCTTACCTTTTATCTTCGTTATGTGTCTTAATTCTTTGCTGACAGGGCAGGTATAGTATCGTGAGAAACTACCTAAATTTATCTGAAAAGCTTTTATGCTTAGGGAAAGGCTCATGCTGATGCAGGAGCACTGGGTTTCGACTCCAGGTTGCACAGTTTACCTGCTCTCTACACTTCCAGCAGTATACAAAAGTAGGAGATGGATGCTGGAGGCAGCAGCAGGTGGAGAAGGGTGGTCAGGCGTGAGAGGTGGACAGGATGTACACTTGTGCACCGGGTTTCACAGGTAGCTGCTGACAGAGATGATACATTGTGCTCCATGCTTCCTGCTTCATGAAGCTCTGAGTGAGAGGGTACTTTTATCTTTCTTCTTCAAGTTTGACTTTCTCTCTCTCTTTGCCTTTCCTTGCCATGTTTCTTTTTCACAGCTTTCTTTTTGGTCTCACGTAGACAACCTTAGACTTTAGGCTCTCTTCCCTGTCCCACTCTCTCTGAGCAGTGTTTCTCTTCTAATCTCAGCCATCTCCTCCACTCAACTTCAACATCGGTGCCATTGCTTACTCAGTTCCAGGACTGCAAGCCCTCATATGAACTGCCTTTAATCTCTCTCTGTTTCGGCTTTGTAATTCCTTGTCCTATTTTTTTCATATGCCTCTCCCAGTTTCCCCATTGTATTCAATCAGTTCTCCACTTTGATGCCTTCTGTCTTCACTTCCAGAGATCACCGTTGCTACTTTAATTCAAGATGGTCCCATAGCGATGTGATTATAGCACAGTATCATATGTTTGTTTATTCCACTTCTGACCCCTCTCTAGGAAAAACTTTATGACTTACAACTTAATTGCTTTGTGCTCTGATTTGGTTCACTTGGTTCCCACCCACTTGCCAAAGACAGCTACCTTTTCATTACTGGTTTTTGACACCTCTCATTTTTTACACACAATGTTTGCCCAAAAGAGCAACAACAGCTTTTCTAGTAATAGATTGAGTTGATCACAAATGACTCTGGTTTTAAGACTGGCATTACTTCCTTGAGAGCTTGTTCAGTGCTGACAAATGCTTAGCTAATGCCTAGTCACCTCAGCTATTTAATTGAAACAAAAAGTATCATGGGAGTAAATCCCAACCAGATAGTGGAAGTGCCTCAGGTGTATCACACACTCTGTCAAACACCATCTGATGCTTGCTGCCTCCTCCAAAGAATATCATTAAGTCTTTCCTTGAAATACCCATTAGTATGATTGGGTTGTTTCTTTGGGTTTTTTTTTCTGTGGTTTATTGGGGGTTTTTTTTAGGTTTGGTTTGGGGGTTGTTTTTTGGTTTTTTTAGTTTAACGAGGGAAACTGCTTAATCCTGGCGGTGCTTCTTTTTATATTTGAGAGAATAAATCCACCTTTTAGTGAAAGCTAAGCCTCTGAGACCAGACTAGCCTTAGCAAGTGAGGGGCAGAGGATTATAAAAGCAAGTGAACTTTTGAGAAAAGATTTAGGGCAATTTTGACAACTCTGAAGGAATGAGGAAGATGAGCAGAAATTGAAGTATTTTAAAGGGAAAGGGTATCAAATAAACCAACAGGAGCAATAACACTGACAGGAAGGAAGAATCGGTGGATGATGGAAACTAGGACACCTCTTAGAAGCTTTCAACCTTCAATACCTCCAGCTGCAATTTATCAGCAGACCTGACTAGTTTTTATCTCCTTTCACTTCAGTTTAGTTAGGAGGTAGGGTGTTTGCCGGGTCTGGGTGATTGTAGAGGTGGCATAGAATATTGCCAAGGGGAATAATGTCCAGCTGGTAAATTCATTTTCCAGTTAATTTGCAAAACTGATTTGGTAACTGAAATAACTCAGGGCTTTGATAGAGAAATCATTTTCTGCAAACTGGATTTTTTTTCTTGTGAGAGGGATGAAGCTCCACAGCAGAGTTGTTTTCTGGCAACACTCAAACTTTTCAGAGTTTTCCTCTGAATGAGGAGCGGTGTCTGTGGTGTCTGGGGATGAGCTACATCCAGGCTCCTCTCCCTTCCCTGTGAACGTCCCTCCTATGTGGCCCACAGAGGTGCTTGCAGACTGTGGTGCAAGGAGCAAAACAGAATCACCACTCCTGTTGCCTTGCTCTGATTATGCTGCCTTGCCCTGCCTTGGGGACCTTGTTGGCGCAGCTGTATTTTCTGCATCTGCGATGGTTGCAGCAGTGGGTCTGAGCATACAACTGGGAACTGTCTTATATCAATCCAGTGGAAGGCTGTAACGCAGCCATGGTATAAGGGAGATACCAAGCCTGCTGTAAAGAGAATACAATGCTATTTTGTTCTTGATCCATGAAAACTGCAGAGTAGTTTGGCAATTGTCATGGGCACGAGTATTTCTGAGCAACTTTAGACATCTCATCTCTTGGAAGATTTACCAGTCTAACTGCCATTTATGCTAATTGAAAGGAGAATTTAACCTCATTATTTCCTGACTTTAACATTATAACTTCATTACCTGATCCAGTGAGCTACCACTCATTATTACTGAGCTGAAAATAACAGTAACACCTATTTATTTATAACTGGGGATTAACTGGACAACACCTGCTCCTGGCCTATGCACTGTGCCTTGTAGCTAGGGCAGCTATACAGAGTTAAGTGGTCTCCTTTATTCCATAACAAGCTAATCTACAAGACTACAATGCAAACAACCCTTATAACTACATATTACATATGAATGCCAGCTGGATAATGTTCAGGTTAATTTATATCACTGCCTTGTCTATACTTATAGTGCTTTCTGTTCATCTGCAGAGGTAGTGGCACCAAGCCAGTGAATGTCTGCATCTGTTTTGGAAATGTCTCAGAGGTGATTGAGTAATACAAGAACAATCTTCAGATGGACTAAAATGTTAGGACTCTGAAGTGAAAAACATGGCACCAATGATACTATTTGGAAAGAATGGCTCCCAGCCAAAAAAAGCTCAACTAGGGTCTAAGTGGCATTTTTGCACATAGGTATCATATGTAATTTTGCAAACTTTATACTTGTTAAAGTTTTATCTGTCCATTCACAATAGCCATTTTCCTAATATTTTCAATCTGAAAAAGATCTGGGAGAAAGTTGGGGGGCGGGGGGGGGGGTTTAAAAAAAAAACAAAAACAAATGTCATTCCCTTGTTGTTTTTAGAGCTCAATCTGCAAAGGCTCCCATAAGACTTTTTGCTATCAGGTCTGCTCTCTGAATGAAACCTTTGACATTCATTAATCACCACCTCAAATATTGCTTGATGAATGGCTCCACCTCTGCCACTGTTTTGTTCTGGGTGTGATGCTTGCATCTCTCTGAGTTGCCTTCTTGCCAGTTTGTATCCGTATGTGGGCAGTGTGATTGAAAATTAAATTAGAAATAGTGGTTGTGTGAAACTGAGAAGAATCTTCAATATCCACATGGTTCTTTCCAAATACATATTCAATCATCTTGGTAATCCTTTGTCCTTGAAAGCAATTCTAATATCCAGAATACCTACATAAGTATATATTCTTTCTTCCTCCTCCTGTTCTCTCTGACTAATACTTCTAGTTTAATTAAATAGATTCTTTTAAACCATAGTTTCCCAATGTAGGATATCAGTTACCATGTACTTGTCAACCTATGGTGAGATTTCCTGCTGTGAGGTCTGAACGTTGTAATACTGGCTAATACCTGAGGTTATGTTTTATTAACTACATGAGTTAATAAAAAGAAAAAAAAAGAAGAAAAAAAAAAAAGGCCAACACCCCCCACCCCCCCCACCCCCAACCACTTTGTTTTATTCTAGTTCTCAATGTTCCATGCAAACTGTAGCTAAAAATCTCCAGGGGAGAGGAAAATTAAGATTTGAATAATTGGTGAGAACTGCATGTTTTAGCTATTGTGATATCCTCAGCTTTTGCTATCTTCTCAGTGAGTAAATGAGTTAGCTGCTGAGCTGTTAAAAGTCCTGTAGAGAAAATTACAATGTGAAAATTCAATCTGGACTTGCAGTTTTTCAGTCCCACAAGCTCATCCAGCTTTTTTGCTGCCGAAAGGAAACAACTGCTGCTCCCAGGTGCAACAACAGGGTCGCTTGCTCAGCTGCACTGATACCTCAAGTAAATCTCTTGAATTTGCAGAAGTTCCTTTGGGGCATAGTTGTGAATTAAACACCAGGATGGGCCACACAGCCCCTCGTGGAGTTGCTGATGGAATCTGTAGCCTGTTCCACTTCTTGTGGGGTGCTGTGAAGTAAAAGGGACACATGGATGCATCTGCGCATATAGTGGGAGAGGAGTGTATTTGCACTGTCTGAGCAGAAATGTGCACCTGCTCATCAGAGGAAGAACAAGCTGTAGGGATGGAAAATACAGTGGCAGATTAACTGTGCTGGCACCGTGCTTCTTGTTGATGGACTGCACGTCCCTGATGCCTCCTCAGGGAGGAGTGCTGAGAAGCCACCTGGAAACGAGAAATGCTGGAACTACTTGGGAACATAAGCTCTTTGTTTTTCATTTCCCAAGTCACATTTGAAAGTTGGAAAAGCTTTACACTCCTAAAACTATTTTGCCTTTCAAAAAACAAATCAGGATTTCTTTTTCCTCCTGTATATCTGTAGGCATCAGGGTAGGCAATTCAGGTATGCGTTTTTGAGGGTCTCCACTGTTCTTCACCTGGGGTGCTGCATGGTTGTTTTTTGGCAGATCACAGGACCATAATCTGTGGCCAAGGTCCTAGCTCTTTACATTGCATAACTTTTGTCACAGCTGCATTGATTTGGCTTATTTTGTTACTGTGTTAAAACAGCAATGCAATTTGTATTGGCATTTCTTTATTATTTTCTTACATAGGCACTGCAGTTACAGTAGAGCAGAATTGTGGCTCTGCAGGCAATGGTTGGTGTTTACCCTGGGCCTCAGTAACAGCTGCAAAGCAAGAGAAGCACCTTCAAGTATATTATGGAGCAGCTGAAAATTTCCATGCTATTATCCAGTTAAAACTGCAAGATGTGAATGCTGCTTTTATTTAAATAGGCATTTTTCAGGTCCCACAAACATACCTTTCACATACATACAGTGTATACCTGCTGTGTCCTGCTCTATGCAGGCACATACCAACTTAGTTCGCATCCTGGTTTACTATGAAAGAAAACTCCTCCCTGTGGGATGTGCTACAGCAAGTCACCACATCCAGGCAAGTGAGTGAGTGGGATTATGATGCATACTAGCAATTCATATCCATTTGCAGTTACAGACCAACAGAGAAGCTGACTGAAAGTATCTTTGCTTCTTGCAGCAGACAAGAAGGGGGATTGTAAGGGAATGATTGAACAAGCAGCTTATTTCGCTTCTTCTATACCTTGATACATCTATCAAAATAGGTTTTCCTCACTTTATGTATTTATCTGAATACCAATGCATGTGGCAAAAAGGAGTGTTCTGAGTCCAAAATATTGGTCTTGCTTCCTCACCTAATCCAAATCTTTGGAAGTTGGTGGAAATACACTACAATGATGCCTTGTGGTACTACGTTGTTTCTGAAAAATGCTTTAATGTAGTAACTGCCAGAGCAGATAATCTGTGTAGATCTACATCCTTGCCCAAAGCCAGAACAAATTCACTCAGTGAAACCTGTCAGTGAGCAACTATGCAATCTTGTTGTCCTAAGGAAGTTTCTTACTTTTCTCTGCACACTAGCTTTTGGTATGTCTGAACAGGGAGTGATTCTCTGCCCCTACTTTTCTTCTTCCTAATGTAGCTAAAAGATGCCGATCAGGTACTCTCAGGTATGTCTGTTGTAACTGCTGCTCAGAAGAGGTTGGGGTTTTAACTGTTTTAAGTGGCAGGAACCAAATGCTAAATTTCACTCTGGCAAAGGGGAAGATCAGAGGCAGGAGGTATCCTGTTCTGCTAACCAACTGGGACAAGCACTCACAATTTAAGTCCTTGCCAGCCTTGTGCCTGAGAGCTTCAACTGATCATGCAGCTTCTCCTTGGCAGTTCTTCTAATCTAAAATAATTCTCTTTTTTTAGCTGAAACAAAAATCTGCTTCAAATACTACCATGGCGTGAGCGGGGCGCTACGAGCCACAACACCGAGTGTCACAGTGAAAAACAATGCAGCTCCCGTAAGTTACGCTGGCCTTTTATTTCTCACATGTTTGTTCCCTGCTGTCACTGTGTGATGCCTTGCTTTCCCTGCTGGCTTTATATACTTCTTATATGAAAACTGAACATAATATTTACTTTTCAGTGCACTGTGGTACAAAGAAATGGGTAATCTTTTAGTTAAGATGTGGGTTGGAATGCCAAGGGAATGTAGATTCAGCTTTCAAACTATCACAAATAACTTCTCTGATCTGGGGCAAGTCCCACATCCTAGCTGTATCCCATTCTGTAAAGTTATCTTCTCTCTGCTGGGTGTTGTGAGACTTGGGTGATACCCCCAGAGGATTTGGCATTCTTTGGCTGTAAATACAATAAATGCCCGGGGAAGGACTAAGATTTTCCTAATTTAAGATGCTTTTTTCAAAGTCAAGGCATGGGCATTTTCACATCAGTGCCTCTGAGTGCCAGGAACTGTGACATGCTCTCATCAGTGGTAAGAAGTGGGCATTCAGGTCCCGATCCATCATAGTACTGAGGATCATTTTTGACACATTGAGGCTTCATTGACAGCAATTTTGATTTACTAGAGCTTAGCAAGCTCTGTGGCTCAAATGGCTCTAAAAATCAATATATCTTGCATGGTTTTGGAAAATTTGGTCACCCTGAGAGTGAAATATTTTTTAGAAGCCTGCAGGGAGACTTGCTGACCTCCAAAGCTTATCAGGCCTTGCTGACAGAGTTTCATTGCTTGCCAGGCTCATCTTGGCAGAGGTCTGCATGAGCCGAGGAGCTTTAGTCCAACTAGCATTAGAAAAAGACTAGCTCAGATGTTATTTAATCTGGAAGATGGTTTCAAGAAAGGTCTGTCTTACCTGTGGGTGTATGTAGGTTTCAGTGGACATCGCTGAAGCTTTAATTTTTAAAGTTTGTGATTTGAGGGGTTTTGTTTGGTTGTTTTTTCAAATGGTCCCAAGTTGATACTTCTAAAAACACTGAAAAGTCTCACATGCTGTCTGTTGGATTGTGTCTGGTTGCACCAGGGTCTGGAAAGATTTTTTTTTTTTTTTTCCCCACACACACTTAACACATGTAGAGACTTTTGGTGGTTTTATTTGCCTTGTTTTGATGCACACAATGGCTGCGAACTGGATGCTGGGTAGGGGCTGATGGCGGGTCTGTTAGGAATAAAGGAGGTTCGTGTCTCAATAGGCCTTTCTCACATGCTCATGGTGAAGCCATTTGCCAGCTTGGAAGCCAGAAGAGTTTCCTTCACCTGTCTTCAGAGGAACATTATGATGTGGCCTTGCATGTCTTCATTTTGTGGGATGCTGAAAAGTTCTTTTTAGCCTGTAGTGAGTGGTGTCTTGTTGACTCAGGACTTGCTGTTCATTTCCTGGTTATCATCAATTTGGAGGGACGATCTATGTCATTGGTTTAGTCCCAGTTTTCTCTGAAAAGTAAGCCAGCCAACCAAGGTAATAAATACCAGTAGGCTGAGAGATTAGAATAATTTTTTTTTCTTCACAGTTTACATCCGTGTCTTAGACCTGAGATTGAAACAATTAAGCAAATTTTTCATGTCTAGTGTGGAAGGGTTACTTTATCATTATTAAGTATCAGCTGTATGTTTTAAGTTAATAGAAGAATGTGTGAGGACCTATGCATTTGTAATATGCAAATATGTAATCTCTCCCAAGGTCTTCAGCTGAGGCCTATACTTATATATACATGGGGAAATAAAGTGCCTTAAGCAGCCATTCACTTTCAGATGAGCAGGACTCATGTTCAAAAGAAAGTCCTCTTCATGCAGTACTCATGGTCTTCATAGAGATCAGATGAGAAGAAGAAACACCTATTATGATCTTCAGCTGAGTATACTGTACATGGATGAAAAATAAAATATGATAAAAAGTGGTATCAGATAACAGTTTTCAGTTTGAGGGCCAGTGTCCTTGGAAATAGCATTTTCTTCATATCATCTAATTTTTCCTGCTTTTCTGGGTTACAGAATAGTCCGTGTGGTTTTGCCAGTTTCTTTTGCAGATCAGAGAGACCAGCGGTGTTCTAGGTGCGGCAGGTTTCTCTATTGTCTTCATTGTTTGCTGCATGACATAAATATTTGGTGCATTTTAATGCAAATACTAAGCAGTGAAGACAACAAAAGCAAAGGAATAGCAACAAAGGTTAACCTGAATAACCCCCCTGTATGAGTGCAAGAGGAAAAAAAATGGTAAAGATTTGAAAACTCCTTTATTGTTTAGAGAAAAATAATGGGCAGGTTCTTGTCTATGTAAAGGCTTTCAACTAAGTATGATCCTCCACACTCCAGTCCCAGCTGAAACCATCAGATGGCTTTCTCCATCTGCCTCTCTGCAGTACATGTCCAACCTTTAGTAATAAAGTTGTTGAATGTTTTGCAGCATCCTGCGCCATTGGCACGTGGTGTTACCCTCACTGCCCAGAAGGGGAAGGGGATAACAAGGCATTTTCCCAGCCCTAACCTTTTTCTGGTTTCTTGTGTGCCTCTGTGCTGGCTGCTGCTAGGGCATGGGTAACACCACGCAAAGTGCAGGCATTATCCTTAGAACCGCAAACACATAGCCACTCACCTTTTCACTGTGATTTCACCAATTTCACTAATGGTGAATTCCAGACTTGTGGGTTGTTTGGTGGTTTGTTTGTTTGCTTTTTCTTTTAGTGAAAGGAGAGAGGGAAAAAGTGTTAAAGAAATCTCAAAATAAACTGCCATATCTATTTTAAAACATATATTTTCCAAATAATGGCTTTGGAACAATGATCAGAAAATTCTTGTTCAAAAGAAGCAGCAGATATTCTCGTTTGTACTTCGCTATGCTCATCCATCATGAGCCAGAGAGTAAATGCACAGCTTTCTTATTCATGTTGCTGGGTCCCTCCCCATCCCTTTGCAGCAGCTCCGCAGGGAAGTATACTGAGTCGGCAGCCTCAGCTCTTTTTCCTGTGTCTTGAATCATAATTTGAACATGGCTGAGCAGGGAAGCGATAGATTGTTTTCTTTTCCCCTGTTCCTCTGTGTGATCAGTTAAGGGCTGTGACAGTCTAGTGCTATGCCTATAACTCTCTGAGGTCCCTGATACTTCTTACCCTAGCGAGACTTGACACACGGGGCCCTCTGTGATCGAATTGGATGCACCAAATTCCTCAGTTGTTTTCATTGCTCCAGTGGTTTAGAGCAATGCCCCAGGGTTCCAGGCATGCCATTTGTCACAGTACCAGTGAAAGCCATGATCCTCCAGCCAGTGTGGCCTGGATACAGAGAGGGGGTCTGCTCAGAGGGAACCTTCTTCAGATCCTGGGGCAGGTTCTTGCACATCCTTTCTGCTGGAAGAGGGAATCTTGTGGTGTGTGCTTGGAAATTTACCCTCTTTTTGAGTTGGTAGGAGTTTTAGCGGTGGCTGTGGGATCTTAGTGTGTTAGAAATAATAGATTTGCAGGGAGAAAATCTCAATAGGGATCCTGCTGTGGGTATAGGGGCTAAAGTATTTTGAAAAGCTGGTTGCCTTGAACCAAAGGGAGTTTTGCTATTGTAGTGACAGTGTCACAGCTTCACCCTGAAGCTTAGGCTGTCAGTAGGGACACAGAGGGTACAAGGCTTTGTGTACTTGACACAAGTAAACCTTACCGTTTGGCACAGCTTGGTAAAAAGAACAGGAGCAGGTGTCCTTTGGGAAGCAACATTTGGGGACAGGTGACCTTCTGGGGACAGTGTTTTTACTGCTAGCACAGACTCATCTCCAGCTGATGCCAGAGCCACCCAAGCGGATTCTGTCTGAGCCTCCGGCCACGTGGCATCTCCCGCGGTGGGGACAGCAGCTGGCATATGGGCTGCTTGGTGCATGTCCCATCCTGTCTGTCAATGAGACCTATAAACACCGATAACCAGCAGTATCCTAACAGCACAATTTATAAACAAAACAAAAACCACTAAAAAAACCCTTTCAGTCTGCCTGACTGCGGTTCACTGCAACTGAAAATGGAAAAGAAGCTGGAAGTAGGCATGCTGGGGGCTGTAAGTGGTTGCCATTCTTGTTCACACGCTGCTGAGACCGTCTTTAACTGGCAGTTGAAAGGAATCCTGCTTCCAAAGGGGAAAAAAAATTTGCTGTGTTAGTTGGATGTCTTTGTATAGCACCAATGGTGCTTTAGGCTGAGTAGCATCTCGTGTTTCTTATATTATGAATGTTCTGCTCCATTTGAGTTTATCTCCTTACACTGTAACCCAGTTATTAGAGCTGCCTCGCCTGCTGATGAGGATGTCCTGCAGTTCGTTGTTTGGTGAAAAGTCCTGTCACATTTTATTGCCTGTGAATCGTCAGGCTTGAATATCTGGAAACGAAGGGCTGTGCACTTTGGCCAATTCATACGTGGCAGGAGCGTAAATGTGAATTTGGAGCGGCAGATAGGCCTGGGGGTAATGGCAGTGAAACAGAGCACCTGCAATTCTGGAAAAAAAGTCACATGCTGGCTGGCTTCTCTTTTTCTGGACTAGTGGTATCCTGAAACCTGTGTTGCTTATGCACAGTAGTTCATACTACTAAAGCATAAGCATTGCCATGGTATGGATGAGCAAACAGTTTTCTCAGTAGAAAAGAACATTTTTACATCATCTAGAATGTTCCTTTATTTGTTACTCCTTCATTTATTCATAACGTTGTCACCACTAATTCATCTTCACATCAGACATTGTGGTAGAAAACCAATACAAGTTACAGCAATTAATTCTAGCAATAGGAAAGTGTTATCTTGCTAGTGTGGAAATGATTTAACCTGAACGTGGCTCTTTTGCAGTAAAATAAAGCTGGCATGAGAACAGCATACAGAATGAAAAAGAACTTTTTCCCCTAAGAGTTTATAGCCTAAAAAGATAAATTGGATACATCACAATTAAAAGGCAGTAAGTGGAGAATCAATGTTTTAGCCTCAGGACAAATGTCTTCCTTCACTAAATTGGGAGCATTTACTCGCTGTGTATTAGATGCAAGGAACTGCGGCTGATCAAACCTCTGGAGCTTTCATGTCACAGTTCTTGTCTCATAGATCATGGTGGCACTCATCAAATACACTTAGCATCATGGGGAAAGCTATGCAAATTGGAGCTAATTATTGAAAGAGGCCTTCTCTGTGTTGTGTTTCTGTGGAAATGCTGCCTCAGCTGGGTTTCCCCCAGCAGGAATTACTGCTTGATAAGCTGCTGCCATTTGGTGGTGACTGATCATTCCTGAGGACTTCCTGCTGTAAATATTTGCATTACGTGCTGTCACGTCAGAGCGTGGGCTGCCGAGGAGTGTTTGATAGTGAAGCATTTTGCTTCATTTCCATGTATTTGCTGCAAGCCTGGATTTTATGAGAGAGGGCATGTACAAGCAGCTGTGTATCTCATTCTTTCCAAAGGTTGGATTTAAAAATCTCCGCTGTGTGTTCTTTTTCACTTCATGTCTTATTCTGTGATAGGTGAGTTTTAAAACTGTCCGTGTTTCTGGGACATCACTATGTAATAAATCTAACAGTCTGATTTTGAAAGTGTAAGAATAATTATGCTTTAAGAAACAGAGGGTAAAGAGGGAGCAGAAACTTCTACTGGCTTCTGCACTGATCAGCAATTGAGGTTAAAAAAAAAAAAGTTTATGGAAAACACAACATCAGGCTGCTGCTGCAATTAATCATGGCAAAGAATGCAAGCAAGGTACATCGTTAGCAAGTGTAAGTAAGTGGTGTACCTGGAAGGGGCTCAGCATTTCCAGGGAGGGAAGTGACTCTTCTCTGGAAGCTATGCATGTGCTTAGGTGACTGGGTGTTTGTCAGGAGTGAGCATGCAAAACACCTTTCCTTATCCAGAGGTGAGAAGTAGCCAGAGCTCCCCCAACTTGCAGCTGCCTTTGAATGCAAGGTAAGGAGTCGCATTATTAGTACCACCTATATTCTACCCATGCCTGTATACGTTTCCTCCCATTACCTGCAAAGGAGATGGAGTCATTCAGGAATTAAAGTCGAGGCAAAATGAGCAGAGGAAATGACTGGAAATACTCACTCAGCTGGAAGGAAGCATAGGCTCCAGCAGTCAAACTCAAAGTGCTCTCTGCCAGGGTATAGACCATTTCCCATGTAAAAGGACATCTAAGAGAAAACATATGTACTAGGAAACAATTGCTGAAAGAGAGTGGATTCCACTGATTAACCACTTAAGGTAAATAATTCTGAAAAAAATAGCTGATCCATAAACCGTGGGAGGAAGGTGATCTGTGTAGGTGTTGTGGTTTAGCCCCAGCCGGCAACTAAGCACCACGCAGCTGCTCTCTCAATCCCTGCCAGCGGGATGTGGGAGAGAACTGGAAGAGGGAAAGTGAGAAAACTCGTGGGTTGACATAAAGGCAGTTTAATAGGTAAAGCAAAAGCTGCATGCACAAGCAAAGCAAACCAAAGAATTCATTCATCACTTCCATCTCTAGGAAGGCAGGGCTCCATCATGCCTAACGGTGACTTGGGAAGACAAATGCCTTTACTCCTAACATCTCTCCCTTCCTCCTCCTTCTCCCAGCTGTATATGGTGAGCATCAGGCCATATGGTATGGGATATCCCTTTGGTCAGTTGGGGCCAGCAGTCCTGGCTGTGTCCCCTCCCAACTTCTTGTGCACCTCCAGCCTCCTTGCTGGTGGGGTGGTGTGAGAAGCAGAATAGACCTCGGCTCTGTGTAAGCACTGCTCAGCAGTAATGAAAACATCTCTGTTATCAACACAGTTTTCAGCACAAATTCAAAACATAGCCCCATATTAGCTACTGTGAAGAAAATTAACTCTATCCCAGCCAAAACCAGCACAGTAGGCTTCTGATCTATCAGAAATATCTGCCCATTTTTGGTTTTCTCCTGATGTGGTATTTCTTTCACAATAGCAGCAACGCTGTCTACTTCCTGCCTGCTTGACATGCTCATCCATTGCCACCGGTGTAGGCTAACATCATAAAGTGGCATAACATGAGAACATAAGTCTTTGAATTTAAAGAAACTATTACATTGACTGGGGAGTTGCTTCAGCATTGTAACAGAAAGTTCTGTATGTCATTGGTTTGCTCTAAGTGTGCAAGTAACAATTTGGTCACTTGTGTACAAAATTACATTGTGGTGTCTGGAGTTAAGGTATAATACCTTAGAGGTGGTACCTCTTAGTGGGGAATTGGCAAAGATTTTACTATGTGCATAGGAAATACTAGCACTTTCATGTTACAAAGTCCTGTGTACTTGTTTTGAAGTGTTCTAGAGAGGTACCGTTAAAAAAGAGAGCAAGAAAAGGATTAGGAAAGGTTTTCATTAATACTTTATTGTTTTCAATGCTTATTACCTAAAGCCTTAATCTAAGATTGGGGTCCAGGGCAGTATGGGCTGAATGGATGAACTAGCTATTACACGAGCTATGAGTGTTCAGAGGGAAGGTTGGGTTTCCTGGCAGAATTTGATGCCCCTAGCTGCAAAATACAAGGGAATGATTTTTAGTGTGAGAACAACCCTTAGCATATTTGTTACAGCTGAAAAATGTCATTAATTCATTTTTTCACTTCTGTTTTGCTTCTTTATAAAACCGTGGTAGTGTTTTACAGCCTGATTTGGCGATACTCAGTTATCTTCAAGCATACTTACTCACATGAGCAGCCTCCTAATAGTTGCACAGTTGAGCCCGTAGTTCAGTGTAATTACATTTTTGGTTATGCTTTTCTATATCCTAATTAGCACTGATTCAAAGAATTTGAAGGTTAATGACATGTCCAAATTATTTCTTATTGCCACCTCAGTAACACAGGCACTTTTTCAGTATCCAGATACATAAAGACTATTGTATTTACACTGCAATTACCCTGTCATGTAGCAAGCACTCCATTTATATGAATTAGTGGAGTCGGAAAGCGTAACCAGGGTGTAATTGGTCTCTGACTGCAGCATAACTGTAGTCTGTATTATAAATAATAACCTTTTCCTTCCTTTTATTTCCCCTGCTCACATTTTAAATTGGGATGGTTGGCAAGACATTTTCTTTAAATATTAAGAAAACTCATTTGCATCAAAGGCGTCTTCTGAGTGCACTCCAATAATACTGGCTTTTACAGTCCCGATTCAGTAAAGGTGTGGAGCACATGTTGAAACCTCACTGACTTTACTGGAAACGTTTAACAATTTTCTTCCAAATTGGCAGAATCTTTCAAAACAGAACAGAACTAGTAAGTAGAGTCACTTCAGGCAGCGTTTTCATTATGATAGATTTCAGATATGTCAGTAGCTAAAGTGACAAATGATCCAGTTCTGTGCATCTGGTGGCTTTTTTCCCTTTCTTGGTATTGACTTTTTCAGCTTGGTGTGATTCAAACTCCTATCACCACCCTTTCATATATTTACACCACTTACAAGAGGTAGGTGCTCAGAATTTATTATCCAACAAGCGCAAATTGAACAGAGGAAGTACAAACAATTTTCTTTGTGAACATCAGCATTGATTTCCTGAGCAGCAGCCCGTAACTCTCAACATACAGGTATGTTCTTTTTTATTGTTCCAACCCAGGAGGAATAGCTCTGCTTTCCAACACACAGCTGTTCGCATATTTAAATGTTATTTAATTTGCAGTCTTCATAATTTCCTGATCCATCCGCATGAAAGACGGAGGTGTAGTGTATTTGATCATCGTAATGGAATTTCAAATACAAACACCTAAAATTAGGCTTGGTGCCAAAAATTGGATTGGTGCCAAAACAGATTGGAAAAGACTTTATGCAAGAAATGCACCCAAAATACTCTTCAGTGCTTTTTCTGCGCTAAATTGTCTGCGTATTTCACACGTAACTTCAAGGACTGCACATCTAGGGGAGAAGGGAAAAGAACGACCTGTGTGGTGCGAGTGTGATGCAGGGCAGCAGGGCAGCATGGCTTAGCACAGCATTTCTCTCAAATGTGATACTTGTCACTGAGGAGGATATTCAGCTTTGAAACAATTGACACAGAGCACTGTCTCAAGCAGCGACTCTGCACATATTACTGATGTGTTGAAAGCCAGTGCCCTTTTGCATCCTGTGGTGAATCCAGGTAATACACTATAGCATGAAAGAACTAGTTCTATATATCAAATGTATCCCTGGCAGGAATGAAGCAGAGAAAGGCTGTGTGCCTACACAGGCAAGGTGGCTGGGGCACCTATCCTGTTCAGTGCACTGACGAGTGGAACGTGAGTGATCTGAAGTGGAAGTTGCAGAGGTCCTGATGTTGTCATCTTTAGTTCTCATTCACCAGTGCAAGGCATGCGTAAGCGCCTGGTAACTGCGCACGTAACGCACCGCTGTAGGCATAGCTGCAATAGATTTAAACAGGGAAGAGATGACATGAGAAAAAACTGGCATCTGTTAAATTATTAAGCAAAATAATTCTTTAAGTGTTCATCTATCGGACTTTTTCCTACTGTGTGCTAGCTTGAATGTGCAATTGTGCAGTCAGAAAAGCAGAGCAGGCACAGAAGAAAAGGTAGGGTTAAGGACACCATTTGCACATGTCCCATTAAAATGTTGTCAAGTTCTTGTCCTCTCATGGACTCTAATTAAGCAGCGCTAATTCGGGAGCTGATGAGCCATCCCTAGGAATCACTGGCCACAGCCTACTCTTCACCTTGCAGATCATTTGTCCCAATTTTGGGCTTTTCCCTTTTGCCCTAGTTTCTTTGCACAGGGTGTTTCAAAGAAAACACTTGGGTCAAATTTAACTTTACTGGGCATCTGGTCCTATATTGAACTTCCAAATGTAGATTTAGAGTGGTTTAATTAGCAGACTTGCAGTGCAGCACAGAGTTGAAGTGAAGAAATAAAAAGCATGACAGATGGGAACTGGAGTGATTTTATTTTAGCAACACCAAGAAGATCATTACACAAACCATTTATTTGTTAATGGGTTCAATACATGTCTGGTATTTCCCAGCCACTTGCTTTCTGAATGTCTCTTGTTATGGTCACATAATAGCCATACTAATAGTCTGCACATCATATTACTCCCTTCTGTAGTTTAGTAAATTATGGAAAGATTAGCAACTGTTCAGCACACTGTACTAGTGTAATCATCTATGCTTTGGCCTTTTACATTCTTACATACTGCCTCCCGCATCTGGTCAGATTCGTGAAAAAACAGTGCAGTTCCTGAAATTATACAGTGGCTCTGAGAGCAGATACTTTAGTTTTGTTGAAGGAGAAAGGAAGTAAGAATTTAAATCTGTGGAGTGCATGTCAGAGGTGAAGGTGATAGACTTCTGAAGGAAGCACTTCCTGCTTCCTTCCATCTAGGAGTTACCTACTGCGATATGGCATGAATCTGATTATGGGTGAACACTAGATAAATTACTAGAGGTAGTTTAGGCAACATGACACACCTTTCCAACATGTATCAGTTCAGAAGTTGCAAAAAGATTTGCTTTGAAGTTGCTTTACAAAATAGGTTATTTCTGCCCTTTCCCCCTGCATTTAGCGGTTTGGTTTGTTATTGCCAGTTTTGTACGCGTTGACCTAAGTTTCACTGGGTGCTCTAGAGGCCTGCTAATGGATTAAAAAAGAGAACATTGTGTTCTAGCCATTTTTTGTGTGTGTTTGACTATTAGTGAAAGCACCGTTTATACTTGGCACAATCTTGATTTTTAAAAAATACACTTTTCAATCAGGAAAAAAAGGAACAGGAATGCTGCCAGGGTGAATCCTCTTCAGTATCCAGCTAGTCCAACACCCAGGGCTGTGGAAGCTACAAGTACATGGGCATGAAACCCTTTAGGTCAAAGCGGGTGTCTGCAGTACTGCCTGATAAGGCATAAAGAGGAAGGGGCCAGGCTTTGGTTTTCTGTGCTCCGTTATGTTTCCAGGACTGCTTATCCACATCATGACTTTACTGGCCGTAACGTTTTCACCAGCTGCCCTTTCTTGGTGTGCAGTGGGTAGGCATAGGGGGCTAGCTGCTGGAAAAACCTGTGGTCTTGTTGCAAGTAGGGTGCTTGATGACTGCAAGTCATTGCAGCAGGGAAATAATTTTGGGCTTATAAATTGTACACTTTCTGTATCCCCACAGTAACAATTTTTTCCCTTTAATTAGGCCTTGCAAGAAAAAATCCTTGCTTTCATCAGTTTTGACTTTACTATTGTTCAATTTTGTTGTCTTCTCCCATTTTCCAGGCTTAGTGAAGATGGAGATAAGAAGCTCTTGATCTCTCATCTGTGTATGAGTTAGCATTGCTTATAGCTTCACCATGTTTCCGTTTACTGAAGTTCTTCTAAGGTGCTTTAAAAGCATGTATATCAGGTGATGCATGATTCTGATCTGGGTCTTCTCTAGCACCATTTTTAAGAGAAAATGAGATTCTTCTTGAAGGCATAAGCAAGCATTTTCAGGACCTCTGATACTTTTTCAAGACTAGCTGAGTTAACGTGTGAATTTTAATTGTTCAAATTCTAATTTGGGTGATTATGATTCATCTTTAGTACCCGCACTTTCAAATTAGTTTTTTTTTCATGTCTTATCTGGCTTTGTTATATAGCACTGCTGTTGGACACCTTTATGTTTCATCTCAGATGTGGGTGGCAACGTGTTACCTTTCAGGTGTATGCTAAGTATTAATGTTTTCTGAAAGGGTTAGAAATTCCAAATGAAAGTTGTTGTCATAATCTTTAATCTGCTATTAATTCCTATGAGTTGATGAGACAAAGCAGAGGACTTATGAGCAAATATTAGCCAGGCCGAAGAGTTCAGTGGCCAGGTTTCTGACTGACCTGTCCATCCAGGAAAATTAGCATACTAAGCCATGGTATTAGATTAGAATAAAGAAGAAATTGCTCATACTGAGGAAGGAAAGCAAATGTTAGCTGAGACACAACTGTTTGTGTGGATAAACCTTTCAAAGAAGTTGAATAAATTTTAAAAGGTGTTCAGGAAAAAACATTAACTCGCTGCTTATTCAAAGCAATTAATAAAATCCCAAATGACTCTAAGACCTTACAATAAACAAGGCAAAATAATAAGGTGGAGCCAGGGCAGTGAAGGAATTTGTTTAGCAAAACACTTGTGATAGCTCTGTGGTGATGTGAAAATGGGACATGAGGAAAACTTGGTAAATGCAGAATTTCCAGCTTAGGGCTTAATTTTTAAAATATCTATGATGGTTTTAAGAGATCAGTGATTTCTAAAACAATGTTAGGATATCAGAGCCTTATCTTATTTCTTGAAGATGCTGTATCTGCTGCTTAGTCTCAAGACACGCTGCCAAGTGAAAAGGGAAAAGGAAGCTTAATCTGCAGGGAGAGACACTTATAAAGGTGTGGCTATGGCTTTTAAGTCTATTGGTATAGATCACGGTAATCTGAAAGCGAGATCCACTGAAGTAATAGAGATCTTCCCACCTATTCAGTGGGTCTTTCTCTCAAAGCCTAGGTGAACTATTGCACAAATATAGGCTAGATACAATTTGCTTGCCATTTACATTATGTTTCTTTTCCTGGCCACTTTAAATTACTTATTTTGCAATAAGGCATGACACTTTGGACAGCTGCTTTGGAGTATAATGCAAATAACTTGTAAGAGTTGAGTAAAATTTGGGATTTTTTACAGAAAAGAGTGTGGAGACTTATCTGGGGTTTCTGTCTGGGGACTTTTGATGCACTGAGCAAGCTGCCCTGTGCTCTGTGTTGCAGTCAGAACTGTAGCCTGCAGGTTTCCAGATGTGAGGGAAATGTTTAGGACACACAGATAAGAAATGAACTGAATATATCCGGGGTGAATATGCTGTGCAAATGCAAAGTATAATTTTACAAAGCTTTGATGCATAGTTGAGAACAATGAGAAATTCTTGGGTAAATGTACAGATTGTAAAGTCTCTGAACCACCCACAAATTAAACACAAGTTTTATTGGAATTGCCTATTCCTAAGCTAAAGGTAGCTGCGTTCCCTGTAGCCAGCTGGAAAGCTGACACAGTGAGAGGAAAGCAGGGAAATAGGTGCAAGTCCTCATAGCTGCACATCTGCATCACTTGTATCTGAATACAAGCTGAGGTATGAACTTAAGCTGAGGTGGGTAATTGCATGCCTGGTCTCGCACTCAGCATCTTTCAGCAAATTTCAGCAACTAGCATTCCCTAACATGTCCGTTTCAAGCACTGGGAAGATTTTTTTACCTCAGAGCAGCAGCAGGACAAACAGCCAGACATGCAGAGGGAAAGAGGGTGTAAAACTTGCCCAAGCCAGATCTGGAGCCTGTGCTGAACCTCTCTGTGTGCAATCCTGCAATAAAGTCTCATCTCTACTGGAGTTGATAGATGCAATTGACTTTGGTCCCAGCTGGATTTTCAGTAACCATGGATTTTCCACCAGCCAGTGTAAAGGAGAAAAATAACCTTTCTTGAAATATCTTCCTTTTTTTATCTTGTCTGCTTTCCTTAGTCCTGGGAAGAAGGGATGATGGTAGGAAGCTTTGGGGAGGGAGTAACATTATTGTAATTTCACAATGCATGACCCTTTATAAAAGTAACCAGTACTTAAAATCTGTCCTGAAATAAACCATACCCTCAGATAACCTATGTACAATCAGGAGACATGACGGTGGAGATGACTCTGAGGTGCACTTGCACACATTTATAACTTGTGGATTTGTAGGTCATGTTGATTGTGGCATAACTCACAGGTTATTTTAGTGGAAATACTTGATGTAGGTGAAAGAGAAGAGCAGGTGGGGACTGAAAGCTAAAAAGCTTTTCAACAACCCAGCACACATCAGTGCTGACAGGTATCTGCCCTTTGAGTGGAGTGTGCCTGTACATGCTTCTGTGTGAATGTGTTTATACAGGCATGCAAGCCCTATCGTGATCATGTCATCCTTTTCACCTAGCTGCTTTTTTTTTTTTTGCTTCCCATGTTTTCTACTATTACTTTTCATTTGTGTATTTCCCATTTTTTCTGCTGATGATTTAGCTTTGAGGTTTGTTTTATCTGAATCTTGACTATGGCTTGGATTGCCTGTATTTAACTTCTTACAAAACCCAGGTGATCCAAAAATATATCTATAATGTTATATTGGGAAAGGTTATTACTAGAGACAGCTAAAAAAAGAAAGAAGCATAACCATTTATGTTCATCAAGAGGCAGACTTAATGCTTCACAGTTATCTTTTAGGTTTATGTTTCCTGGTTTCTAAGCCTTTGACAGGATAATCATGTTCCCTTAATGTAGTTTTGCTGATGAAATACAGTTATACAATATTGCATACTTTTCTAAATCATTTTTGCTAGAATTATTACTTATATGAAAGATTAAGAACGTAAGATGTTCAAGTGGGGAAATTTATGTAGGTCAGTATGTTATATATCAGCAGATGGGCATAAGAATATATTTTAATAGAATTTTGAACCCTTTGTTCACTTTTAATCCTTAACTCTCTTGAGTCTTTTCCCCTTCCATTAAATATCTGCGGGTTTTTTCCCAGCTAGCTAGCTGAGTTCTCAGACAAGCATGTTTCTATTCATGCTGAAAGCACGCAGCCTCTCCCCACTCAGTATCTCCAGTTTAAAAGCAGGCTTAAATTCTTACATCTGTAAAGTCTGATGGAAAGCAACTGAATAACACTATACAATTCCCTTTTTAACTCAACTGGTCTGATTTTTATTTACACTGAGGTCCTTTTTTCCCTTTATGGTGAACATAAAGGCGGGATTTGAACTGAAGGACTCGGGGGCCGGGGTCTAAATGGCTTATGCCATTGCATCCAACTGGGGAATAAGCCAGGCCAACCAGAGCAGCGACAAATGTTCCTTAGCTGCCTCCCAAGATGAGAACCAGAAGGCCAGCCTCCTCAAGGGTGTGGATGGCCATGGTGGACCCTCTTGTGCACCTCCAGGGAAACCTCCATGCCCAATTACCTCTCTAAAATGCCTGTACACCAACACATGCAGCATGGGGAATAAAGAGGAAGAACTAGAGATCTGTGTGTGGTCACAGGGCCATGATCTCATTGCAATTATAGAGACAGGGTGGGATAGGTTGCATGAATGCCGTCATGGATGGCTGTACTTTTTAGGAAAGACAGGCCAGCAAGGTGAGGTGGTGGAGTTGCTCTTTATGTGAGAGCAACTGGAATGTATCGAGCTCTGCCTAAGGGTGGATGAGTGGAGAACTTGTGGGTAAGAATTAAGGGACAGGCTAATATGGGTGACACCGTTGTGGGTGTTTACTACAGGCCACCTGATCAGGAGGAGGAAGTTGATGAGGCCTTTTATAGACAGCTGGAAGTAGCCTCATGATCACAGGCCCTGGTTCTCATGGGGGACTTCAGCCACCCTGATATGTGCTGGAAAGGCAACAGCTAGGCACACAGTCTGGGAGGTTCCTGCAGAGCATTGATGGTAACTTTTTGACACAGGTGATGGAGGAGCCCACGAGGACAGGGGTGCTGCTGGACCTTATACTAATAAACAAAGGACTGATTGGGGGTGTGAAGGTTGAGGGCAGCCTTGGCTGCAGTGATCACGAGATGGTGGAGTTTGGGATCCTGCATGGAAGGAGCAGGGCAATAAGGAGGATTACAACCCTGAACTTCAGGAGAGCTAACTTTGGTCTCTTCAGAGACCTACTTGGAAGAATCCCATNTTTCCTCTGGTTGAGGAGAATAGAGTTAGAAATCATTTAGGCAAACTCGACATGCACAAATCCATGGGTCCTGATGGGATGCAGCCACGAGTGCTGAGGGAGCTGGCAGATTTTATTGTTAAGCTACTCTCCATCATCTTTGAAAGGTCATGGAGAACAGGAGAGATGCCTGAGGACTGGAGGAAAGGCAATGCCACTCTTGTCTTCAAAAAGGGCAAGGAGGACCCAGGAAGCTATAGGCTAGTCAGCCTCACCTCCATCCCTGGAAAGGCGATGGAACAGCTCATTCTGGGGGTCATCAAGAAGCATGTGGTGGAAAAGAAGGTTATCAGGAATGGTCAACATGTATTCACCAAGGGGAAACCATGCTTGACCAATCTGATAGCCTTCTTTGATGGTATGACTGGCTGGGTACATGAGGGGAGAGCAACGGATGTTGTCTGCCTTGACTTCAGCAAGGCTTTTGACACTGTCTCCCATAACATTCTCATAGGCAAGCTTAGGAAGTGTGTGTTAGATGAGTGGACAGTGAGGTGGATTGACAACTGGCTGAATGGCAGGGCTCAGAGGGTTGTGATAAACAGCGCAGAGTTTAGTTGGAGGCCTGTAGCTAGCGGTGTGCCCCATGGGTCAGTACTGGGTCCAGTCTGGATGAAGGAATGGAGTGTGCCCTAAGCAAGTTTGATGATGATAGAAAATTGGGAGAAATGGCTGACACACCAGAAGGCTGTGCTGCCGTTCAGTGAGACCTGGACAGGCTAGTGAATTGGACGGAGAGGAACCTAATGAAGTTCAGTAAGCGCAAGTGTAGGGTCCTGGCCCTAGGGAGGAATAACCCCATGCACCAGTACAGGTTAGGAGTTGACCTGCTGGAAAGTAGATCTGCAGAGAAGGGCCTGGGATTCCTAGTGGACAACAAGTTCCCCATGAGCCAGAAGCATGCCCTTGTGGCAAGAAGGCAAATGGTGTCCCGCGGTGCATTAAGAACAACATGGCCAGCAGGTTGAGGGAGGTTATCCTCCCCCCTACTCTGATCTAGTGACGCCACATCTGGAGTACTGTGTCCAGTTCAAGAAAGACAGGGAAAGTGTACAGCAGAGGGCTACAAAGATGATTAGGGGGCTGGAGCATCTCTCTTATGAGGAAAGGCTGAGAGCTGAGTCTGTTTAGCCTGGAGAAGAGAAGGCTGAGAGGGGATCTCATCAACACTGAGAAATATCTAAAGAGCATGTGTCAAGAGGATAGAGCCAGACCCTTTGCAATTGTGCACAGCAACAGGACAAGGGCCACAAAGCTGATCAGAGGGCTGGAGCACCTCTCTTATGAGGACAGGCTGAGAGAGCTGGGATTGTTCAGCATGGAGAAGAGAAGGCTCCGGGTACATCTAATTGTGGCCTTCCTAAAGGGGGCCTGCAGGAAAGCTGGAGAGGGACTGTTTACAAGGACATGTAGTGATAGGACAAGGGGTAATGGGTTTAAGCTAGAAGAGGGTAGATTTAGATTAGATGTTAGGAAGAAATTCTTTACTATGAGGGTGGTGAGGCACTGGAACAGGTTGCCCAGAGAGGTTGTGAAGGCCCTATCCCTGGAAGTGTTCCAGGCCAGGTTGGATGGGGCTTTGGGCAACCTGGTCTAGTGGAGGGTGTCCCTGCCAGTGGCAGGGGGGTTGGAACTAGGTGATCTTTGAGGTCCACTCCAACCCAAACCATTCTGTGATTCTATGATCTCTAACCCGTACCAATCTGTAATAAATATGAAACACATTAATTAGACCATATATTGATATTCTTAGAAAAGGACTTCCAGCATTGCTAGTGTCCAAACTAACTCTGGGCAATTGTTAAAATTGAGGTCACAAAATGTATAATGGACTATGTTGTTTCAGGTACCAACACATTTATGACCACACATTTATTTGGTTACAAGACTAGGACTGTGATTCCAGAGGTGAAGTATTTTAGGGCAACAATATCTGTTACCATAAAGCTGGTTCAGTATATGGGAATAGTTAAACCTAATACTGGGAAAGTCTGGACGTGCCACTAGTTGTCAGGAAACCCTGGTTTTACTAGCAGCCTATTTATTTCCCTTGTTGTTCCCAAAAGGATCTAATGTAGCCTTGCCAGCAGGCAACTTTGAAAGTTACTGTTGTCAGATTTGAGTACTAACAAAGCTGTACTGGTCATTGTTGAGGGGTTTTTTGTTGTTGTTTGGCTCAGGTTTTTTGAGATGTGTGAAAGGGAGGAAGGGAATTTTTTAGGATGTGGAAGATCTGGTGTTTTAGAAATTAATTGGTTTTTTTTCCTCATAGCATCCTCCACTACCCTTTTCTTTGTTTTCCACTCTTCTTCTGTAGAGCCTTGCCTTTTCTCTTTCCCTTTTTCTTTTTACGCTTTTTGGTTTTTTTCTAGTTCACTCCTTTCACATTTTTGTTGGCTGCTTTCTTTCACAGTTTTGAAGATGTTCTTGATGAGAAGGTCCAGGCTGCCTGAAAAGCATGCTGGGCTCTGGCCCCGACCAGCATTTAGGACCACTTGGCTACCACAGCTGACTGATAGCAGTCACTGTGTGAGCCTCAAAAGCGAAGTGGACAAAGCTGCTTGGTGCACCCAGACATGTGAGACCTTCTGCTTTAGTGCAAGGGCAAGCCATAGCTACACCTGAGGCTCAGCTTACAGGCCCGCTGGTTTTGCAGCTGCCTTCTTACACTGTACAGCAGCACACCATGAGTCTTCATGCTCTTTGGAGCTGCTACTGAGAGGATGCTCAGAGTTTGCATGTTGGTTTTTTTTGGTTTTTTTCAGTTGTGCCTTTGAGGGTGAGGAAGGGAGGGGGAAGCTGCCAAGTCTGTCTCATGATGTCCTTGCTTTCTACTGTGAGTGATGCATCATTGACAGAGGGTCAGCACAGACTGCTTCAGTGTCCTGCAGTTCAGGGATATATAATGCTGCTGCAGCAGAAGAGGATAAAATATTAATGGCATGAAGTCAGCGGTCAAACTCTTACCACTTTCACAGGGGTCAAAATTGACTTCCCAAGATGGAAGGGGAAAAGTTAAGGGGGCATGGTCCAAGGAGGTGGCTTGGATCTGACCTGCTTCCATGTAGCCTAAAGTTTTGAATGCTGACCAAGAAAGTTTTGTTCCTGCTGCTCCTGCAGGGAAGAGAAGAGCAGAGTGCGAGCTGCTGCTGGGCAGGCAGCCTCCTGGCAGAGCACCAACCTCTACTCACCATGGCTTCCAGCTCTAGCAATGGCAGCAGCAACCGCTCAGTTCCCCTTTCCTCTCCTTGCCCATCTCCGCTCATACAGCTGCAGACAAGTGAGCATGGGGGCTGCCTGCGCAGGGAAGGAAGGGATGTGCTGTTTGCCTGGCAGAGGGCAGAAATGTTCCTGATGGGGATGAGGGGGAGATGTTTTGTGCAGAAGACATCTGCTGTCACATGAGCATGTTTGGCAAGGGGGAGGGGTCTGGGGAGCAGGGGACGCAGAGTTTGCGTGGGAATGGGAGCCACTTTTCTTCTGTATGCGTACTGTAAGAAGATGATGTGGGTGGTGTGTGTAGCATGGGGTATGAACTCTGTGTTGCCTTGCTTGTTCTCTGAACAGTTTCCCTGGGCTGACTGAAGTGTTTGAAGTGAATTCTGCACCAATTTCCATCAGAACTGACACATGCAACAGAAAACACCTCTGTTGCTGATAAGATGTGATTTATTTATTAAGACCTACAAGAATTTTATCATTATACACACTGTAGTTAATGACAGCACTCCTGCATTAAGTTGGCATCCCTTTCTCCTCCTGTTATATTTAATGACTTTATGTTCAGAAGTCTTTTGCATCCAATATGCAGCAGGCCAAATTCTTCACAAGGCTTTCTGTGGTGACCAAATTGCTGTAGTGAATTCAGCTGTTACTGGAGACAGGATTTCATAACTGGTGCTTCCCATGAGAAGTCATTGCCATAGCTCAAGTTTGCTGTAACACTCCACCACAGTCATTTTCAGGATGAGTCCGACCTCTGTTTTCTTCATCCTTCAGATTGGTCATTGACATTACATATGAGGAGTAGCACAGACAGAGCTGGATTTGTTCAGTGTTAAGAGGAGTCTTAGGTGGGATGTTGCTGATGCCTTTACCACATGGGAGGTTGTAGGGAAGAAGGAGGCAGACTCTTCTCACCATAGACACCATAGACACAAGTTGCAACAAGGGACATTGTGATTAGACCTCAGGAATATTTTTTTCCTCAAGACAGTAGTCAAACATTAGAACAGGTTGCTCAGAGAGCATGTGGGTTTTCCATCCCTGGAGATGCTCAAAGCTCAAGTGGACAGGGCCCTCAGTAGCTTGCTCTATATTGGTCCTGCTTTAACTGAAGGGCCAGATGACTTCAGGAGATTGCTTCCAACATTGGTTATTCTATGGCAGTTTGATTACAGTCAGTATTCCCACAAGCCCACTTCACTGGAGGAGGCTGTTGACTTTTTAAAGCCCGCTGCTCTAGAAAGCAGCAAACTAATAAAACCAAAACTGTGAACACTGTAGTCAACAGTAGTCAAACAGGAAAATGAAGGCAATTCTAAAGAAGAAAAATTTAAAAACAAAAACAAAAAACCAGCCACAAAACACACAAACAAACAAAAAAAACTGAGTTAGGATAAACAGTTTCTGCTGGGTCTGATGGATGTCCCAAAAGATACACAGGAAAAACACTGAGTATGAATGAGGCTGCATTAATTAAGTGACTGTAGATACTGTAAAAGGAGAAGGTTTGGGGGTTTTTTCTCAGCTTTATCCTTTCTGTGCCAACATACCTAGAAAAATGCTCTGGGGAGTGCAAATGTTTTATTAGTAATTCAGCAAGATTGAGGAACATATGAAGTAGCAGAGATATTTCTCTAATTTTTAAATCAGACCGTAAATCTCTGCAATTTCCTTATTTCTGCATGAAGTAGAATCCAAGGTTGAAAGTAAAGGGTCTGTAACTCACTTCTGGAAATAATGGTATTCATAGTGAATTGATATTTGGGGCATTCATTTAGAAGAAGAGGCATTGTTCACTGCCTTGATCCTTCTTTTATGGTGTAAAGGGTCATTGGCTCGATTCCCTCGTCCAGACTCTTTGACAGCAAGACTAATGCATTGAGCCATTCTTCAAATCACAGCTTATCTGAAGGATATGGTTGTCTCTCACACATGTGGGCATTATTAATCTATGTACTTGTCCCAACCAGATTACATTGGAAGAGTGAGGACTCTCTGAAGCTCTAATGAAGGCTGCCTGGAAGCACAAACTGCTGCCTGATACAGTTTCTTGCCTTCCAAAGACATTGTGGATGTGTGAGAGTTTAGAGTATTTCCACTATATATGCCCTACATTTTGATCACTCTCATCCTAGCGTAAAGACTAAAGGTGTTAGCAGCATTTTTTTAGTTCTCTATACAAACAAAATGTTTTCTTGAAAAGTTTGAATTTGATGTCTACAGGGGCAAATTTTATGCAGAATTACAGGATCCAAACAGTGCCCAATGGGCCTATCTCACCGGTCAATGGCAAACTTCTCAGTTATCTCAGCAGGTTGTAGGGTCTTGCTTAGCTGTTCCTGAGAAGATACTATTTACTAGCAGTTCTTGCTGTCAGAGTGCTTAAGCATGTTCATACTCTCTGTATGGACCTGTCAGGGTTGATCCTGTCCTGCATTAGGCAGCTGCCTGATGTAAATCTGATCAGAAACCCAGATTTTCTTAGGGACTTTTTTCTGAATGATGGTAGCTCTGGGAAGCACAAAGCAGTTTAGCAACTGCAAGGAGCCTTCTTCCCTGCTAATTCGACCAGATTGTAAACTACTGTCCACTTTGGACCACTTTAAACTCGCTGAGAGATTTGTTAGTGCTCAAAGGCTCACTGGCATCAAACAGCATGCAGCCTCAAAGCCATGTGAGCAGTTGGTGAGAGATGCTGCAGAAAGCAGTTCTCCCAGAAGTTTGCTCCATATAAAGAATAAATAGCTGCTGCTTAGATGTAATCCAGCCATTGACCCAGAAAGCACAACCCAAAGCCTATCCACATGCGCGCGTGATTGTGTTTAAGTATCTAAAAATCTAAAGACTTTATTTAAATGAAGCTTCAAAGAGTGAAGGGAGATCAGAATCTCTAGTCAAAGCTTCTCCTCTGCTGCCAAAGGATAGCTGAAGTTTATTAGGCAGAACTGTTGAAACAATGAAGAAGCTGACTCTAATAAAATTTTGGAAGAAAAAGATACTGGACTCTGTGGGAAATACTGATTTGTTGCCTCAGTCCTTGATTTTGTTTTAATTGAAAATTGTTGCTCTTAACATCCCTATTCTAGCTATTAGTTATGATGAAACAACATTCTGCCCGCGTAGGGTAGACTGAGGAATATGAAATATCTTCATGCCAACATGGAGACCTCATACACTTGGTACGTGTGGTCATTGAATGTCATGAGGCTGTTGACAGTTGCCTTCTAGAGGACTTTACTGATGATACCAAACAACATTTTTTTCTAGTAATTTAGTTTGGCTTCCAGGGTTCATTATCTAGAATCCGCTGAAATAATTTGGAGTGTTTTCAATAGGGAAAAAAATATTTACTTGCTTCCCTGTTACCTTTTTTAAAAGTTTCTAGGAGGCAAGTTTTTTTAGTGAAAACTTCTGGGAATAAATGAAGTAATAAATACTACTGCAAGATGAGGCAAAAGGAGCTTTCTGCAGACAGAGGGCAATTACCATATGCCCACAAAAGGCAAATTCTGCCCTTAATTAGGGAATGGCATTGAGAAGGTGGTGTATTAGAAGGCTAGGACGGCAGTGACCATGACACACAGGAAGGACTCTGCATGTGTGTGGTCACAATCCTTCAGGGCTGTGAGCCAGCTGCAGAGAGCCCAGCAGTGAGTTAGGCTGCTGTCGGAGAAACTGGCTGCTGTTTGGAAGCACCTGACAGAAAAATACTATGGTGCCAGCAGAAGGGCTTAACTAGCTAACAGGATAAGTGGAATATATTGCATTCAAGAGCTGGATAATTCTGTTAACAGAGTGAGGGTTGTAGCTGAAGCACTGCCACTAATTAGGGCTAGATTTTCAAAGTGGTGCCTGGGATTATAGCCATAATTCTGTCAGTGACAGTCATGGAGCTCAGGTCTCTGTTTGCTCCTTTCACAATTTGCCCTTTGTGTCCTGGTGCACTCTGTGTTCCCAAGATGTGTAAGAAGTCAAGTGATGGAGAGAAAGGAAGCTCTTATTCAGCCTGTGTTTATTTAGTCTTCTTTTTCTTCCCAAAGCTATTTCTTTTTAAATTCAGGATTAAGGAGGAAATGGAAGCGTTTACCCATTTGCAGATCTCCTGAGGACCATTCCCTCTCTAAAGAGGAAGGTAGAATATGAAGCATGAACTTGGGACAATGTCTTGTATTCTTTTACTGTGGAAACACCCTTCACTGCTGAGCTGTGGAAAATGTAAACCATTTTCCACTTGCTTAGAGAGTTGTCCTGGTGTTAAGAGTTCAGTGAAATCAGGAGGGCAACAGTAAAACCCAACAGAACTATGTTAGGGGAGAATAATTTTTTGAGGAACTCTTCTTGACGCCTGTGCCATGTTCGCACAGGTCTGTTAAAACAGTAGCTCCGAGCTGATTTAAACTGACATCAGCAAAGCTGTGCAAGGGTAGAAACTGGTGTTCTGCCCCTGTGTTGGGCTGGGGAGTTTTGGACCTGTCATACGTCTCAGATGAACTAAGGAATACAAACAGATGGAAGGGCACAGGGGACGAAGCATCATCTTCTTTTGCTCCTGACTGTTGAATTCAGGCTATTAACCTTATTTATTTTGCTTTAAATCTGTGGGCAAGTTTAGTGCTCTTGAAAAGCAGAGAACTGGTGCTTGAAGCAAGCATAGTACAGGCAGTTACTGGGCAGCCTATCTTTTCCCCCAGCTCTGCAACACCACTGACACCACATAGCTCTGACACATTTAGCAATATTTTTTCTGTCTGCTGACGCACAGTTTGGGATTGAGTTGAAGCTGTTTTTCACTTGTGATTTGAATCAAGCAGAGGTTACTGCCTTCCCTTTTTGTAACGCTCTTGTCTACTGCTTTTCATCCTCAGAGCCAGTGTATACAAACAGAAAATACTTTGCTGCTTTACTTTTGTAGTTTCTAGTTTTCTTTCATTATAGACTTCCATTTTCCATACAGGTTTAGTACTGCTTGGAAGTGTGAGCCCTTCTGAATACTTTGGTAAGTTCTTAGATCTGCTTTTTTGAAGAAAAGCTCTTGTGAATAGATAGTATGGTCCAGGCTAGAGCTTTACCAGTTTACAGTACCTGACTATTTAATCTGCATTAAATTTTACTGTAGTTGCAATCTGTCCTATCAGTGTAAAATATTCTAGGTTTCAATTAGCACTTTTTAAAATTTGAACTTGATTGGATTATTAGGTCATGTCCATAATATTCACCATATAATAAGTCAACAAATACAAACAGCTAGTGCAGCATTGTTTCTAATGTCACTGCAGTTTCCTCTGTTTTAAATGTAAGAAATACTGGCCTATGTGAGATAATTTATATCAGTTATGATCATTAAATATTGTAATTCTTTTGCAGCAAAAGCTACTGTCACAGAATGCTTTGGCTGTCAGTGAAGAGTAAGGTTTCTTAAACGAGATGTTATTCTACTTATGGGAAAAGAAAATGTGCTTAGCTTTGTTGAATCTCTTCATGTGGTTGTAGGGGCCAAAAAATGCCCTTCTGGAGGGGAAAGTGTGTTACAGAATGACAAGTCTAAGGCCTAACAGTGTTTTTCTGTGTGGGAAAAGGAAAAGGAGTACGTACTTGTATTTGTCAGCTGTGCATGTCTAGTTGTGGTAGAAGCATGTGACAAAATCATATTAATCTTGTTTCATATCAGCAGGACTTTTAAAATAATTAAGTGGGGCTTCACAATGTACAAACAAAATAATGAAAAGTGATGCAAAGCATGCTTTACCAGAATGCTCCACTATTAGTGGTCACTATGGTGCACAAAAGCACATTTTCTAGTGCAGCATCAGGCAAACATGGTCACAGCTTCTTCTAGAGCCGTGTTCACACTACATGTGTCCAAAAGTATTTGCCTCATCAAAAACCTAGAGGTACAAGGAGGTTGAATAGGGGCACCTGATGTGTGCCTGGTAGGCCACTTTACTTTCAGGAGCAAGAGTGTTGTCCTTGCAGCTCTTCCATGTGTCTAGCTAGACTGGTGAAGGGTAAGGTATTTTAGGGGAGATATTTTTAATTAGCTGTCAGAATCTCTGCTTCTTAGCTTTTGCTTAGACAAATTTTTAGTGATGCATTTTTAGATGCAATTTTTAGAATTTGGCCTCAGCAAGAGCTGATGGACTTTAGTACTCAGATTTCTCAAGATTATGGTTTGGGTTTTTTTTATGTAACACATACCATGGCTAAAGAGGGAGGGAGTCTCAAGGGCTCCATTTGCTGGTGTGAAGCCTACCTCCTTTCTCATTCAGGGTCACCTAACTTCCCTCCAGCATTTTCAGGAACTACTCACAAGGAAAAGTGATGCTAGGACAAGACTGCATTATTTTTAGCTTTCAGTCGTCGCCTGTCTTCTTTCTTCTCTCTGCTGAAAAAAATGAAAAGCACTACCAAATGCAGACCTTTTCCTGAACTCAGCAAGTTCCAAGAAGCTTGGATCTGGCCTCAGGAACCTCCCCATGTTTTGCAGATAGCCATCACAGGCTCTGGCAGGTGTCTTTTGCCATGCATCAGAGGTTGGGATACTCTGTAGCAGAGCAGAAGATGATTGTACAGTGTGTGTTTACTGGAGAATGTTTTAAAGGAAGTACGGATGCTTCTCTAACTGCTTGAGTGCGTGCACTCCCATCAAGGGCAATGGAACCAGCTCTGATTACAAGCAAGGAAAACAAAAGCAGGTTTGAATCTGGTTCAGGAAGCCTTTGGTTTTCTGAGATACAGCTAGGCTTGAAGTTGCAGCTCACGTCCCATCTCTTCGTGTCAAGATACGACAGAGCGTGTAATAAAAGCATATTCGTCCTGTTTGGTATCAACAGGACTTGTAAAATAATTAGGCTGGGCTGCACAATGTGCAAACATGACATCATAAACTAAAAATATTAAACTAATTCAGACTGAGCTCTCACTTCAAGGGCATAAAAGAGCACTGAAGTTGTTGAGGGAAAATCACATTTGTTTCTTTTCATACCAAGGACTTCAAGTCTGTATGATGTCAAGTGCTGAGATGAATGTTGTCTTTCTGCCAACTAACTATGTTTTAAGTGGCAGTTGGGAAGATAGAGGGGTTTTTTTACCTCCCCATGACTAAATTCAAGGGTTACTTACAGTGACAAAATTTCCAATGTAATTATATTGTAGCCACTAAAATCAGCCTGGATTTCTTTCATGATAAATGGCAAGCAGGAAAAGTATGACCCGTGCCCTTCACCATCGCAGGCCTCAAGATATAAAGAACCCCAGTCGGTGCGGTGGCTGGCGAGTGTGGGTGACCATGTACCCTCCTTTGTCCAGCCCTGCACCAAGTGCTCTTAGCCTTGTCCTCGCTACTGGGGACAGTCTGGTATTGCATTAGAAAACAGTGAATCCAAACTGCAGCAAATAGCTTTCTTCTTGTCAGAATATCATACTTAACGTCAGGAGATTTTTCTTATTGGTTTTTAAGTCCCTGTGATGTTCGGTTTGGTCCCAAAAACTTCCCTTCAGCTGGACGACAGCGCAAACATAATGACCTCGGCTGGTCAGGGCGCTGAGGGGAGAGGCCTCGCATGCTCCACTTGCTTGGCACAGCAAGCTAAATCACACCGGGCTCCTGGTGTAGCTTCCTTTCCTCTCCCACTGTTCCTTCTAGTGCCTTGAAATGCCAACATTAAAGTAAAATCACTTTCCCAGCCTTCCTAATGTTCTTCCCTGGGTACATCCGTACATAATCACTCTTTCCTTTGAGAGAGGATGTCTACCTGCTCGTGACCCCCTCTGCCACGTGTACTGCTGGATGTGCTGCAAGTGAGAAAGTGCAGCATTCGTGGGGGGAGAGTGGCAGACCAGTGCCCTCAGACCACTGGAAGACAGGGAGGACAGGTTTGGGATGAGAGCTGTACAGGAGGTGTTTGTCTTGTCTGTATGTCTTGTACATTTTTAATTGTGCATCCCAGGTCTCAGCCCAATGATAAGCACCTCTCCCTCAGCCTTTCTGCAGTGCGTTCCCTTTCTCAGCAGCCTGGACAGCAAGAACATCAGAAAAGCTTCAAAAAAGTGTTGTTGTGGTGTGTTTCAGATTACTAAAGTTAAGTGTAGTAGTACATTTCGATGTAGCATCGCATCTCAGAAGCAGCTGGGGAGTATTTAATTTGTTTAGGCAGCAGGGCTGGCTTTTAGGCCTTACTTTCGTATTGCAACTTCAGACCTTGCTGATGCAGCAAGCGCTGGCTTCTGCAAGCAGCTGCCTGCCTGGTGCACCCCACTTGAGTCTGCGGGGGTAATTCAGGGTACAAAACTCCTCTCACCAGGAGGTGCTCGTAAGGCTTGGTTTGCCTTTACAACGCTGTCTGATGTTTTGTCCTCTGAAAAAATCCTTAAGGGGTTTTGCAAGTGAATCTCTTGCTTTTGTGAAAATAGGAGCTAGACGAGAGGAGAGGTCAGGGCTGCCCTGTGCTGGACACAAACAGGTTCCAGCCGGCTCCAACGGCCTTGGGGGAATTGCTGTAGGGGAAGCTGTAACTGAATTGGGATCAGGATATCTGGGATTAAGAAAATTATGTCAAAATTTCCAAAGCACTAAATCACCTAAGAGCTGTTTTTCATTGAAAGCCAGCGGGGGGAACATTTATTAGCAATCAGATCATTTAAAAATCTGACCTTGATGTAACACACAAAAGCTATGCCTATGGATTAAAAAAGCGGGAGCACTTTCCAGCTCCTGGGTGCAGATGTGCACCCCAACTTCCTCTCAGCTTCTTGCTGAGCTATCTGGGATGTACCCTGCTTTTTCACCCCACTCCAGTCTCCCTCTGCCTTGATTTCTGTGGGAAAGCACGGGGCAAGTAGAAACTGGAGGAGCACTAACAGCAGCCCCGTGATTGCGTACGGTGAAGGGTACACCCGCTTCACAGAATAGATGGATGCTTTAGGAGCAAATAGATTTATTTTCTTGTTGTTTAACTTGTGGGGCTGGATGTGTTATTGCTCTCTTTGTGTAATGCCAAACTTTACCAGTGCAGGTTTGGCCATGCAGGGGATGCTTTGCCAGGGTAATACTCTAATATAACTGTATCGATACAATTTCACTAATGTAGATAAGGCCCAAAAAGGGTCATTTAATAGCAACATATTTTTAAGTTTTGAACATTTCGGTATTTGCAGGACCCCGTTGGATCCACCTCAGTCTGTTCAAAACATAGACTGTTAAAACTATTCGTATTGATTCGTGGCAGATCTAAAAACCCCAGAGAAATGTTTAAGTACTGGAAAAAAAGCACATGTTGTGCAAATGTGCGCATATCTAGGTCAGTTGGCCCAGTTACTGTCCTGGACAAAATCACGAATAAGACTGTAAGTAGTAAGCATTAAAGGATAATGTGTAATAAATGTCAGGCAGTGAAGTAGTATGGAAAATACATCTTGACAAGGAAATGTTGTTTCTTGGTGGGATCACAACTTCAGATGGTAAAAGTTACTGAGTTCTTGTCGTAAAATTCTCATAGTCACACATAATATTCTGATTTAAACATATGACTGTCCAGAAATCAGTGGTAGCTTTAATAAACAGGTTGAAACCTGCTTAGCCAAGAAGTCCAAAAGTGCAATTGTAACTGCTTAGCTGTGAACCAACAGGGGATATTTCTACTGGAATTTCCTCATAGTCCAGCTCTACCCAGTGCCCTTTTCCCCATATAAATACTCTGTAAGAAACAAAATTATTATGACAAAAAGTCCAACAGAGACCATTTTTTTTAATAACTGTGTCTAAATTCAACCTGTGTATTTATGATCTAGGCCTCATCTGTGTCTTGACCTGCCAGCTGTGCTTGTTGTTTAATCCCTGCTAGCTGGGCTGCAGTGCCCCCTTGCCCAGGTTTTAAACTCTCTGAGGGCAAAGAGCAGCTTGTTTTCAAAGCTAAGCTTGAATACACAATATTTAATATACTGAGCAATGAGTCACAGCTGAGTGGGACTTCAGTTACTGTTTCCTGGCAGAAATTGGAACTTCACTGCATAAATGCTCTTTTTCTTGTTTGCCTGAAAGCCGAATGGCAAGGGTGGCGAGGAGCTGCGGCTTCCCGGGAGCAGAGCAGCACTTGGTTTGACTCCAAAGTCGGTGGGAGGTAGCAATAGTAGCACCACTCCCTGCTGAACTTGGAGCCTGACTCCCTACAGCATCTCCTCTGCTCTGTTCAGGGAAACAGTGGTGAAAACTGCTGATGGTGAGTTCCTGCTGATGCCCCAGACACTGGCTCATAGGCGTTTTTGCTTACTAGTTCTGATTATGGCCAGAAAGGTAGCCTGGGTCCTAATTTACACAACAGCAGCTCACCAATAAACTTGCTGAACCAAAGTCTGATATTAAAAACTAAACTGTGGAGTACAAAGGTTCATCTATCGATTTAGTTTTTTAGGTTTTTTCCCAGATCACCCTCAATTCTTCTTGTTATGGTAATTCACAGTTGGTTTTTGTACAGGGTAGTGGTAAGTGCTTGGAAATCTCTCACATGTATGCAGTAAATTTTCTGGAACAAGGTTCTCTACACTAGTAATAAGATGTTACAAAGAAGTTGTTTTTAGAGGTGAGACCATATCCCCATCCTTATGTGCTACGTTTATCTCCTGTTTAATAAGCAGTTCCTTTCTGGGTGAGGAACTGCCATATTAAAATTACAGTAGTATTTTTGTATCATTGTGTTTTCTTAAGGAAGAGCCTCCAGGAAGGGATGACTGAGGCCACCACTGGTTAAATTATTACCTGGATAAAAACATTGTTTTGATTAATGGTCATCTAATTGATTCTTAGTTGTAAAACTAAGAATCTGTAAAAAAGACGGTTACTAAGCCATTTATCTGTTTGAGAGTTACTGGAGACTACTCTCTCTCACTGTTATTTTTCTTCCAGCAGATTTTTAAAAGCATCACCAATGAAGATTCAATCCAGGGACAAGGAAGTCGGAGACTGATAAGTTTTTCATTGTCAGGTAAGTCACTGCTGATGTTAAAGTTTTAAGCCCAGAGAATGGGAAACTGAAGTTACTAAAACCTTTCAAGTACATGTGTATGTATGTATATATTTATGCATGGTTTTCTGCCTGTTGCTCTAGAGGTGATGCTGAGACAGACAATTAATATCTATGATTATTGCCACACTCTCTTCAACAGGAGTTACATGCTGAAGTGTTTTATTCAAGTAGAGTTGTGGGGCCACGTTATGTTTTCCTGTTCACTATTAAATGTAGTGCTATATACGTAGGTCCAAGAAAGCAAGACAAAGGCAAGTGCTTTACTTACAGAGCAAAATGTGGTTTGTGGTAGTGGTTTGTGGTAGTCCTCCGTTTCCTGGAGAGCATGTTGCACAGTCTTGGTGTGGACCTGAGGCAGATCCATGCACCCTGGTGCACAAGCTTGTCTGTATTTCTCAAAAGTGACTCTTGGACGTCTTGAGCTAGAAGACTGCTCTCACTCCTATAAATTTTCTGAACAATGTTCAGCCATATTACTTGGTGTGTTACTGCAGGTGTTAAAGGCTTAGTATGGTTCCATGAAGCAGCTATGGACCAATTGATCTGGCTTTGGTAAAAACAATCTGTAAATCACTTCTGTAGAAAAAATCAGTGTGTCAAACAGGGTAGTTGTGAGCACGGTTCTCATCTTGGAGTTTTATGATTACTATTTGGTTTCCATGTTTTTTAGCTCCTGGAAGACAAAGATGCTGAACTTGACTTGGAAATGCTTTGAGGAAGTAGTACAGAGAAAAAGGAGTTACCCTAGTTCAGAATTTTTACAACCATAGGCCTTTCTATATAAAGTCCTACACTTGGATAAGCATCACATTACATGATTAGTCTGGCTGTATAATTTACTTCAAGCTTCCATCTGAGTTGTGTTAAAGTCAACTAGGACTTCCATCTCTCTTTAATATTAAGCATGCAAGTCAGTGCTCCTCCAAATTAGGTGTCCAGTGTAGTTCTCAAGAGGTTATATATGCTATATGGCAGGTTAGACTGATACTAGATGGGGCACTTTTAATATGTCACTTATTTTTGCCGTGTTGGACACTTGGGCACCCACCCAGTCACATTAATTTGATAAAACTATGGGTTTAGCTCAACAGAAATAAAGAAGTAGAGCTAATATGTCTTAATGTTCTTAAATAATCTTACGCAGAACATGTTGCCCATAATTAGTAACATTTTTTCATTCTCTCAGATTCTTTGGCCTAGTAGACCAAGAGTAATAATTTGTGAGACTGCTAAATAATGTTGACTCTGTGGGCCCTTTTGTAAACTAAACTATGTAATTTACAGCTTGATTCAAAGTGTACAAAGACCATACCTTGTAATACATTTGGGATATCTTATTCTAGTGGTTCACAAGCAATTTATTTACATTTATATCACATCCATATTAACAGCATCATCACAGCAAGGTATTTGAAATGCTTTGAGCTCACAATTATTTTATCAACAATCTTTGGTATCAAAATAGCTCAATGTCAGTCTTTCTGAAATTAACAGATTAACACATCATTCTGTTGTCTCTCTCAAAGTAAAATTATTGCTATTCCTATATCTGTTATGCTAGCTAATAAAATGCAAATCAAGCCAGGTCTTCCAGAGCCATTGGAAGGAACTGGGATTCCTTTCCATATGTACTACTATACTATCACAGCAATAACCTCTCTATTGTCATGACTCTTCCAGCTTGTATAGACTTCTCCTTTCATTATCTATATTTTGGTATACTGTCACCTCCAGTGTCATTACTTAAAAGTTAGGTTTCCAAATTGTGGTTGATTTAGTTGCAATTTAAAAATAAAATGTAAGACCATTAGTCTGACTGGGGACCATTGCATTAGGCACTACACCAACACAGAGCCATCGTGCCCTAAGCAGTTTATCATCTAAAGAATGCAAGAAGAGCTGTGCCTTCTACCATATCAATTTTTAAAAACAAAAAATTATTAGAATGAGAGAGAAAAATCTTGAAGTAGGCCAAATCCCAAGAAATGCTGAACATCAGTCCATTTCAGCTGACTTGTATTGCTTGCTCTACTGCCTAGACGCTCCAGTGAAGCCTTATGTTAAAACGAACTGTGCAGAAACAGTTTCTTTCTAAAAGTTGGTGATAAAGTGCTTTATTCTTTCTGTAGTTTTATTGAGTATTTGCTTGGACAAAATCCAACTGGTTTCACTGGAAGTGTTGCCTGAGAAAAGATTTCTGGATTGAATAAAACCATCAAACAAAGAAAAAAGTATAAACTAAGGCTTCAGTGCAAAAGGAGATCACTAGTTTTTGAGCATAGAAATAGTTGAGAGTTTGCATTACATCAGTAGGAGGTTTGTTTTCTTCATGTTTGCTTCTTTGGAAACTGGAAGTTGGTCCTGTCAAAGGTTAGTTCAGATTCATCATAACACTGATCTCAAAGAAGATGATTTCCCATGATTAAGCTTCTTAATTGTTTATATGATGACTGTATGATTATAGCTTTCATTATTTAAAATACCAACAGAAGTATTGTAAGTCTAATATAGCTAGATTAAATAGAGTCTTTAAGGAAAGCTATGCAGTCACTTTGCATTTACTTTCCAACATGACATTCCTGCTGTTACCAGTGAATGTCACGCTTCTGATAAGGCAGCTGAAAGTGCCAGAGCGCGCTCTCACATGAAGTACAGAAAGGACAAATGTGCTAAGCCTCCCAAGATGTAGCAGCCACTTCATTGAAGGTTCATGGTTTAGCAGCAGTATAACGCATTCACTGAAAGCCCTTGAAACCATTCTGTTGGCTGGTATATTTAGAAAGTGTTATCATGAGGTTTGCGTGATATGCCTCCTAGTATATGTTGCATCACGTAACTTTTTTCAAGCTTTAACATTTTACATATTTCATGTGTTTGCACAGTCTTTATTTATAAGTGTTCTTATGGAACAAATGACCAGAAGATCTGAATATCTGAATATTTCACAAACGTTAAGACATTTATCCTCATCGCGCCTCTCTGAGAAATGTTAGTTATTTCTGTGTGGCTTTCAGACTAGACATTCAGGTAGCATCAGTTGTCAGTTTATGGAAGTCAGAGTATAAATCACTGAAATAAATACTTTCAGTATAAATACTGAAAATAGTATTAGGTTCACTAAGGGTCATTTTGACAATAGTAGTTACCATGATTTTTGATAACAGAGAGATCCGCTTTATCTGATTTAATCTCTTGCATATCACCAGTTTCAGAACCTCATTCAGTAGCTGATCAAGTCAGTTATCTATTGTAAATTATGTAGTATCTTTCTCAGTTCCCCTGTGTTATTTTGCTGTGTTGGATTTTAAGACTTCCTACTCATGAGGAATATGTATAATTTCCTGGTTCTGAAAACACTAGGATGGTAAATAGGAAAAATGTGAATTCAGTGAGTTGACCATAGAATTACTGGGGCTTAATGATCTCTCCACAAGTGTCAGTATAGCTAGCTGCAGGTCATCTATTGAAATCAGTAGAATGGTGCTTGGAAACATGAAGGGCATTAAGTATTTGTTGTCCCTTGATGGAAGGAATTTGCCAACTGCATTAGAATATTAATATCAGTTTTTCAAAACTAGTATCTCCACTACTCATTGGTCTTTGACCCTTCTGCTGCTTTGTAGACTCTGTTTACTTCAGTGAAATAAACTATGCACCATCAAGAGACTAGGTGGACTCAACCTTCTTGGGACACATTCAGAAATTGTGCAGAATATCTTTGTGTATTATTTCTAGGAAAGTTCTTCCAAAACTATTGGTGAAAGCTTCTTACTCCTTGGGGAGAGCAGCTTCTAAATTCTTTCGCTTAGAACTGATAGATTGATGACCAGACTAAAAATAATTGGTTTAGAAACCAGACTGCTCCGGACTCTGGTTCTCGCTCTGATTCTCCATCCTTTTCTGTCATGCTTCTACAAGCCTGGGTCTGGACCAGTACCTCACTACATCTGCAGGAAACTTAAATACCATCTTCACAATAGTTTTGCTGATCATTGCCATCAGAGAATATCCTTGCTGAGCATGACAAAGTGTGACTCACAAACCCAAATCATACCTCTCCCCGGACTTTTTGAAAGCTTAGTTACTTGTACTGAGGCAAAATCAAACATGGTAAAACACAGATGTGTTTGAGCTGTGTCTCTCGGAATTGATATCCCCACCTGGTTTCATGTGTTGCCAATAAATACATGCTAGTTTCCAGATTGCTACAAAAATAGAGTCTCCGTCACTATCTAGTCATCAGTGCCCCAAAGTTTGTGTTGCTGTATGGAAAATGGATTTGCAGAATGATCATTTACAAGGCAGACAGGGAAGTTTATGGCCCGCCTTAGGGACAGAGGCTGCATGCATGCAAGAGACCTAGAGCAGAGCTTCCTTAGGTTCAGCATATCATAGAATGGTTTGCGTTGGAAGGGACCTTAAAGATCATCTAGTTCCAACCCACCTGCCATGAGCAGGGACACCCTCCACTAGACCAGATTGCCCAAAGCCCCATCCAACCTGGCCTTGAACACTTCCAGGGATGGAGCATCCACAGCTTCTCTGGGCAACCTGTTCCAGTGCCTTACCATCCTCACAGTGAAGAATTTCTTCCTTATATCTAATCTAAATCTGCCCTCTTTCAGCTCAAGGCCATTACCCCTTGTCCTATCACTACATGCCCTTGTAAACAGCCCCTCTCCAGATTTCTTGTAGGCCCCCTTCAGGTACTCTAAGGCTGCTGCAAGGTCTCCCCAGAGCCTTCTCTTCTCTAGGCTGAACAATCCCAACTCTCTCAGCCTGTCTTCATAGGAGAGGTGCTCCAGCCCTCTGATCAGCTTTGTGGCCCTCCTCTGGACCTGCTCCAACAGCTCCATGTATGTATATGGAAGAGGAGCCCTGAAGTTGGAACAAATTCATAATTCACTTGTGAGCATCAGCAGCAGAAGTTAGGATAAGCCACTTGTACAATAAAGTGAGCCTAGCTGGATTAGGATGCATGTACTCATCATTACTGAAAATTTGCAGCAGTGAAGGAGTCTCCCCCTGCATTCCTTCTTTTTGTCATCTTTCATGAGACGTGGCCTGACATTATTAAATTGATAGATGTATATAACCTCTTTCACACTAAAGTGTGATTTATGAGTAAATGGGAAACTGACATATGGTATGTTAATAACTTTTTTTAAGAGACTGGATGAAAATACACCTTTGCAAAGCATAGATGAGTATGTTGATAGCATTTCCTCGTATGCCTCCAAGAAATACACTGTAAAACTACAGTGTACAGCAAGACTCATCCAAGCCTTCTGGAATTCATTGGCTTCACCAAAGATTTAAATTCAGTTCACCTTAAACCATCACTTAAGTATTAGGTATCTTCAGAACCTTTCTGAAGACAATACAGATAACAGAGAAATACTTTCATCTGGGGAAGCAGAATAGCTGGGGTTTTTCTGTTGGTAAGTTATACAGCAGTGGTAAGAGAGTACCTGAGCCTTTGGTTACAACAAGTTACAGCATCCATAGGTTCCACTTCAAATTAAATGGACTTCTGGATATCTGCAAATGCCCATGTAGCTTTATTCAGAGCTTTTGTATTTTTGATGCTCGCTTTTTCATAGTGCTGAGAATTTTTGGTGAGATATGTAAATATAACTGGGATATCTGTCCTTGAGAAATCTATTTCTCCTATCCATCTGTGTGCTTTGGACATTAAAAATTGATGTTTCTAACTGACATTTTTACAAAATTTGTTGTGCTATACAATTTAAGCAAGAAAATGACAGAAATAAAATTTCCTGTTACCTTAGTTAAATTATTTTTTTCTCATCCAAGTACAAAAATTAGACCACTAACTAATGTTAGGAGTATCTTCACCTTCATGACTGCACTTAATTCCCATAACTGGAAGAAGGCTGGTAGGTCATTATAATATGTAAGTTCTTTATGATACATAATAAATAAGTATATATAATTGAGTGCTAATTATTTTCTGTTCTGTCTATCAATAGACCATTCCTTTGCACAGTGGTACCCAAAGATAGTGCAGTCTCTCTTTGAAGGAAAAGAAAAAATCAGAAACATATACAGCAATAAATATTTCAGTTTCAGAATCTTTTGAGGAAACATCAGAGAGAAAGAAAATAAGATCCCAGAGGTCTTTCTCTGCTCTCATATGTTAGCAGCCTGACAGTATTACACTGCTGGGCCTTGTCATTGGTAGTGCTTTTGCAATCTTGTTTCTATTTCTGGAATGTATTCCTAACAGTACAACTTCCAAAGCAAAAGAGTTTGCCATACAGAATTTTAGCAGGGCTGACAGATGAGATAAGTGCTGGTTACATAGAGATTGTACACTCAGGAAAAAAAAAAAATCAGAGTTATCACTTTGAACCACATAATTTTCTTTCGGTAATAGTGTTGCTTGGATCGTGGCCGTGCATACTGTCAGCAAAGTACTTTCAAATGGGCTATTAGTAGTGATATTCTCTATTTTTTGTTAATTGTTAGAGAATGTCACAAGAATGAGATTCTTAAAATACAGTCTGTTTCAGGGCCATCTGTCCAACAGCTTTTGAATATCTGCAATATGAGTTGTGTGCTGGAATAGATGATTAAAACCAACTGGACAAAAAAGGTTCTTTTTAATTTGCACATTTAATTGTGTTGGCTATTACCATATGTTAAGGAAGCAAAATACATCTGGGTGAATCTTATCCATGTTCTTGATATAGCCGTTTTCTGGAAAAAAGGCTGATGTTGGTATGAAATGTGTATGATTTTCAGATTTATCCAAAATATCTGCCTGGAGGGTTTTATGTGGTCTCCCACGACCTGCCAGAGTAATTGGGTTTTTAATCAGAAAAGAATAAAAGACTGTGAAAATTAATGTTTTCAAAACCTGCCTAAAAGAAAAAATATGTTTAAATTGAACATTTAGATATACATCTAAGCAGTTTTGAAAACTATCTTGACTAATACTTTGTATCTGTTCAGTACAGCAAGAGAAAGTAGCCAGAATGCAGTTCAGTGATTGTAGCACTATGTGGAATAAAGCTTTAAACAGAGGAGAAGAGTGGTGGAAAATAAATTAGCTACTGAACTTGCTAATAGGAATAACTGCTTAGATTTCTAAGTTTTCTTTGGAAAATATATCTGGAAGAAGAGAAGGCCAGAGGCTTTAGTTTGTAGCTGTTTAGACAAAATTAATGATATACCTGTAGACTGATTTGTATTTCATTGGCTTCACAGGGACAAGTCGTAATAGACTTTGTGTCTTTCTTTAGAACATTATGAGTAAATTTGGAAGTAAGTGCCTGGAGATTTTTTTGTCTGCACAACTCGCATTACATTCCCTGGGAGTTTTACAGCTAGAAAACCCTGCTTAAAATTTGGACCTTATATACAAGACTTTTCCTATCTTACTACAGATAAAGTTAACCTATGCAGAGAAGGAAATGTTTTAAAGTGGAAAAAATGTAAAATTACTTTTCGTGTAGAAAAAAGTGGTCTAAAAGCTAAGATTCATAGAAAGACAAAATTGATACCTAGGAGAAATAACATACGTTGAGTACTGAATGCCATGTCTATGTGATTAAATGAAGTGATCTCTTTTCTGGAGTCAGGCTGAGCAAGCGCTTAGCTCCTTAGAAAAATCAGCAGATCACTTAAGTTGAATTTAGATTTGATTTAGAAGCCAGATCACTCTGCACAATCAGGTTGTAAAATTTGCAATTTCGTTATATAATCATTTGTAAATCCTAAATCACAAGATCATTGTTGTTTGGCTTTATATTACCTCACAAGGAACATAGTGAGTTTTTTCATATTCCTGACATATTACTTGAATTCCTTACCAGTTTCCCCTATGCTGCTCCTAAAATCTCAGAATGCTACCCAGAATGTGAAAAATAATCCAGTTCTTTACCTTCTTTCAGATTTCCAGGCTTTTGGTCTGAAGAAAGGAATGTTCTTCAATCCAGATCCTTATCTGAAGATTTCCATCCAGCCTGGAAAACATAGCATCTTCCCAGCACTTCCTCATCATGGACAGGAGAAGAGATCCAAGATCATGTGTAATACTGTTAACCCAATCTGGCAAGGAGAGGTAAGCAGTCTGAGTGTTGAGCTGAGACTTTTCTTAAAACATGGAAATTACTCGAGCAGTATCCCTTTTTTTTTTCCTTTTTTTTTTTAAATTCCTTTCTTGGCTAAATAGTTGTGAACCTAACTGTGCTTGATGTATTTCATGACTTCTTGTCTTAATGCAAAAAGCTTTATTAGCTACAAAGATGAATGATACACTAAAACTTTCAGTATGGGTAGTACTTTGTGGATGTAATTTATGAAGCTGTTAATTATTAAAGGCAGCCATAAGTCAGAATTGAAGAATAAACTTGGACAGTGTGAAGGGGTGCAGCTAGATTGTCATAGTGTTCTTACACAGAGAGGAGACATTATATAAAGCAGAACAAGTATAACATGCAGATGAAAAGAATCAATGTGATTGAAAAGTGTCAGTGGCAATATAAATTAAAGACGACTTTGGCACATTTGCCCATCACCTTGAAGAATACTCTCCAGTCTGCTGCTTCTTGTTGGAAGGGCTTAGTAGGTATTAATGAGATCTGAGAGTTCAATTGCTGCCTGCTGTTTCTAAATTACATGCGAAATGGCAACAGACAGCAAAGAATAAGGAATCTTTTCAGAATTAAAGGAGCCTGACATAAGGGGTGTGATATACTGGTGTTCCCTGTCAGACAAATATCTCCACTGCAGGAAAGAGTAAAAGTAAATTGACTAAATAGTTTTATTTAAATTAAAATGCAAATTGTAAAGTAGTTTAGGGATAATTAGGTCAGACTGTGTGGATGTGAAAGTGTGAGTGGGAGGAGAGAGCAGAAATGTCATTGAATGCTTGAACCTGGAGGAGGAGGGTCAAGAAACTAGGTACCACATCAGGTTATGTGACAGGTGAGCCTGTTATATGACAGGTTATATGACAGGGGCAGGGGACGACGAATTTGAAACTAGTGCGAGAAAAACGCCTTCCATCAGGACTTAATTAAGTGGAAGGTCCAGTTGTGAGGCATCCACCAAGCCGTAACTTCTCTGTGGCTCCAAGCATCAGATGTATCTGGCTGAGAATGTAAGAATGTGGTCCTGATAAAATGTCAAAGGTGTCTTCTCAGGCCATGTGGGATGGCTGAGTTTGTGGTCTGGCTTTTCTCTTCCAGTGGAGTTTGGCAGCAAGAAAAGGAGAAACAATGAAATGGCCTAATTATGGACATCAGAAAGCAAAAGAGCACAGCTGGCTTCCAGCTTCACTGTTCAGCCCCCTGGTTTTCTTGATTGCATGCAAGCACGCTGCTTCTCCCTTTCTGTTGTTAGCATGTTAGTGGCTAAAGAGTCTAAAACAGCCGAGCTGTCATTCGGCATGTTCTCCTCCTGCATTCTCTTCAACTGATACTGAGATGTTGAACTGCATGCATTTGTGTTGCAGTCTGTGCACATCGGCTGGTCTGAAGTCTTTGGTACTGAAAACCCACATTGGTTTCTATGATGCAGAAGACACTAGGCCTGATTTTCTTCAACTTTATCCCTTTATGGGACAAAGGGAGAAGGAAGACTGCAAACTGTTGTTGAATTGTGGTGGTAGCCATTCTTCTGTCCACCCTTTTCACTGATGGGTGTGAATGTACGAAGTGAAAAATATTGAGAAATCATAGTTATTTCATTAAATGGATCAGTTGTTTTCCAAGTATTTTAGGCAATATATTATTTCAGAAGGGTGATTTTTTTCCGAAGGTTCTCTATCACTCAACGTAAGTAGAAGCCAGATGTTTAGTTGGTTGGTTGTTGTTTTTTTTCCAGTTGAATGACATACCTAATTTGTTTTGGCTGCTAAACGTGAAAAAAACTGGAGTAGGGAAATAAAACTATAGAAATAGCTGCAGATTGGGATCTTTATTTATGTTCTTGATTACCCTTGAGCAAATTCAGAAGTGAAAGAGTCAACTCAGTTTGTAGGGCCTCAACACCAAAATAAAGTCCTACAGACTGAGAGATGATTAATTTACTTACATTAATTCATTCTGTTGTTCCCTCTCATATACTTACTAGGTTGTTCTATTTGCATAGTAACCACCTACAATACAAGAACACTGTGGGAGCACCATGATACCTCAGGCAATTTTTATCTGTTTCATGTGATATTGATGGTCATCTTCATTTCACAAACTGTTTGAATACTGTTCAGCATGAGTTATCCTGGCTTAAAGCTATTCTACTGCTTCATTTTGCAGTACTTTCTACAAGAGGACATAAGAACATGGACTTTTCTTATTGAGAGAGAAGAGTAGCATGTGACATTTTTGACACCTGCAGCAAGGCTCTGCATGAAGTGAAAGAGCTCTCGCACTGAGAATCTGAGAATTGTTCACTGAGATAGGTTAAAGCCCAGGTGGTATCTTCTGCTGGTAGAGAGAGGACATTTTGTGATATTTCTACATGTTTTCACATGTTTACAGAAGCATAAGATCAGATTCTGCTAAGCCAGGGTGCTGAATATTGCTGGGTGTAATAATGACAAATGATAAGTACTTTGGGTGAGATTCAGACAAGCTACTGATGATGTCAAGGACTCTACATGGTCAATGAGGAGAAGTAGGCAGCTGCAAAAAATAAAAACAATACTAAGTGTCTTCAGAACAGGGAACTTGTTACTGAATCAAGGTTAATGGTCCTGCTTGTTTTCTTTCTCCTGGCTCTGCTTTCAAACTGGTGCCTTCTTCAGCAACCTCTGTGCTGTTAAATGAAATAAGTGAGTTCCTGGAAATCACATGCCACTGGACAGCTTGACTCTAAACTCCTAGGTTAAGCAGACATTGTGCTGGTAGTCCAAACAGTTGCAAGAGCATACTGGGTGAGTTGTTCTACCATGCTAATTTGAGGTAAAACACAAAGGAAATCTCGGAAGTGCCCACTTCCCAAATTTCTATACATCTAGTAGAATTGAGAAGGGTGAGTGTTGATTGTATCTCTTCTGATACTTATATTAGAAAAATAATGACACTATTCCCATATTATTTCATATTGAGACAATGTGTCTGTTGTCACATTCTTTGGAAAAAGCTTCTTTAAGAAGATTTAATCTGTCATCAAGCAGTAAAGTGACAGTTCAGACAAGCAATAGAGATCATTGGGGACCATAAGCAACAAAACAAAGTGGTTTAAAAAGTAGTTCACATACCTCCAGTTGGACAGCAAATTCTCTCAATGGTTTTACAGATAAAGTACTTCAGGCCTCTGGACTTTCCCTAAAACATATTTATGGTATTTCTTTCTGAACTGTGGTAGTTTGAGCTAACTGCTTCTTCTGGTTTTGTTCATTTACTAGTGAGTGGATAGAAAGCCTCAAGGAATGGGCTGTGAGATGACTGCAAAAATTGGGTGTTGCAACCATCCAGCATATTTAAAGTAGTAGGAAGTGTAATCTGTTAAATAACACATTGAATTTCAACTTTGATAACTCTAGCTCTGCAAGAGTAAATTGCCTTAGAGCGAGAGTCCAATACTAGGATAAAAACTATCTGAACTCCCTACAGCCTTGCTGTTTGTTTCTTTGCCTCAGCCTTTACAAATATTGTTAAATTATAGCTGAGGCACAGTGGCTGCTATCACTCTGAAGATAGCTGCATTTTACTGGTGAATTAGTTGATGTGTATAAGCAGAGGTATTCGGAACTCTGTTGCAAGAGCACTTAACAAGTAGTAGTTAATGTGTCAGATCTGATAAACAGAACTACAGTATTTTCACGTATGTAACTTGTACTCTGCACACCTCAGATAACCCACGACCTTTCAAAAATACTGCACTCGAATAAATTCTCACATAACGTGTCTCTTCAGATTACTAACACAAAATCAGAAGAAGGAAACAGTCAGGGACTTGAATGCCAGAGGGAGGTGGTTTGGGGAGAGAGGGCTTCCATAGTGCAGACTGTCATCAGTGATAGAAACATCAGGTTTGGATGCTGTCTGCAAGAATGCCAAGATGACATGAATGCAAATGGTTGTCTGAATGCTGGTTTGTAACTGCTTTTCTTGTTATGTGGATTTATAGCTCAGGCACTGATGATTTGCTTATGAATGCTGGACTGGTGTACGATGGACCACCCAGCAGTACTGGGACTGAAAGATGCTTTGTCAAAGTAGGCAGATCATGCAGTCTGGGGGTTATGTTAGCTTTCTGCTTCTCTTGAGGCTGTATGATGGGTGCTACCTGATGCAGCACCAACCTAGAGGGATGCAAGCAGGGGATTCTTGATCAAAGGTGAATCTTTCCAGAAACAAACCATTAAAGATGCTTTAATATATTTGAATCAACAGTATGAATTTAAACTAAAGCAGGTTATATTTGATCTGATTTTGATCTAATATTCAGAGCGCTAGATGCTGATGTCCTACCATGGCCTCAGAGAAATCATTGCATGATTATAGCAGAAGTCCAAAATGAAAAAAGCAACAGGAACATCACACTGATTGAACTAGTTATTTATTATTTAACTTAGATAACCTCTTTACCCCTTCTACTGGCAAATACGAAAGAATCTGCTGCAGAAACTTGGAGGCCTTTACACCTAAGCATAAATCCAATATAGGTGTAGTGAAATCCAGATCATGAATTCAATATGAGTTTTGCCAAAGGTGTCATTGGGACTGAGTAAAGCCTTGTGGGTGGTGGCTTCACTGTATAACATTTCTGCATACATGGCCAGGTAAAGTGTAAAACATAGTTTGACTACACAGAAAAGCTGTGATTTTACAGCTGCAGTTTTTTGAGTATCTGGTGATGATTGAAGTGTGAAAGCCCAAGACAACTTCAGTTTCTTCAGGAATGGGTTACAGTGTGAAAAACTTGTCTAGATTCTTTTTAATATGTTACTCTTCTAGAAATGCATTTTAGTTGCAATTTCTACATCTAGAAGCCTGTCAGTCTTGCTAATCTTGTATATTAGTGCTCATGAGAGTCCTCAAATATTTTCAGTCGATGCTGTGCTAGTAAATTTGTATACAATGTGTGAGAGACTAAGGAAAACCCTGACTCTTTAAGCAGTTTGCGCTTTATCCAGAAGTTCTTTAAAATTTCTAATATCTTAGGGCTGAAATTTCCCATTAATAAAGTAAGAGACATCTTTGAAAACTCTCAAACCCATCAGAAGGAATTCATGATGAGCCTATTAACTAATAACTCTGAATGTTGTGGAATACATGAAATAGACAGGAAGGATTGTATTTTTTATTCTTTGTTTCGAATACAGAGAGGTAGTGAGTCTGAAGGAGAAATCTAGGAAGCCAGTTTGCTGAAGGCCCTATCCAACTTTGAAGGAATTCAGTAGAAAGGATTGAATCAGACCACAGAACAGCAGCATATATTTATGTGCACCCCTTTTTCTGTAGGAAAAAACCCCAACATTTTGCCATGCCAGAATAAGGTACCACATTGGATCTGGCACCCTGTGGCCACTGCTGAGTTCCAGGAATCTCTTGGAGTATGTGTAGGCATGTCCCAGCCTTTGGCAGCAGTGGAGCTCTGTGCTTGACACTACTGACTCTGCAATATTTTATATTGTCATTGAGGAGTGCCATAGTAAGTTTAAGAAACTAGAATTCCCCACAATCTTATCCCGTTGTTCATATGAGTAGTGTTGTATGGGACAGTAGTGATATATAGAGGAAGTTTTTCAATGGGGAGCAGAGTAACACAGATGGAGAGTGGTGAGTGCATTAAGAGTGCAATTGTTTCACTGGAGTGTTTGAAATGAAAACCCCACTCATGAAATATTCAGCTGAAAGACTAAATCTGTCTTCATCCATCAAATGTAATTTACAGCCTTTTAATATTTACTTCTGTTTGTATCATCCCTATGGCATGATGGATATTGCAAATAAATTTTATTTCTAATTATATTTCTTATTCAACTCCAAATCAAGAGCCTAATTCCTCCTGTCACCAATGTATTAATTTACCTACCTTTCATCAATTGTTATACTGACTGTTTTTAAAGAACTTGACTTGCACTTAACTTGCCTAATTGGTACTAATGGGCATGTTCTGTTCATTTCAACAACTTCCTTGATAGCGTTATTGAGAGCTGATCACTGTGATCTATCCATATTCAGGGATCCAAATAATATTGGTAAAAATAAAATGGGAATTAATCATCATAATTAGTTGTCTTTCTATGAAAACTATCCTCAAGCTCTGGAAATGGTTCTGTTATCTTATAAATGGGTACAGATATATTCTGCTAGGCTAGTATTAGCATGTGCCTTCATTCTTTACCATATGAGTCATGCACTAAACCCCCACAAGATCTGGTCACGTTAAGAAAATTAATCATCTGTGTATGTAAAACCACTGTTGAATTTGGAAACAAATAGGCACTGAAAAGTAGATTACTGTCTGAAACCCCTTCAGTGGTGTTTACTACAGTGTTTTCAGATCTTGCTTGAAGATGGCAGCAATAATGTAAAAACAGATTTAGATTTAGGTCATTGAGATGGTGTGAGAGTGTGAATGTGTCAGCTGATCCTAAGTAGCTTTGATTCTGATTTGTGTGTCTGTGAGAGTGAATCTGTAGGAAGCGGCTGTGTAAAATCTTTGTACATGAGGAGAATCCTAATGACTTACTGTTGACCAGAGATGACAATGCTGATACACTCCTTAGCCCAAGAAGACTTAATATGTTGATGTGGTTCTCTCCATCATGTCACTTTTGCTCTTCCCTCTCCCTTCCTTCCCTGTATTTCTATGGAAATAATTAATTATGGCTTGCTGATTTTTGGTGCCTGAGAAAATATCAACTAAAGCTTTTCCTTTGGCTGGGGCATTTTAAGGCTGTGCCTGGTACAGATTCTCCAGTGTCTAATAAGATGTGCTATAATGCTGCAGCTTTTCTCTTAGTGAGAAATTAATAGGATCTCTCCTATCCTACTGCCTCTTTTCATTAAACATGTAGGAACAAAGCAATCATTGGATCTCCTGCCATTCTAACAAGTGGGACAGGCATTGACAAATGGCTAGTGAAGTGGGGAAAGTATAGTGATGCAATGGCTTTGGTTCTAGAGCAAGTCTCTTTCCTCCTAGCCATCATAACTCCAGAGGGATGCAAGAACATACTAAAAAAGAAATCATTGAAGAAGAGACTGAGAAAATAATACAAATACTATCTTGTTCTATAGATCATGCTTCTTAACAATTCATTGGGTCCACCTAGAGCAGTATTTTTGTTCCCTTCAAAGGGACACCACGTGGCAGTCTTAAAGTACATGAATTGAATTACTCTCAGCAGAAAGTAAGCCAAGAGATGTGCTTCAGGAGTGCACCTAACACTTTTCACACGATAATGGGAGTTCAGTCCAGGGCACCAGCCTGGAGTTACTTCATGGTAAAACCCTTGCAACATGTCTGGATGTGGTCATCAGGTGCACAGCAGCAGCTGCTTTGCTCCTTAGATCTGCTCCTATTATGCCACATGCCTTCCAAATGCAGGGATGGCCGATGTATTCCAGGAATCAGGAATCCACTAGACTTCCTCACCACTGCTCATGATGCGCTATTTTTCCCCAGTATGCCAAGGATCTTCAATCATTCCTTGTGTTCAAACCTTCTGTGCATAACTTCCTTTTAGGTATGTACCTGACAGATAAACATTTCTTGTGACAGTCCTAAGACATTTCTAGAGGGGGAAGAAAAAGGTTCCTCTCCCCCTCTGGAGCTCAGCACTCAGAGCTTCCCCACTTTCTTTTCCAAAGCCCCTAACTCTGGGTGTTTTCCAGTCTGGGATTCTTCCAGACCAGACACAGGTTGACCACCGCATCCTTTGAGTGGTGCTCCTTACTGTGAAGGTGTCCATGATCTCTACTCATCTACATCTAACCTATAAACAGGAGCCCTCTCATCCCTACCTGGTAAGGATCAGACAAGGGAACAGCTGACACACTAAATGGACAAAATGGGGTCTGAGACTGTTTCTAGGGCCAAGGCACCCTGTGAGAAACAGGTTGTTCCTAGTGGTAATTTCTTGGCGGTTTTGTTGAGGCAATCTGCCATATCCCCTGTGGAGTGGGCTGTGTCATGTATTGTCTCGAGTTCTGAGAGTCATTTTGTATGAAGCAATAGTTGATGTGATATACAGGATAATGCATTGTGACTAATGCAATATTATAGGTAGTTACTGGTTTGGGCTAATCGGAGAATAGACATTTAACTTCTTGTTTGTTATCCATTCATCCACTGATTGCTGTAGATCAACTATAAATTTTTGATCCAGTGACACCTTATAGAGTAAATTAACTCTATCCCAGCAGAAACCAGGACATGTTTGCAACATCACTGAGGGTGAATCCAAGGGTACTGCAGAATTTATAATCAGTGACTTTTTTTGTTGTTTTTTTCAACTTAGGTATGAAGCTTACACTGTCATATTCACAAACTGGCTGTTGCTTTATGACAATTAGCAAATATTTGGCAAGGAAAGGATATAATTTATTACAGCAGTAATATAATACTAATGTGTTATGTTACATATATTGGAGAAAAGCATGAAATGCAGGGTCGTTTCTCTTCCAGATAGATAGGATAGTAAAAGCCAAGACTTGAACACTGTAAATTCAGGCAATGTTTTGTGGCTAAGGCACAGAGGCTGGCACTTGTCAGAAAAGAAGGTGAAGGAAGAGCGAAATTAGGGTTTGATAGTGATTTGCTTTCACATCCAAAGGAGACAGTCTCATCTTTAAAAATCACAAGAACTTGCATGTTTTCAAAAGTGATTGGTGACTTTTGAAAATGAGTTTATAAGTATTTGCATTCTCAAACCTAGGTGTTTTTCTGGAGTCCGTTTTTCAAAGGGCCAGAGGCCAGTGTGTTCTGCAAACAAGGATTCCTTTGGGCTTTTCAGTGTGAATCGCCGGAGCCTGAGGCACCTGCACGCAGGGATTGCCTTAGAAAAATCTCATCCATTAAGGATTAAACTAGATGAGAGTAACAGCAGGAGCAATCGCTTAGATAATGGAAAACTGAATTATGTAAAATTATCATTATTTTACAAGCTGTCTCTAAACCCATTTCGCTGCGTTCAGTTTTAATCTCAAACTGCAGTTGTTTCCAAATGGCAAAACCTTTGAGCTCTGGCACAGGACACTTCTGGTCTTAAAGGCCAGGTGTTTCCAAGATGCTGCTGTTTTTATGCATCAGAACATTCTCCTAGAAAGAAGCATTTGGGATCTGTGATCATGGACCAGGGGCTGGTCCTAGGGCAGTCTCATGTATCCCCAAATGCAACGTGGTTGGCAGGTGATGAAATCAGAACGCAATTTGATTTTACAAATTTTATGGAGTATCCCGACATTTGTCCATCTGAAGAGGCACAGCTGGTCAAGGAAAAAAAGACCTTTCTTTTGGTTGATTCCAACACAGCTTGCTCCATGCTGCCATACTCTCTGCTCAGGTGCTGATAACTACACTGGAAACCATCAATGTGTTTCTTGTGCAAGAAAGGAACTGTCCAGCTTGGTTCCGCCTGATACTGTGGAAACAAATGTCCATGCAGATTCTGATTTGCTTCAGAGTTGTACCAAAAGACAAAATAGTAATAACATAAGATGTGGATCATGAACCTATGTTTTACTTTCCACTTATGAGCAGTTCATTCTTTACCTCTGTGTGTGCGTGCTCTACTCCACAGAGACATTTTTACAATATGGGTGTCAACAGCATAATAATGGAAAATTCATTAAATGGCAAATTGCTGTACATTACAATAACCTCATTCATTTAAAAGTTAATTCCCTTCTGCTTTCCTTGTAAGAGTCATGAAGTGGCAGTTACCCAAGGCTTTTAGCAGGTAAAACAGTGATGGTAATACAACATATTTTTATAAGGCAACTTGCAATATACATAGGGAATTAATGTTCTCCACTTTGTTAGGTTTGTCTTTTTTGGTAACCTGTTGCAAAGATGTATACAAAAATGAGAAGAAAATAACATTTTAGCTGTTATTTGAATTGTATTTCTCTGATTTTTTTTGCATATTTGCAGGGCCTGATTAACAAAATATCCCACTCACATTGGTTTCACTTGAAGCTGTTTGAACTAAGCATTTCTGAAAATTAGATCATGATTCAGTACAGCAAGCGATTTAGGGCTAGACTCCAGGCCTCAATAACCCAGAGCATGATTCTGTTGTGAAGATTGTTTTTGGCAGCAGGAAAGCTAGAAAATCTTTTCATCCATCTCAATATTCACTTACTACAGAAGTTGTCTTCCAGTTCAATACTGACCAGTCTTACAGTTTTCCTACTATTGCACACCACAGCAGAGATGTGCTTTTTTTTGATTGATGATATTCTAGTAGTATCAGATCTGTTTGAAAAAATGATTCAGTGACCTGTGTTACCAGCTCCAAGTCTGTACTCAATTTAGCCAGTCAAGGAGCAAGCAAGGCCAAGTTATCTAATACATCTGCTTTTCATTATTATTCTGTAACAGAGCTTTGCTTTCCCTATGGAGAAATCTTGACATCTCCAGGTGCCCTAATGTTCCCGTGCTTGGAAGTGTACACATGAACTTCATTGCTCCTGCAACCTAAAATATCACACTTCTTGTTCCTACCTCAGTTTGCATGCACACAGTCTCTAAAACTTATTGAAACATTACTTACAAATAAAAATAGAGGTTCTTAAAACCAGATCAGCTGAGGTGGCAATCACATGTTTCAAAGTACTTGACGACAACAACAGTTTTAGACGGTGCCATTCCTGTCTTCCCCAGTATCATTTGTTCCAGTAGCCTGTGCTGTGGCTTGCCTTCTGGTTTAGCTCTCTGTAGGATCGTGCTGTGAAGCAGGTTAGGAGATTGATCCAAATAAACAGTCTATTCAGACTTTTTCCTTTTTAAGGTGGGGCAGGGATGAGCAAGAGGTGGAGAGATTTAAGATGTGTCTGAAAACTGATCATGTATCCTTCACCTCACTAGATCCTCACTTCTCAACAGCTGAGGTGTGTCTCACAGCTGAAGTACCACAAATAGCCAGTCAAATGCAAAAAGGACTAATTTCACTTGGAGGGAAATGCTGACTAAACATCTCTCCAGGCTGCCAGTTCAGTTGTACTTACATGCAGCTATTTAAAGTTTTTAGAACTTGGGGGGGGCGGGGTGGTGGTGGAAATAAGCTATGCAGTTACATTTAGCTCAATAATCATTACTAGGACATAGTTCATTAGATTTCTTCAGCTGTATTGTCCTTACCATCTGTGAGCCTTGGTTTAGGGTGTTTGGATGCCAGTATGACATGAATAAATGAAATTCCTGCATTGCCCAAGCCTGATTCTACAGCATTACATGGTACCTGTAGGGTGCTTTCACCTGCCTGCTTTGAGACCAAGCTCTTTTTATTTTGCAGGCCTGTGCATTGGAGTTCAAAGACTGTTTCTGTCCTGTGAAATAGAGACTTACAGAGGTCGATAAGCAGCTGTGTGGTGTTGTGTCCTGGCCACCAGCTTCATTTTCTGTGCTCTTCCTTTATTGCAGCTATTCAGCTTTGTCTCCCTGCCCACGGATGTCCTGGAGATAGAAGTTAAAGACAAATTTGCAAAGAGCCGACCGATCATCAAGCGTTTCCTGGGAAAACTCTCTATGCCGGTTCAACGTCTCTTGGAAAGACATGCCATAGGGTAAATTTGCTGCTTATGCTACTTTCCATTGTTTAAGTGTGTTGCTGTTTTGAAGTCCCTGGTGATATACCGTTATAATTGACATAATGATGTTGAAGGGGAGTTATTAAACTAACAGTTGTCTGATGAATGATGTTGGTCTTAATTAGAATTTATAGGACTACGGGCCTGACTAAGAATTCCCTCTATAACCCTGTCCATTGCATTTTGAAAAGTGAGAGCTGTCATTTAAGAAAGAAAATTGTTTTGTGTATCATGGCTGTGAATCTGGAGAGTGCAATATTTTCAATTTGGATGTTATTTTAATGTTACCAACAGGCTGTTTTCATGTTTCAGGGAATTACCTATGGGCTAAAATCATGCCAGATCTGTTCCTCCTTCCTTTAATTTCTGGACAGTGGAAATACTATAAAATAATATATGTGGCATGTTGTAATTAAATCTTTCTGACCCTGCCCTGCTGCCAAGGAATAACCAGTTCACTTGAGCTCACCTGCCCTGCCCAGCTTCCCCTTTGCATGAAAGTCCTGGGAAGGTGTATGCTGCCAAAGTAACACAAACCAATTTTAGAAAGATGGATAGTATGCAGACAAAGCCAGAAAGTTGGCTCTAAACTTGAAGGTTCAGACCTTGAGGAGCAGGGAGAGAAAGAGTCATCTACTGAGGAGAGCATAGGCAACATGGTTCCCAAGAAAGCATTTTTGAACATTGGATCTCAATTCAGAAGAACAGCAGGAAGCTGAGCTTGTTGGAAGTGTTTTTCAACAGCTGGTTCCGAAACTGGCTGTGATATTGTCAGCTGAATCTACCAGAAGAGAGTAAACTACCTCCCTGTTTCTCAAGTAGGGAAGATAGAGTAGCTTTTTAGAAACCAGATGGAAAAGAACAGCTTGGGGAAGGGGGAGCCCTATAACTGGTATCACTGGCTTCCCTCTGTATGAGAAGATTTCTCATCATCTTCTGATGACATCTTCCTATTGTACTTCCTTATTGTAAACACTGTCTATCTAAGGATATACTTTGCCAAGAGCAGTGCCTCTAACCTGCACCTAGATCTGGCTTAGTTTTAACACCATAGTGGCTTTTAAATCTCAGGCAAGCTCAATGAGAAGTATGCACACAAGTTCAGAAAGATCATACACAATTCTTGAGAATGTCTCATTTATATGAGTTTCTTATGCATGTGAAACTATCCTAGCAAATATATTGGGCCTAACTGGAAGTGAACTATGTTTCTTCAAAAGATGTATAAATATTACTATTTAGTGAACCCTTTACACTCAAAAAATGCTTTGCAAACATTGATTCAGCCTCATTTTGGGCAGCTGGGAAGTTAATCTCTTCTATAGTTTCATTCTGTTCTGAGGGGTGGATGAAGTGTGGCAAAGGGAGGGACCTGCACAAGGACAGAATGGAGTCATTGATCAACCTTGTCAGGAAGGTGTTCTCCTGATATTTCAGCTTCATAGAGGTAAGAGGGGTGGAAATAGATGAAGAGCAGTCATTCAGCCAGTTTGAAAAGAGAAGGTGGTAAGCGGGGACTGGCCTGTACAGGATTTTGAAAGAAAGGACAGGAAAGCTGAATTTTATGCAGATGGTGAAGGACGTATAGAAATATGAGGTTCTACAGAAGGGTCAGATCAGCAGGGAAGTGAAGTCTTGTTACAAAGGCTGAAGTGGGAGTTATTTGCTTCCCATGTCAATATTTTCATACCCATACTGCAGAAGTTCCATTGCCACCTTTCTCTCTCTCTATATATATATATACATACGTGCGGGTGTATCCCAGAAGCCTGTCTTATTCACTGACTCAGCTGTTCCATTGTAATTGAAGACATTGTCCTCTCCTTCTCTGCCATTCGTTCTTTCGTACGCAAGTCAACATGCCCTCATGGCTGGGTTGAATAGCCTTTGAAAACCATTATGTATTTTTGTAGGACACAGCAGCTTTATCTATGCAGAGTAGACATTGAGTAGGTTATAGTCTATTGTGACGATATTTGTTTTCTTTCAGGGACAGAGTTGTAAGCTACACTCTGGGTCGCAGGCTTCCTACAGATCATGTCAGTGGCCAGCTGCAGTTCCGATTTGAGATAACTTCTTCCATTCATCCAGGTAATTCTTAGTCTTAACCCATCGTTTATCTAGATCTTGGGTTTTTTGGATTGCATTTCCTCCTCAGAAATTTGAATTCATTCCTGGCTACTCTGGGACTTTAGGTACAGTCATGAGCAAAGGAAAGTGCATAAAATCTCACTTCACAGGACGTATCGTGAGTCACTACTTCTTCCCTGTTTCCCCTTAGCTTAGAGCTACTGGTGTCTCGTATCCCTCTGTTCTTGGCTGCTTCAAGTACTCTGCCACGTCACTGGGAGAGAAGAGGGTGGAAAACTGAAGTCTTACCTGCTTCTCTGTCACCTGTCCTGGGGAAGTGCTAGAAAGACTGTTATTTGTAGTGTCATCTGTTCAAATGGAGAATGTAATAGTAGAAATGATTAAAAACTTTCTCATTTTGATTATTTTTAATGGAAAAAGTAAAACAAAAAATAATTCGATGTTCCCCTCCTTCCCTCCCTTTTGGTTTGGTTTTGGTTCACATTCTCTTGTAGTTATTAGGAAGTCACTGTCATGATGGTGTAAGTTTGAACCTTGGTTTTCATGTCAAACTCTCAATAGTGATGCCCAGGGACATTTTGCCTCTCTATGGTAGTGCTCTCTCAGGTACACTTTGTCAAGTCAACAGCAGCTGCATTAGTGGTTGGAAATTGTAACCTGCCCTTTGCTGGAAAACCCTGACTTCTGTCTTTTGATAATTTGGATGGCATGAAAAAGCCCAGGTTGTCTGGCATCCGGGAGGAGGTGGTACAGATGGGGATCACATCAAAGGATGTTTTAGGGAAAATTTCCACCTTTCAGGGATGTGAAAAACATTTTTTTTAAGTTCTCTGTTGTGGAGTTCCGTCCGCTTCAGCATGACAAGAAAAATGGCATTAAAACCTCAGGGAAGACTTCCTTGTCATTCCCATGATATTCCTCCAATGCCAGTTTGGCTCAAAGAGGAGTTTCAAGAAGGTATTACATAACAGATTACCACCATGAGTAAGCCCCATAATTGTTAAATCCACTGTACAAAGACTGCCTAGCAAAAAAAGCAGCATTTCTTGATAGTTGCTTCATTGCCCACTCATTTCACACTGTAATTTATGCTTTTAATTTTCTCAGATTGTTGTGGATGCCTGTGCCCCCACAGCCAAGCTTCTGGTTCAGTCAACACTTCTTGTTAAAGGAGTAAGTAATTTCTTTTCCTATCTCATACAGATGATGAAGAGGTCTCCATTAGTGCTGATCCTGAGCCAGCTGACCTCCAGGAAAGCCCTGTGAACAACCCCACAGAGGAAAGCCTCGGTGAGCCTCCATGCATCAACACAGTGACCTCAGAAAGTACAGCTCCAGAACAGCTAAATGGATACAGTGTGAACAGTGTCGATAGCCCAGGGGCTGTCAAACCACCTGGGGAAGTCAACCAGAACAGCTTAAATGAAGAGCTAGCAGGAGATGGGGAGGTTGATGCGGTGCCAGTTCCTGAGCCCTTGGAATCCATCCCAGGAGAAGTGCTGCCTTCTTTAATCGCTATGGACCTCACGGAGCAGCCGGCTCTGCTGGCTTGCATGTCTCCTCCCGAGACTGAGGTTAGGGAAGATAACAAAGTCCATTCCGGTACTCAGGGAGAAGGTGGAGTCTTGACCGGCATAGAAACATTAGATATTGATGAGGTGAGTGCAGATGTGCATGCTGGCAAGGACCTAGAGAAGACTCAGGATGAAGAAGGGGCTTCAGCCCAGGAGGAGGAAGACAACAAGCTACAACTGAGGTCCACAGCAAAGAGGAAAAACAGGCCATGCTCCCTGCCTGTGTCTGAACTTGAGACAGTCATAGCTTCAGCTTGTGGTGAGCCAGAGACCCCTCGCACGCACTACATACGGATCCACAACCTGCTCCACAGCCTGCCCTCAGCACAGATGAGCAGCGATGGGGAAGAAGAGCAAGATGGTGGCAATGGTGGGGAGATCGATGAGGAGTCTACAGTCAAGGAGGCGTTGGAGAAGGAGGTGGTCAGTGAGAGTGAGACAGTGGCAGCAGAGCCTCCTCTTGAAAATGAGGCTGAAGAGAACTTCAGCCAGAGCACGGTGCCTCCTGGGACCTTGGATGAGCAACTCGGAGACTTAAATGATGGGCTTTTGGATGGGGAACACCCCAGGACAGAAAGTGAGAGCGAGTCAAGCTCCAGGCCCAATGGTGACAACGAATGTGAGGCCTGCGACACCTCTTGTTACAGCACCTCCTGCTACAGCACCTCGTGTTACGACAGTAACAATCGCTTCTCCAGTCATACCCGCTTCTCCTCTGTCGACAGTGCAAAAATTTCTGAGAGCACGGTCTTTTCCTCACAGGATGATGATGAGGAGGAGAACAGTGCTTTTGAGTCAGTGCCAGATTCAGTACAAAGCCCTGAGCTGGACAGGGAGCAAGTGGATGGCTCCTCCCAGTGGCCAGATGAACTAGTAGCTCATGGTGGGAATCCACAAAGAGCCACAGAGAGTCTAGACACCCCAATAGCAGGTCCAAGCAGCAGAAGAGAAGGTTAGATCCTGAGAATTGATGCGCTGAGCAACCTTGATTATCTGGATGTCACAGAAAGCATCAGATAATCGAGGTTTCAGATAGCTTATGGTTTATTTCATACAAATTTGGGGGCTGTGAGCTGAGCCAGGTATCAGGGAGGGTTGGATGATTGAGCCTGCCCTTCAAAATCCCAGCAAAACTAATCAAATCAGATGGGGATCTCTATATATGGTTTTCTGTAGATATACGTGCATCGTTGTAAAATCGAGATTAGCTACTGTAGTTATGTGGCAGATCAGCATTATCACACCCACCAACTCATTCCTTATTTCCTGGGATTGTTCCATTTCATGTATCTGATGTGCTGCCATGTCTCTGATAGTCAGTGAGAGGACGAGCTTGTTCTTGTCAAGGGGCAGATATGCTGATTTATGCCAGCTAAAGATCTGGGCCAGTGTCTGTATATGATTGGTAGCCATGCACAGCCATAAGCATGGAGAAATGCAAATATTTGTCTCTTATGAATGCAGTTTTCTAGCCCTCTTTGTTCCAGTTCCTGAAATATCAAACAAATCTACCTCAGATTTCACAGACCATAGGGCAACTCAACAGAGATTTTTTTTTTCATAGATGCTTTGAAAATGGAACTATATTGAAAAAATTCTACTCTTCTTAGCCTTCTCTAGACATAAAACATACTTAAAGTAATTTTTTGTCTTTCTAATTTAGATATGTTTTTTTCCCAGTCCCTCTAAACCATTACATTGAATTCCTCCCTTTGGTAACTCATGTTATGTTGTATGGAGTTACAGAAGGGGGGTTTGGTCACTCATCTTTTCTTCAGCTGGTGTATCATTTTTCTCCAGCTGAAGAAGTAAGGGCCTCAGCAGCAGCTAAGGAGTATGCAGCTAGGTCAAGAGGTAGTCTTTGTATTCTCAAATCCTGAACCATCTGTCTCCCACGATAAATGACACCAAATTAAAATGGCATCAAAAGGATAACATATTTGGGGATCACAGTGAAACCTCAACCAAAGCATCCTTCCACCCTTTCCTTCTCCATTCCCAGTTTATTTACTCCCACCTTCCCCTGCCACAGACACTGCCCCAGCAGAAAGAAAGATATAAGTGTGGCCTTACACGCTGGACTGTGTAAAGACTTTCTAGACAGCTGGGCCTAGGTGATTACTCGCTCTGCAGTGCAGAATCTAGCCCAAAGAAATTCTCAGAAGTACACAGAGGTATAGAAACCCACAGTTTCCTTCCTTGCAGGCGAGGGTCTTTGCACGTGGACAGCATTTATATGCAAGTATACCTAAGGGGGCATGAGTATGTGTGTGTGTGAGACTGTGCTTACAGATGTGATGGTTATTTTGGATTGTGTGTACTTTTGAGAGGCGATGTGGTGGGCGAAAGTGTCTTTGCATACGGATTCAATACAGCTCCAAGATTGTGCCTGTGGAAAGGGCACTGCAGTATTTACGGTGGCTGTGCTTTGATTAGCTGAAAGAGAGTATGTCCGAAGGGCAGCCCAGCTCTTAGCACTCTTTTGATATCACTGAGGGTGCTTCGGTAAATGTGCACATTGCTTCATGACTTGGCAGCTGTAACAAATACAGTAGATGTGGTCACCTCCATCCACTCCAGGTGACTGATACTACCATGCTTCCACTGGCTTGGCGTAACTGTCTTGACTAGGGGAGAGTCAATTATGGTAAGTAAAGAAACATAGATAGATGATCTGGTAGTTGGTGCTACAACAGCTGTAGTAACAGCACAGTTTTTAAGGCTGTGAGAGATGGACTTTTAGCACTGAGTAATAACTTTTACGTAACTCTGCTGTCTGTTCAAAACATGCAGCAGATGCACTGTGAGATACGCCTATACACAAGTGGTTTAATGAAGACATTAAACAGGCCATACGGTATCATCAGAGCACCTAGAAGAAGGAGTATTTTTGTCTAAGCAATTTTTCTCACTTCTGAATGGTGTGAAATTTTTTTACAGTTTTATACAAAATTGGCTTCTGCCTTCTAGCTGTTGGTTGTTTAAAGAAAAAACATATTTTTTGATTATTTTTTTTACATTTGATAGCTATATGTTTGAATTTTTTACAAAATGTTCATTCTTAGGCTATTAAGATTCTGACATTAAAGACAGTTAAACCAGCCAGCACACAGTTTGGCTTAGCTGAATGGTCTGGTTTTTAATTTTGAAGTATCTTTGGGTAACTTTCTGGTGATGTTAGAAATGCTAAATATATTTTTTCCCTAAGCTGCATCTTTCTGATGCATGTAAATGTTATATTTGTGCAACTTAGATTGTATCTGTATTAACAGGCCCACCTGGAGCTGGAGGTTATAGTGAAAAACTGTTACCACTCAATATGAAAACGTGTCCGTTAGTAAGATAAATAGTCCTGGTTTCTAAGTTTTGAGGACAGACCAAGAAGGAATCTGAATTCTGGAACCTGTGAACTTTTAATGTGCAGGTTCCTTATTCTCACAGTTAAGTCTAAGATGAGGAATGCTTTTTCATCCTTACTATAACTTCTTAGTTTCTTAAAGGATTCTATAAACGTTGACTGGATCTTAAGTTACTTGTTCCTTTCAACAGGACATGAGTTTGGATGGTTGCTTAAGTTTCATTTATATCATTTTTTGATATATAGACATATATACAATGTTAGTGTTTAAAAACTTCCTCTGCACTGTCTACTGTGTGTCTGTCTCTCTTCTTCTTTCCCTCTTCTGTATCTCAGGTCTTCCTTCTTTATCTCGGATCCTGACTATGTCTCACTCTCTTTTGTCCTCTTCTACCACCTGTCTCCTACCTGTTTCTGGTCCTTCTCTCATCCCCCCTCCTTCCACCCAAGATGGACTCTTTGAATTTTGAAAAATACTTATAGAAGAGGGTGATCTTTTGCTTTGCAGGGACTGCAAAATCCTGCCATTCCAGTCCACTTATACAACCACTGATCTTTTGGAAAAGCAGAGAAAGATCCAAGGCAGCTTTTAGCTTTGTATTCCACCGATGGGATGAATTAAAAGTTGGAACCAGGATTTTGCATGTTCCTTCCAATTTCTGCAGAAGCTTGACTTTTGTTGTACATGCACAGTATTTCTCAGAGATCAAGCCTGATTCTTCTCTCGCTTACACTTGTGTGTCTATGAGTCCAGAATCTGGCCCATAACAGTTGAGCATTGACTCAAACCTGAGATCAAAGTCTTGACTGCATTATTTTAATAATTCTTTGGCATATTAATTTTTATTAAAATAGTGCCTGAAAATAGGAATAACCAGGGCTGCTAGTACATGAGGCTAACCTATGTAAAAAATAATCACTTGTTTTACAGTAGCACATTTTTGAACCAAATTGTGAAAGCAGTGAATGACTGTCAATGTCTTGAATATCTTGTCCATAGGTGATTGTCCTTTACTCCATAATTCTCAGCCAGTCAGCCAGCTTCCTTCTCTGAGGCCTGACCATCATCACTACCCAACTATCGATGAGCCTCTTCCACCAAGTAAGCTTTAGTTTTTTAATTTATTGCATTTTTCAGCTTTTCCTGTTAACTCAAACAGTGTAGAGGTCAGTACGTCTTTCTAAATAACCCCATCTGTTCTGTATATACATTCTCCAGAACCCAAGCAATATGCCCTTTTGTTTCCCGTATTTGATCCTGACTTCAAGTGTTGTCGTGTTATTTTGGACAAGCTCCATAACCTCCCTCTGCTTTGGTCTGTCTTCTTCCTTAGCTACTATGAAATGACAATAATATTTCCCTGTTTCCAGTCAGTGTGTTTAGACTGGAATGAGGGGGTATCTGTGAGGTGTTCCGGAAGCCTCACTATAAAGCTTTTTGGGTGGTGTATCAGCAAAAAGTACTCTGTTTTTTCCATAATGTTTATTTCCAGGTTTTCCACAACCAACTTCAAAGATGGTTCGGGATGGCAGTCCCTGTGGTCTGTCAGCTCTGCTTGCAGGTCCAGCAGAAACCTTTTCACAGTCAGGATGCTTCTGGGACAGCCAGTTTCCCAGCACAAGCTGGGAAAAGGCAGCTTGTGTTAGAGTGGTTGTCTTGTACTGTCTTTGGATTTGATAATCAGTGAATTTTATGTTCATTATGGTCTGTAATGTTGTCTGTAGTTGCATTGGATAAAAATGAGAGGGTCTTAGGTAGCGTGATCGATTAGCAGGCTGATAATTTGGGATATTTACCACGAATCAACTGCTGGAGATGTTTTCACTTGTCTCTGTAGCCTTTCCCTTGTGTATTCCTGGAGGATTACCCCCCTTTTTGCATTGGCGTTAAGTGCCCAGTAGAGTGCACTCTATGCCCTGCAACGTGCTGCTGATCGCCTTTCAACTTCAGCACATGATTTAACAACGTAAAATGTGCAGTGCCTCAGAAAAAACAACCAGATGTATAAACAAAGCACTCCATTTTCTTCAGAGCCCAAGAAGGGAGCACACTTATTTGGCCTATGGTGCCCTTGACAAATAATTCATCATTTACCAACCATGCTGTCAGTGTTCCTTAAGCCGAAAATAGCCCCAATGCTAGCGTCAGCTGCACAGTAGCATGAATGATTCAAATGCCTTTAGCCCAATGAAGTCTTACTAGAGTCCCACTGTGGTTTGTCAGTGAATGATGAAATGGGAACAGTTATCTCTGTAACAGGCAAATATTTCTCTTCCCACTCTTACCTCAACACTTTGCGAACAGGGCACATTCCCCATTAGATGGCTTAATGATAGGACACTGACACCAGCTTAGGTAAACAAAACATACTGTGATTCTGTTCCTTATTCTTCCATCATCAATTTAATAAATTTTTCCTCTTTCTTTTCATTATCCTCACAAAGCAAGTATTTCTACCATAGGTTTTCACAAGCTCTTTCACAACAGGGTTTAAGGACATGAAATGCAATGTGTGATGATACAGTACAGAAGTGATAACCCTTTGTAGGGTTTTATTTTAGCATTTGCATATTACATCATTTTTACAATAAAGGCTGACACTGTGGTCTCAAATATATTGATCTTAATAGGAATAGACTGTACTAAGTTAATTTTGGGGGCAAAAAAGTTCAGTTGGATAATATCACCTAGGAAGCCTGTTTCTAAAAACTTCCCATGAAATTTTGAGGTAATTTCAAAAAGAAAACTATGGCCTTAATCTAGAAATGTTTCTTCTTCTAACGTTCAGTGCCACTATCTCTGCCTTTAATGACTCTTAATCCTAGATAAATAATTCTTAAATCATGTGAAAGGAGGAAACTTTATATTTTCAAGCTGAGTTATATGATGAAACCTGGCTTATTTCTCACATGCAGCATTAGCTTCTGTCCATAAGTAGAGCTGAAGATAATTTTCCAGTGCTGCAACTTCAGTATTAACTGGTTTTACTTTGGCCATGGACAATCTTCTGGACAATCATCTTTCTCTTTTGAATAGTTTTCTGAATAACTTTGTTTCATCATAACCCTACAACAGTTGGTCTCAAGGAGGAAATGTAATTTCAGACATTTTTATTTAGGAAAGTAAAGTAGAACTGATTCATTATTTATGTAGGAATGTCATAATGACCAGTCTGAATATTAAGGCCTATACAAGATTGACAGAAGATTTGCAGAGTTTGTACAGCCTCATTACTGTGTTAATAGTCGCCCCTTATAACACGTGTGTTTGCTAGTACTGCTGGAAACCCTACAGAAATTAAGACAAGAAAAATACATATCCCTACTTCAGAATTGCTCTTTGCCAAAGGTGTGGCTGAGCTTGGAAAGGGAAGGACAGCATATTTACTTTGCTGTGCCAGGATTATGGTCCTGCCAGAAAAAGTTGCATCTTCTGGTATAAACCAGAATAGTTTCAGAGGCTGCTGTGAAATATGACTGGGCTGATGGAGGGGGATCACTGGAGAACAGAACCAGTACTGTCCTGTCCCTAGCCTGTGCTCCAGCATGCTCTTACTGTGAAATTTAGATGGAGGTTTGTCTCTGTTGTAGTCACAGTCTTATTTTGCCTGAAAAACTAACAAAAGACTCTGAGGAGACTTGGCTGCTTTCTAGATCACCTGTGCCCCTGAAGTAGCATGAAGGGACTTGAGCTCAGCTCAGGAGCAGAGTTCTGTCTGTCAGTTCACCTGTCAGCCTGTTCATCTCTCTGTGCAGGTATCCATCCATCTGTCCACAAATCTGGTATCATATGCAGCTTCAGTGACTTGTGTCACTTACAGGTTGTCTCGTGGGAAGGCAGAACGTGCACCTGCCACCTATGTACAACAAAAGAATCAGCACCTGCCACTCTCTGACAGCCTTCCCAGCTCACCAAAAGAAGAGTTATTCAGCTGATTAGAAATGCTGTTGCAAGGAGCACTACTGCTGCAGGTTTCTCAAAAGCCATGTGACACACAGTTCCTAATATTTTAGCATGCCAATGCAAGTGTCAGGCCATGGTTTCAGGTATATATGCCCATAAAGCAATGACTAAAGCAGCATGCACAGATAGGTGTAGTTCATGTCTGTACATACTACTGCTGGATTTCTGATCCATCCAATAGAAATAGCCTTTCTGAAGTTGTAATCCAGTCTGCATGATCCTGACCTGATATTTTCACTGTGACCTCCAAGCTCTGGACAGGCTTCATTGCTCCTAGATTTCTAAGTATTATGCTTAGCTTAGGAACTCCAAGTTCCATTTAATTAGAGAGACACTGCAACATAGCCTCTAGAGCCAGTAGTGCACAGGGCTGGATTATGAGAAGCCCTTCTTTGACTGTGTAATTGGGTAGTATTATTCTTACTAAGTGTCCATCAGCAGGCTTCAGACCAACATGACCAGTTTGTGTCTTTTGTAGGCTGTCTAGAGTGTGGATCTACAGCATTGCCTACAAGCTTCTAATTATCCATTGACCTGTGTTATGCTCAACTTATTACACATATACTACAACAACGTGGGGTGAGGGCTAGCATTTGTCCTTTGCCAGACAATAAGGAAAATGAAGATCTTTGTGATGTTAAGATACATCATGCCACCTTTGATCTGGCCGAGATTTTTTGCTTGAGGATATTGCAGATAATGCATAGCTACAGAAGAACCATTCCCACCCACGGTGGTACACCTGCCACCAGTGACAGCATGCTCAGCAAGGCTCTGGCCTTTAGTCTGCCTTATGCGTCAGTCTGTTTTCCTTCAATGTGTATCTGTTGTACTTGATGTGCTGTTTTTTCACCGCCTTATGTTTTAGATGTTGTTTTCACAAAGCTATGATCTTGTTCTTGAAACAGTTACAACGTCCTTGGGAAGCTTTACCTGGTAGGAGGAAGAGAGAGTCCTCTCCTTAAAATTAGGTAGTGATGTTCACAGTGGGAGACACTCTGTGTGTACCTGGGGTGTGACTATAGGTGTTGCATCTATAAGGACTGAGGTACTTACAGTCAGTTTTGAAAGAAGTAATGCATGTGCGTATGACTCTTGTTTTTTTGGAGTCTTATAGAAAATTCCTCCGAGGACTCCCAGTGCCCATCTTTTGAGGCTTCTGGGATTAACATGTCAGGGCCAGCCAGCCATAGACTTAAGACAGCCTACACTTGTCTGGGACCAGCCCAGGTATGGGAACTGAGTTTAGCCAGGGCTAGCATTCAGGGAATGGGAAATGGCCATGAAGAAGAGGTTTCCAGACACAGCAGGAAGAGGTACAACTTCAGTCCTACTCTTAGAGAGTAGGAGATACAATACATAAAGTATGAAATCCAGCTGATCCTGAATTTGATCATAGAAAGCCATTGAAGAAGGAATGGACTCATCAGGGAGGAGGGTATCATAGTAAGAGAATGGGAATAAGAAGAAGTGTTTGCCCCCGAAGGTAATCACCATATGTGGATTTGTGTGTGAATGTGAGTGAGGTTTGTATATAAACACATGTAGAAAGTATGTGCATATATTTACATAGATATGTCATCAGTTGGTGGATCATGTAGAAATACGAAGTTAGCAAGTCTAATTTATATCACTACTCCATACATTGCAACTAATTTGATATGTGGCTTTGCTAGACTCCCTTCTGAATTTCTCCTGTTCCAAACACTTTTTTTTTTTTTAAATCAACATTACCATTTTCCACAAGCCATCATATACCAAATAACTTTTAGTTTTCAGTCATGGGACAACTTCAGCAGGAAACAATAATGATGGAAGGCTTGATATTATGCTGCAAACTTTCAATCTAGTTGGCAGTCATCAGAGCAGTAGATTTATGATACTCCTCTGTTTAGAGAGATTTCTAACATATGTCCAGCCAGGCTGTGATCAGTTTTCAGGGGAGCATTTAATTGCTGTATGGTATCCTTCGAAGCCACCTTATAAAAAGGAGAGAAATGAAACATGTGCGTTCTGAAATATAACAAAAAAGAAAACATTAGCTCAGATGTAATCCTTTTCTACTAAGAGTTGGTTCTCTGTGGCTACCCCGACCTGCAGTGAATCCAGCCAACCAGTATTACTAATTGAAAATTGTCCAGCCCTTTTAGAAATGTAGCCACTGTCACTTGTTTTTCATAGTCTATGGTGAAGAATTCCATAGGCTACCTATGTGCTGTGTGTGAAGTGCTTATGTATATGCATATACTGCATATACATCTATATCTAGACAAGCACACAATATATATACACATTTGAATGTATACTTTGAATATATACACATAATATATATTGCACGCATGTAGACACTCTATATAGTATTTCTCATGTGTATATACCTTGTCTGTGTATATGTATGTGTGTGTGTATATGTATCTCCCACATTTAGGTTTTCTGGAAGGCATCACACTGACAGCATCACCCTTCCTTTTTTTTTCCAACCCTAGATTGGGAAGCCCGGATAGACAGCCACGGGAGGGTATTCTACGTTGATCATGTCAACCGAACCACCACGTGGCAGCGCCCCACAGCCGCAGCAACCCCAGATGGGATCCACAGGTCTGGCTCCATCCAGCAAATGGAGCAGCTGAACCGGCGGTGAGCACTTGCACCTATCTTCCCTTGAGATCTGTGCTCCCCTTTTTCCACACTGCCCCAGTGGCTTCCTTCCTTCCCCAGTGCATCACATTGTCTCCCTAAGGATTTATCTTTCCTCCTTGTGCAACGTACACGTTGCTGTCCCTACTGCTGATGTTTTTCAGCCTGCTGGTGTGCCTACTGTGGGTGTCCAGCACCCAAACTTGCCCACATGAGAAGCACTGTTGAGTGAAAGATGTTGCAAAATGTTTCAAATGGCAAGAGGAGGTTTTTGGAAAACTTTTTTGAAATTACTCCCAGAAGAAAAGGGAGTGTTCTTCCAAAACATGGGGTCACTTTTGCTCTTTAACTGAAGAGTGGTATTGATGCATCGGCATCTAGTGCTGCACTGCAGAGGTTTCTGAGCTGTTATTTAAATAGTGTTGCCATATCAGTGTGGCATTTCTACTCGAGCTAATTAGGCCTGTTGAAAGGTCTGTCTCTTTTTCCAGGGCAGAGCACTGCTCTAATAGGGCTGTATACATTTCTAGGCATAGACAGATCTGCTTAGTGTTGCACTGGGCCCTGTAAATCTGTCAGTTCATTCTGAGCTGGCTGAGGTATCTCTTAACATGGTGCATGTTTTCCCTTTGTTTGACTAGTCCACACATAGAATTGTGTAACATTTCCTTCTTATGCTTGCTTTTCAGACTGAATTTAAGAGGAAAGAGGAAAAAATAAATGATCAAAAATCCTCCTTTTTTATTTCAGAAAAGGGTTGGGTTTTTTTCTTTTTCCCTGCTTACTGTAATGATGTGGTTTCTAGAAAAAGACAAGCAAAACTGAAATTATATTCTAATCATAGTATGCAAAATGCCACAAAAGTTTTTTTGTCTTTTGTTTCTGTGCTAAAAGAAAGATCTGCAGCTGAGAGAAGGATGCAGAGTTTGAAAGCACTCTTTCAGAGTGCAAAATAGTTTGGGAGTTACTGTGTGTAAAGAGAACTGGGCCCTGAATGAGAACAAATAGAAAGTTAATGTAACTTGTGGAGAGCAAACCAGCCTTCTTAAAGTGGTTGTTTAGCAACATTTGACACCATCAATGCATTCTTGAAGAACTTCTCTTTTTCACCAGAATTCATTATTCTGGATGGCATTTCATAACGTGCGTTATGTCCTGCTTAGGTGAAAGAACCTGCTCAGTGTTTGATTTTGCTATAGCTTTCCTCAGAATGTATCAAGCTACCATGTTAATATTAAAAAAGAAAAAAACACTTAAAGAAAGTGAATGCTTAATGTAGATTCTTTCAAGGGATTTACATGACTGCACTGCCATTTATCATTTATCTTTAAGAAGGATTTGGGCCATGTCAAAGCTCAGACTATTTGGCTGCCACTTAAGCAAATTCTCTGCCACAGAAGGCAGAAAGCTCTGTTGTGGACGTAAGTTTTTTGTAAGTGCAGCACAACCAGGAGAGTCATAAGTGCTTGTGAGAGTCTGCAGAGGAATTTACCATTCTGTTAGTTAATGCAGGTTAATCATTAAACCAGCTAACTCAGCAGAAAGTGAAGGGTAGACATTGGCTTTGTGACCTCCTCGCTTCAAACTTTTTTCTTCCGTGTTTTAGAATCATAGAATCTCAGAACCACAGAATGGTTTGGGTTGGAAGGAACCTTAAAGACCATCTAGTTCCAACCCCCCTTTATGGGCAGGGACACTATCCACTAGACCAGGTTGCCCAAAGCCTCATCCAGCCTGGCCTTGAACACTTCCAGGGATGGGGCATCCACAACCTCTCTTGGCAACTGGTTTTCCTACTATCTAATGTAAACCTACCCTCCTTCAGTTTAAAGCCATTACCCCTTGTCTTATCACTTCATGCCCTTGTGAACAGCCCCCCTCCAGCTTTCAAGTTTTCATATAGGCTGTCTGGCTTTCTTGGTTATTATTTGATTGTCACTGGTTTGGGTTGGGAATTGACAATTAATGGGACTGACATTCTTTGAATCACTCTATTAACAGTACTCAGATACCCAATTACAAAGTGAGAAGTATATAGGGTTTTCAGCAGTGGGATATCTCTCCTTACCTGAGTCCCATTGGAGACTAAGCACTTTGCAACTTAATAAACATGAACTGTCATGGCTTCTTGGGACAGAGGAAAATAGCTGATGATTCTCTACTCTCTGCCAAAGATCTGTGTTGATTTGAGAAGTTGAATATGGAGGTGTCCTATTGTTCCCAAGTTTGGGAATATTTCCTAAGATTCTAGTAAAAGAGATGCACACATTATCTCTCAGCATTTGTCCAGTGGCAAGTCATTTCTGTATTTTCAACTTGACTGTTATAATTTTTTAAATTATTGTTGTTCTAAAGCTAATTTCACAAATTTCATGTCTCCAGATTTCAGGATTGTGAGGAAAAACACTTTTCATAAATTTTTATTATCAGTGCTATGGAGGATTGGGCTTTGTTTTAAGCAGTCATTTCAGAAATACTGTTTTATTGTATTTCAAACTTCATAATTTGAAATGTTCTTCAGCTTTCACACCTGAGAATCGTTTTAGGTGAGGCAATAGCAAACATAGACCTTGCTGATAGAATTAGAAGCAGCCTGAACTTTTGCTCTAACCTCAAACAAAATTTGGACTCAAAATCACTTAGCAGTTTAAAAAAACTTGGTGACTTTTCTTTTTAAACCAATCTACTCACTTTTCAGCTTCCTGGTTTCATTTGTGGAAGGGAATGGAAAGACCAAAATATTACAGGGAAGCTTGGTATTTCCAGCCCAGCCAAAACCACAAAGCTTTGGAAATTCAGCTTGAAAAAAAAAAAACAAAAAAAACCCGCCTAGCTGTGATTGAGCCTAGTCCTGCTTTCTTTCTGTGCTCCAAGCTCCCCATTAGCTGTACTAGCCACTTGAGGATACAGGGAATGCAAAACTGGAATCCAGGTGTTGGGCGAACTCCAAAGAGACATCCAGACTTCTTATTTTAAAGATTTGCTCATTTTCTACAGCACTACCTGACTTGCTCACTTGTTAGCAAAGCAGATAACAGCCCTTGTTGTTCAAGGTCTGTTGGAAAGATCCTTTGCAACATATGTATAGCTAGACTTGTCTTTATGTTAATTTAAAAGGTAATAAGTAACATAAGAAATTATAACCGTAATAGTTAAGACAGTCACAGTGTGGTATTTCTAAACCTCCATTTCTTTGACAAATCACTTTGAAAGGAGACTGAAATTTCCAGAGGCATTCCCATAACTTTTGCACTTTCAATGTTTTCTCCAATTACTTTGGTATTTTCTGGTATTTATATAAGGTGATTTTATAGTATTGAGACCCAAAAGAAAAGTGTAGCCTTTTGTTGGCATACAGCTAGCGTTACTCTCTAAGGTTTGCCAAAAGGGATTTTCTACCATCTAATTAAATTGAAGCTACAAGATTTTTTTATATGTGTGCTTATATCCCTTGATTAGATGAAGTACTTTTTTTTTCCCCCCTTTTCTGTTGCATGTGGGTGTTGTAAAACTCCTCCAGTACTGGAATGGAAAGTTCATTCAATTGCCTGCAGTCAAGTGAATAAAAATGTAAAATGTGGGTCTAAAACAGAGGGTTCAAAACTGCAGAAAATTCATGCTGTTGCAAACCCTGCTATCAGAATTTCCTTGTAAAGATGAATGTTTACTTAAACACAGAACCCCCAATTTAGGAAAAAAACCCCGACTTCTAAATATGCTGTTTATTGAGCTGTCAAAATATACACTAAATGTAGCTTCAAATGACTTTGAGTACTGGGGGACACACATAGTACTGAGAAAATTTAGCATAAATCTGTTAAAACTTTAATTATTTTTCTTAATTATTTCCAGCCCTTCTGCCCAAGATTGGTTTGCAGTAAGCTACTGGAGATGTTGTCTATTGAGAGATGTAAAAGACAAATACTAGCTGCTTGTCTTTAATGATCCCATGTCACTTTGAGGAACTAACTCCTGACTAACTTCTAATTTGGAATAAAGTGTACATTAACAAATAAAGAGAGAGAAAGTAAGTAAAATTTGTAAGTCAGAACTTGAGGAAAGAAAAAAGTGTAGGTCAGGAAAACAAGAGACAAACCATGCTAGATCAGATTAAATGCAGGCAGTAAAGCTATCCTGTTTTCTGTACATACAGAAATGCAATCCAGAAATAAGGATAAAAAACATTGAGGTGGATTAAAAGCTAATTGAAATAATTGAGAGCCTATTTTCTTTCTTTCCTTTTGCTTCTTTCTTTCTCTTTCTCCTTATGCTTTCTTTTTCTTTTCTTTCTCTCTCTGTATATAAAATGTATTTTCTTATTTAATATTTAAGACTGACATTCATAGCTTGCCAGTAGAACCAGAGAAATATTCATCTCTCATCTTATTCATCTGTATATGTGAGTGAACAAGTTAACTCAAATTTTTTTTGTGTAGTGTGAATTCAAAACACTCTGGGTTATTCCCACAGCCAGGCATATACTTTGTTCCTGATCTGGTAAAGTATTTAGGATTGGGCTCATCCCTAAGACGATGATCAGTCCCATTGACATCAATTAATGTGGCAATTAGTTCCATGATTAGTATGGAAATGACATTATAGATTTTTTTAAGGCATTTGCAGGTTTTTGTTCAGAATTTTCGTCTGTTGTCCTCCTCACTGTTGTTTGCTTATCTTTATAGTCCTTGTTCTGCAACTAGTCACCACCCAAGCTAAATGCCCAGTCCCACTGATTTCCAAAAATGGACATAACACTTGCATCCTCACGCCGTTCTCTCAGCTCATGTGTTACATCCTATTCTACTCTTCTGTGGCTGTCATATCAATTAGATAGTAGCTCTTTGAGGTCACGCTGCCTACTAGTCTACATTCCATATAGCCTATCAAAATGGAAGTTTTCCCAACTGCTGGCCATGCAGTATCATGATAAACATTTTGTGAACGCTCTTAATAGTCTTTACCTTTTTAGACTTGAGCATGTAGATCCAATATTGTAATAAGGCGGACTGAAGGATACTCAGTGCATCACAGGATTGATCCTTACTTCACTGGTTTTGCTACCTTAAGACTAAATGAGAGGGGGTACCATGATTTACCAGTAGTTTTAGGTTCCAGACATCCAGATGTTTTAAAGGTAAACCTAGTAGCAACCTGTACCCATCTAAATTTGACCTTTGAGCCTTCCTTGCTTTGCAGCCTCTGTAGCTATTTGTTAGTCAGTGCAAAATGTTCTATTTGCAGAGTAATGCTTGGCCCAAGTGTGAGTAGCTGCATCAGTTGAAGAAGCGTGCTCTTACTCTGTTGTGTGCTGAAGATAGAAGTATTGAAATAATTCAAAAACAGTGCTAATTGTTAAGGTAGATATCACCAGAAAACCATTTTGTTAACTAAAGCCTGTTGTTCCTTTCTCTGAACATATGTAGATACCAAAATATCCAGCGAACTATTGCAACAGAGCGGACTGAAGATGATGCTGTAGTAAATAACAGGGTGGAGAGAGTTCCTACCGGAGGAGGAAGCGACTCTGAGGCAGAGCCTTCTCAGCCAAGCTCAGGTATGGGGAAAAAAGCTATTGAGTGGCATGTTCGGTGCCACTCAGTGATGGCATTCAGTTCTGGGGAAATCTGCATTTCCACAAGAGACTGGAACTTTATTATACTGGGTTGCAAAAGCTAATTAAAAGAAAAGAGGTTTAGACTTGAAGCTACAGGTTTTATTCCTAAAGCTACAGGTACAAAGCTAGATACAAAGGGCCTCAGTTCTTTTTTAACAAATACTAAGATGGACAAAGCATTTTTACTTTATTAAAGAGCTATTTGAAATTAAAATGGAAAAGACTCCTGTTTTTTATTCAGCTTAGTAGTTGGAAAAACAATGTTGTCTTATTTTTGCTGCAGCGTGATTTTGATCTTAGGGCATTGCAGTTTATTCTCTCTGGGCATGGCTTCTCCGCTGCCACATGTGCCTGTATGTTCACACCTGCAGTGGCCCTGGCATCACGTATGAAATACTTGTGTTTTTAAAGCTGTAGTTTTGTGATAGCTATGAGCTGATCTAAGTGTGGGCTGCCCCTGAAGGAGGCACAACTGTCTTTTTGCTCATCACTAATTCATTTGACAGCACCCCATCCCAGAGCAGAGAGCTGATCTGTCTGAAAAATAACCTTGTTTCCTGTACTTAATGTTGTTTACAGCCATATTGGTTCTTTCATCTGACTTATTAGATGACCAGACAAGAATGAGTGTCACTGCAAAGGAGGAGAATGAGTACCCAGGACAGGGAGCTCTTCTACTCTTTTTGGTGGTAGTCATACTCATATTTTCTAGTTTCTTAAAACATTTGTGAAACTGTAGCTGTAGTGTTTGTTTCAGATAAGAAACACTAGCAATTAGACTAGCACCCACTATGCAACATGCAAAAATAGCTGCTTTGTTTGAGAACTTGCACCACCAAAATGAATGACCAGTTCTCTTCCTTTGGATCATTCTTGTGTCCACCTAACTTTGTGCTCTACGTTGTCAGCTGGAAGTAAATTTAACTTTTTGCTATCCTTCTATAAACAGCATTGGCAAAGGGAAAGAACCAATACACTGTCTGCTTGAATTTTCTTAATGTTCCATGTTGAATAGGAAGAATTGCACAGAGAAATAATGAACATTTTTTTTAACAAGTTTAGAAAAATACTCACTTTTGCCTGTTCATTTTCCTGATCCATTAGGTGTTTTTAGCTTGAAAATAGATTTTAACCAAGAATGTTTAATGTTTGATATTCAAAATTTCTTTGCAATCCTTTGTACTGCAATTTATGGGTGCCTTTTACCTACTCTGGATCTTATAGGGACAACCCAGTCCCCTCTCTTAGAAGCTGAAATGGAAATGAGGTACACGTTGTATTATTAATATTTAAATTGTAAGTAATGTAGTTATTACTTGTAATATGTATAATTATTTACTATCATAGCCTACATAATAAAATAGTAATTTAATATGAATTGCTACCAGTAGGCATTCAGGTCAGTTTATTATGTAACATTCACTTTTTTATTTTAACCCTGAACAGCTAATGAGCATGATATATCTCAAGTTATTAGGAAATAAGTTTTGTTATAGATAATTGCTTTGCTTTTGGGAGGAAAAAGTTAAAATTGTATAAAATACCAAGAATTAAAAGATTGAGGGTGATGTAAGCAGGAAGAAAGAAAAAAAAGTGATAGTTGACAAGAAAAAAATGGGAATCTATATTTATCCTGTTGATGATGTCTGCATCCAATTTCATTGGACTGCAAATACAAGTTGGCTTGTATTTGGAAATGCCAGAACTGCACACTCAAGCCATAATTCCATGGTGGGAAGCATTTTTCTGGTGGCTGTAGAAGGTCAAGCAGTTCCCACCTTTACAGAGTTTACATTCTCAAATGCTTGGTTCTGCTCCTGTACTTCATGAATTGATACAGATTAAAAATAATCCCTTTGTGCCTCTTTCTGTGTTCTCTTTACCATACAAGCTCCCAAAACCATGAACTTGACAAAAATAATGCAATTATAAGTAAAGCGCAATGCTTTGCAGCACCAACATGGATGTGAGTGGCTGAGCAGGGGGCTTCCTTAACCCACCAGATGCTTTCTGCTGGTGAACCCCTCAGGCTGGATCAGGAAATCAGATCTCTCTAAAGTCAGCAGAGGGTGGAACCAGGCAGGACCTGGATAACTGTATTGATCCAAACCATTAGCTGGTAAAACCTATTGTGGTCACATTGATATTTAGAGACAGCAGTAGATACGACACAGAGTTTTATAACGTGCAGTACAGAAAAGCATCCAGCTCCTGCCATGCTACTGTAAGCACTGCAGCACTATCCATAAGGAGAACATCTACTAGTTTGCCCACAGAATTGTCTTGAAAACACAAAGAAGGTAGGTGCATTGGGCAGGATGGTGACTTTTTTATTCTATCACTTTTGCAGCCATTCAGTAAAGGTTAAATAATTGATTGCACTTGCCACTACGGTAATAAGATTTTGCTGCCTTTTTTTTTTTTTTTTTTTTCCAGAGATTAGGAGGGATGGTTCCCTTTCTCCTGTGAATTCTCAAAAAATCACCTTGTTGCTGCAGTCTCCAGCTGTGAAGTTCATCACCAATCCTGAGTTCTTCACTGTGCTGCATGCAAACTATGTGAGTAATTATGATTTGTGCTCTCACACTACTGATTTCTGGATCCAAATGCTGCACCCCAGGCCTTCAGGGAGATTGCACAGTGAATTTGAATTGTGTGACGTTGATGGGGCTTATTTGTCCTTTCTGATCATGAGGTTGGGGACAGTACAGGCAGGCTGCTCGAAGGAGGCTCTTGCTGGGATTCTGCCTCACACAAGGAATTCCCTCATACAGAGAAGATCATTAATGTTATCCTTCCAGAATAAGCAGGAACCCTTGATTTTGGCTTCGTTGATTCTGTTGGCTGTTGCTGCAAGGAGTGAGACTTTCAAGCCGTGTTCCTCAGAAATCTTACTCAGATACCACCAAGTTTCAAGGAAATAGAGGGAAAGAATTATTTACTCCTACAGTTTGCCCTCCCAAGAAGCACATGGGCATAAAGAAATACTAAATTGACTCAGTGTAGCTATTTTGGAAGAAACAAGAATGAAAATGATTTTTCAAAAATTCAAATAACTTTTTTTTTTTTTTGCATTAATGTAATAAATCTGCATGTTTTCTTGCAAAAAACCTTCCTGATGTTGAGTGGAAAGAAGATAATGATAGGTCAACCAGGAGGAAGCAGATAGGACTGTATCTGCTTGTGAGATTTCCCTAGTTTTCCATATCTTGAATGTAGTTCAGCTAGGCATCTGACTTCTGAATGTTTGTAAAATCATCCGTTTCTGGGTTGGGATGACCTTTCTTTTTGAAAGGAAAAGAAATTAAAACACTTCAGGAGTTGCTTCAGCATAGGTCTGTAGCTAACTACAGACATTAAGTTTTGGCTGTGGTGCTTTGCGGGTTGAAGCCAGCTATCCATCTCCAAGCATCTGCCAGAGATTATTGCCCATGAAATCCTGCAGAGGAAGGGATATATTAACTCATCTGATATTACCTGAACTAGGTTATGGAGTGCACATAATTTCTTCCATTGACAGGGTGATATATGATGATTCATGGTTGGGAGCAATATAATTTTCATTTGGCATAGTTGTTTGCAGAATGAGCAACTGATTCCATAGTGGTGTAAGGAAAAGCTCACAACAGACGGAATCCCAAATTTATTTCTCACTGAAATAAAAAAAGCCAAGAGAGCCCTTCAGTTTGAGCTTATAAAGTTGTCTCTAATATGAGAGCCAGAATAATCTATTGAAACATCTGTCAAACGGTCATACAGATTCCACTTGTACAGAAATAATGGCCCACATAACTTCTGGCTTAACATGGTTGTAATATTTTAACCACAAGCCCCTATTAAAATTTCAAGCTATTAATTATGCCAGTGAAGTTGGGATTGGAAAATATTATCCAGCAGTTAGAATTAAAAGGGAAAGTCTCTCATTTTTCAGATATTTTATTTCCATGGAGTGATAAAACTACATTTCATTTTTTGTTTCCCTAGTGCAGCTAAGAGATACTCAGACGGTCATTGATCACACATTAGATCAAAATACAACTCCTGTCATGGCGTAGGCTGGGATATTAGCAATTTGTGACCATGAAGCTTTCCTGGGTCATAACCAGGTTATATCTTCAGGGCAGAGATCATATCTCTGTGATTTCATAACATTTACCAATCCTTACCATAATTAAGGACCCTGTGCTGCAGGGAGTATTCTCAGTACAACCACCATGATAAATCCTTACATAATAAAGATAATACTTGTAAATGTTTTATTGCATTATAGGAGTTAAAATGCATCAAAAGCACACAGAAATTGAGAAGTTAAAGCTGTTGAGTCAGATTGTCTGGACAGATTACAGGTGCACACAGTGGTGCTCGCTTCACTGCAGACATGATTCCTCCAGTGATCCTTTATTGCTCTAGTGGGTGATTAAGTCATTTGAGTCAACCAGCAGAACCCAAGCACTCATTTTTTCGCTAGTGAAATGTTCAGAAGGGTTGCAGATTTTTGTAAAGTTTCCTACCCTGTCTTGAGAAGCTTTTTCCCTGAAGATCCCAAGAGCAGCCTGTGGATAAGAAAAAGTGTTGTCACCACAAGTGTATTTTGTGGTGCTCTATCATTGAATGTACTGTGGCAACAAATATAATTCGCTTTGGCCCCTATTCTGCAACCAGGTCACTGCTAACTCAAATCTGCATTGGGACATGTTCCTTTAAGAGGTCCATTTAATGCCCTTTATGAGATAAAATTACCTGCCTGAGGGCTGGCGTTCATCTGACTCATGAAAACATCTCCATCTGACATGCTTTCTGTAGTCATTGTAGAAACAAATACTCACCTCCAGGAAACGATTCATATCTTCCAAAAATAGACAATTGAAAGTGTCTGTTTCTGTCCTGTGGCTATAAAGTGACCATAAATAAGGTAGCAAACTTAGATGTAGATATCTGCACTGCAGTCCTCTTAAGTTCATTAATCCTATCACAAGCATCTTGATTTGAATTATAGCATGAATATGTGTTCACAGCTGTCTCTGCATCTCTCTGGCATCATCCAGTCACACAAGCAGTGTTTCTGTTGGCCAATGAAAGCAATGAAATAGGCACAACTACATGCATCTGGAGTGTGTGCTGTTTTAGCTGACCATCTATTTAGAGTGCATTAGAAAGGCAGTTTATGCGGAAGCTAACTCTGCGTAATGTGTGGGATGTTTCACTTTCCAGATTATATTTCGTAATTCTAAGTGTTCATGTAATGTAGTCAATGAAATCAAAACAATGAGATGGAAATGGTTCTTGAGTCTAACAGGAATTGTTTCAGTTCTTTGGGCATATGTCCCATGAAATAACCAAATATGTTGTTTTGACATCAGAACTGGTTTTCTTTTTCTGTTTTCCATCTCATAGAGTGCCTATCGAGTCTTCACTAACAGTACCTGCTTGAAGCATATGATCCTGAAGATCCGTAGAGATGCTCGTAATTTTGAGCGCTATCAGCACAACAGAGACCTGGTCAATTTTATCAACATGTTTGCTGATACCCGACTGGAGCTTCCTCGTGGCTGGGAAATAAAAACTGACCAGCAGGGCAAGGTAGGAGCGTCAACAAAACTAATCACTTGTTTAACACAGCACATCAGGCTACATGATCGCTAAAGATTCCTTCCTTCTTGACTCAAAATTGGTGAATGTTTGAGTTAAACAATACAAGCAGCAAGCAAAGTTATTTTAGAAGCAGAAAAAAGCTCCAAGAACAAATCTTTCAAAACATAGTGGTGATCCTCTGGCTTTCTGTGGAATATCAAACTGTAGCCAAAGCAGCATAGGACTATCAAAAAAGTTACTAACAAAAAAGTCAGAGTTTGTACCTGTCATGACTGCAAAATTTGGCTTAGTGTCTCTGACGCCAGTGAAGCTTTGCTGAATGTCGTCTTGAACCACCAAATAGGCTAAAGCAGCGTTCCTCGCTGATTTTATTCTCTTCTGTCTTGTTTACTTCACAGCCATTACACATGATTTTGACCTATGTAACTTCACGTATTTTCCAAGAGTTATTCTGTCCTCAGCTAAGAAAGTCTTGTCATTTGCATATATCTTCCATGGTCCATGCCTAAACACATTATTTCTGACACACAACTACCAGTGGTTTTCAGTTTATGATCCCACAATACCTTCGCAGTGTTGGCAATCTTCTTACAAAAAAACATTGTTCCTGTGTGTTTCAGTCTTTCTTCGTTGACCACAATAGCCGTGCCACCACTTTCATAGATCCCAGGATCCCGCTGCAGAATGGTCGTCTCCCTAACCACCTGACTCACAGGCAACATCTTCAGCGACTTCGTAGCTACAGCGCTGGAGAGGTAACAGTGCTAGTATCAATACAGTTATTTTTGACAGCAATCTTATGGAGAATTAAAAGCACTTCTTGTCTTTGAAATGCCTTTAAACAGATTGTCTTGTGGATTTTTATCCTCCAGAAGAAATAAGGGATTTTTTTTCTTTCTGAAGGGTTTATCTCAAAGCTTACTCAAAATGAATGTTTCTATTTTGACCATTTTCAGAATAAAATATTAAAAAAGTAAAATTAAATAACCAAAGTGAAATGATGAGAAAATCAATTTAAGAAGAATCCATGTTTGACATCCTAGTCTTGCTTTAGTAAAGTCAAATCATTCATCATTTTTATAGCCTGATACTTTAGCATCCTCATATGTTTCTTCATTCCCCACTGTGACACTGTGATATACTCCCTAGCAGGTGTAGTAATGTATGTTGAGGTTTGATTCCCTAGCTTTCAAACACATTAACCATCTTTCCTATATTTCATGGGGACTTTTTTACCAATGAAGGCCATGGGCAGGATTGATAGAAACATAAATCCTGGATTTAAGGGGGGAAAAGTACCAGCAATCAGATTCTTCATATAGCAAATCCACATAGTTGAAGATTTGTAAAGATTGAATCTGAATAGGGGTAAAGATGAATTATGGCCAAAGGATCTTCCTCTTTCAGAAGAACATCCGGAGAAATGCTTGTGAAATTAACATTCAAAGTTATTGCAGCAGGACCAGTCTGAACACCTCCCACTGCTAAATGGGTTTGGGATTGGGAGCTGACTATGGTGTGAGGTCAGTACCTCAGGACCAAAGGCAGACCAGGCATAAGTACTTTGGGTAGGTTTTCCCCATCTTGGGTGAATACAGCAGCGTATTTTCTGAAGATAGAAGTGTATCAATGGATCTGTTTCAGTCATATCTTCCTACCAACTTAGCAACTTGCCTCTGCCAACACCCTGAAGTTTAGTGTGGCTATTGTGACTGAATTATGGATGTAGATGTGAGTCACCTGCATGATGATTCATATTTGGGCCCATGCTTGCCTGGGGCTTACAAATTCACCATGTCTGGGACAGCAACACCGCTGAGCAACTCAGATGACTAGCACAAAAACGACAGTTTTGCAAGTGCTGGTGAGTCTGGCAAAGAATTTGCAATAAACCCAAAATATCAAGTACAGGGAAGGGAGTGAAAAGCATTGAATACTTCTGATTAGTGGTTCTCTGGAGAAGTTGTAAACTGTTCAAGGCCACTAATTTGGCATGATCAGTCAATGAAATGGAGCCTTCCGTCTAGGGAGCCATCAGTGCTGGCACCTTCATCTAGCAGTCTCAGTGGCCCGGGTCCCACAGTGTTTCTGTACCCTTGTCATAGTAGTTTTCCCTCTGGAAGTATCTGCTGCTCCACTGGAAGGACTCCCATTGATTTCCAAGGACTTTGGATCAGTGCCTAAAAGCCCACCATTTAGAAGGAAAAGAGTCAACTGTTTGCAACTCAGCCCATTTATTAAGAGCCACGTGTTCCATGCCATTTCTTCCAAATGTATTTGGATGTGCTTTTGTCCTACAGTTCCTGTTTGTAGGGACACACTTGGGGCTTCGTCCTGGCCATGTGTCAGCTGTCTGCAGTCCAGCTGGTTTCTTTGCTGAGCAGGTGGTGTGGCCTCTGAAATCTGTCACTAGGATGGTATGAAGGACCAAAAAAGACAACCACCAGTTTTGAACATTAAGTACAGGTGTCAAATGAGCCTGAAGGAGAGCAGAATGGTGCAGCTTCAGGCATAATTGCTTGTGGGTGCCAGAGAAGGTATAGAAAAAAGAACCAGGGTAATGAGAGCAAAAACTCTACCCCCTGTCTTGGCACGCACACCTGACATCCTGCCCAAGTGCCAAAACAAGTTGCCAGAGTGTTGTATGGGCTGCCCATGGTTTTTGTGACACTGAATGATCAGTTGAGAAAAGAGCAGACAAAAAATCATGGGCAAATGAGCCCAAAGTGGGGAAAGAGGAATACCCCAGCTTCATACACTCAGCAATGACTCTTAGCTGAGTCACCATAAAGAAATGATTTTGGTTCTCAGAAATTGTGGTCTCAGTACTCAACAGTGGACAAAAAAGCAAATATAATGTCTGGGATTCTTAGAAAATTAATAGAAAGATCTGTTTAATCTAGGGGAGGACAGGAGTTACAAGAACTAGGGTTTGGTAGTAAAAGCCAAACCAATCACAATAAGGCAAGGTTGAAATTCAGTGAGAATAGTTAACCTCAGGAACTAATGATTACATGGGTAGTGGGTCTCCATTTCTTCATACTTTCAGGCCAAAACATAGTGCAAAAGCCAGTTTTGTCTTAGTCACCAACAAGATTGAGCTCCGTGGCCAGGGGCAGGCCAGTGAATAGGTTGTGGTGTTGCAGTAAAAATGGTGATCTCCTGTCCTCCCATGACATCCATGGATCTTCTAAATCCTTTTGGCTCATGAAAATGTGACCTTGATTCCTGGCTAATAATCTGTGGTGTTGAACAGAATATCTTGCAATACTAATAAAGAAGTGATTTTTAGTATTTCAAAAGTAGTTTTCAAACTCACTCATGAAACTGGAACATAAAAATATGCTTTCTCAAATACAGCCGTTTTCTTTGCTTTATGATGTTTAAAATTCATTCTCAGTAGAGAATAGAAATAGCAATTGTACAGCTTCTGTAGAAGGCTGGCTGTTGTTTCCAAGTACTTTTATTCAAGGCCTACCGCAACTATTAACAGGCTAAAGAGAGATTAAAACTGCCCTTTTTCCCTTAATCTGTATATGGTGGGCTGTTTTTTAAAAAAATATCTGTGTGTATAATAGCATTTCATTTCCCTCTTCCAAGGAGGAAAGCATCCATTTCATAAATATTCTGTAATATTTATGCTTTTCTTCATGTTAAAATATTCTTCTAAATTAAGGACCTCTGTAAAAACTTTTTATATCCACTTGAGTAGATTCTTGATATTAAATGGTGTTACGTATTAATTTGACAAAAATTCTACAGATTCTTTAGTAAGCACTTCTTTAAGGGTATCAATATTTTACAGGAAAAACATGGTTGATGCTACCCTTAGTTGCCTGTTTTTTCAAAGAAAAGTTCAGGTAGCTATACTGGCCATCAGTAACTAAAAGAACATAGGTCTCTAAGTGCTTCGTTTCCTTCTGCCACTGCTATAAACAGAACAGATCAGAAGCACTTTCCGTTTGCTCTAAGGGACTTTCCATCTGCAGTGGAAATCAACATGTATAATTACAGGGTAGAGATTTCAAAAACAAAAAGAAGAAAGAAGCAGGCATCCATAATGGAGAGGCAAGAGTTTCTGGTTAGCAAGAAAAGCAGAGGAGGTACTGGGATATAGCAGTATATAAATCTCCTTACTGACCCAAACCACAACAAGCAAGCAGCAAGACTCAAACAGGCAGGAGCCTCCCAAATCCAGCAGCGATGTAAAACCCAGGAAAGGGTATTATATCATTGAAAGGCTCCTGTGATAGCTTGGACTCTCCACTCTGGTTGCAACATGCCAGGATCAATTGCAAAGCTGTTAAACCCTGCCGTAAATCTGTCAGATTACCCAGCACTAGATGAACCGGGTCACTCTTTTTTTTTAATTAGAGAATAATGTGCTAATCTAAATTAAATGATTCAATTAGAAAGTCAAAGCAGACAAGGCTATTGTGATTAAGCACTGAATTGGAGCAATCAATTGTACTGTATTAGCCAAAAGATTGGAAAGAGGAGTGTGAGCAAAACAGAAGTTAATTGGATGGCTGGGAATTTTCCTGTTGTGTTGCCAGAGAGAAATTGTTTAGAGGTGTAAATGCATAAAGACCATGACCTAAACGCAGCATTAGTGATGCCTAATGGTGATGATGAAGAGAAGTACAGCACCACAGAGTATGCAATTTATTATGTTAAGGTGTGTACAGAACTAGATTCTTACAAGCTAGATGACTTTAGCTGTTAAACCAGAAATGGGAAGACAGGAAGGGGCGAGTGAAGGTTTCTCTTCACGGGCTCAAGATGCATTTCCTTCCAGGCACACAACTCAGTAGCTCTGGAAAGCTAGCCAAAAGAAAAAAAGAAAAAAATCAGGTGATATGACCAAGGGGAAGATCCAGCCCCATGCTGGGCAGAAGTACCATGAAGTTCCCAAGTGAAGAGCAAATACCAGCTAGTGCTGATTTTTGTAGGAGATGGGTGTTTAACCCCTCTGTTACTCTTCCCTTTCCCCCTTCCTATCTTCTGGTTAGTAAATGTGTAGCAACAAGGGTGCAAGATTTGTCTTTGTCGAGGATGAATCAGAAACCACCCTTAAAAACAGGCTCACCCACCATCCACACTCCCATGCCAGCCCATTCTACAAGGAGCTGGGGAAGACGCATCCTCACCTGATCTCCAGAGCTCTCTGGAAGCAGAGAAGATGAGCACAACACTATGCCTTAGCACCATCCCACAGATCCTTGCTAATACAACCAATTACAGGCCAATGTGCAATCTTAAATAGGCTTTGGGACAAGACTCAGAGAGCAAGCTGATCAGAGCAGAAAGAGTACACCTCAAATGTGTTGCTTAATGGGCGTTGGGGGGGAAGAGTATTTGAGAGGAGAGACAGCTAGTTTTGAGGCCAGGATTTTCATTGCACTTATGTAGCTTTTGACGAAAAGGTAGCTGATGTTAAAATTGCATTAGCTGCTGTTGCAGTTAGCAAATTGTGTATGACCTACTTGGAAGTTTTTCCTGTTTTGAAATTCGTGAAGGATTGGACCAAAGTTAGCACATCAGTCCATTGAATACTGTGGGCTTGACTGTTCTCCCTGACAGTGGGATAACTCTCTTGTAATCAGCAGATGCATACCAATATAAAATGGGTGCAAGTGAAATCATAACTGAATGATGGAGCAAAACATTTACTGTGCACTTTCACAGCAGTTTTGTGGTTTTGATTACAGTATGTTTAATTAGAATCATTAAGATTTTTCATTGCTTAACCTGTGTATTGACACATATCAAGTGCATTGACTCTTTTCTTGTTACATGCGAACATTTTTATGGTTTATGTGCTCCAAAGACAACTTGCCAGCCACATTTAGCTTCTCAGCTTTCATTTATATCCAGTTGGAAGACCTGGCATTTGGCTGTACTGCTGAAAATGGATTGGCACCATTTGCTTGGATGCAGAGCTAGGCACTTAGAATATTGGAGTAGGAGCAATTTCTTCCTGAAGTGGTTGCCGAGTGGTACAATTTGTGCAATGAGAAAGGAACAGCCATCAACTCAGTAGAATGGCAATTGGAATTCATATGCATCTTGTCCTGGTACAGGGTGTCCTTGCTCTCATTTTGTAGCAATGTTCCTCTGTTGGCTTCACCATGGCCACATTGTGGAGGAACACATACGTGAGAGGGATGAGTTCCCCTGAGCTTGCACAAGTCTACAAACAATTGCACAGCAAGCCATGGCTGAGATAGCCAGACCTCGTTGTATGGTATTTATATTCCTCATATCTAAGTGTTTTCCCATCTTTTAATGTATCTTCCTTCTTGACGTGATTCCAGTTACTCCATGCTGTGTTTAGACAGTGGTACTCTTTTTGGTCCTCAGTTATGTTTGGTTTTATATATACAATTCAACTTCTGTTTCTGGTTATGCAAGTTAAGCAGACTTTTTGTCCTTCAGTCAATCAGCATCACAGGTCATTCTTGAGAATCAGAGAAGTAAAGATTAAAACCTTTTCGCTGACTGATGTGCTGCTGATGGTCAGTTTACCCATCTTCTCTTTTCCTCTGTTGTTGTAGGCCTCTGAAGTCTCTCGAAACAGAGGAGTTACTCTGTTGGCCAGACCAGGCAATAGTCTCGTAACAGCTATTCGAAACCAGCACCATCATGAGACATTACCTCTGGGTAAGCCAAGTTTCTCTTTTCTTTTCAAAGGAGTGCTCACAAAAACGCTTTTTAGAACTTCTCATCAACCACATGCACTGCTTCATGTTGCCCTGTGCCTCACTTGCAGTGCAGTCAGTGTGCCCCTGCACAGTCACAGTGATGTGACCAGGCCCCCTCAATGGTAAACAAAGCCTCTGTATTTGTTTTCCTTCCAGCTTACAATGACAAGATTGTTGCATTTCTACGCCAACCCAACATTTTTGAGATGCTGCAGGAGCGTCAGCCTAGCTTGGCCAGAAACCATGCACTCAGGTACTGCTTTTTTCCAGGCTGCTGAAAGCAAGTTCCAGGATGGACTTCTTGTAGTGGGAAAAACAAATTCTAGTAACTGTAGTACAAAAGATGAACTTGGGCCCCATATGGAACTGTCAACATTAAAGAGTAGGTGTGGACCACCAGAATCTCTATAGTTATTGTAGTTATTTTCCACAGACACCCAAGAAGTAAGAAGAACTAAAATGACTATGGACAAATAGTGACATGTCTAATTTCAACTCTAAGTATTATTAAATAGCAGAAAATCTCTCTTCACCTACAATTATCTTTTCAGAAGATAGTGTTAAAATTGTGTTTTGATGGAAGTCAGCAGGAAAACCCCTGTAAATTCAGCAGAATCAGGATTTTACCTCATGGCTGAATTTACACCCATGCCATGGACATAGTCACCCTAGATTTTATAAAGAAATAGGGACATTATGAAGTAGATTGTACTCCTGTCTTTAATTGTTCTCACTTTTAACTTAATGGTAATCCTTTCCAAAGTAATTAAATTGTATCTTTTTCTTACTCCCATTCCTTTCCTGTTAGGTTAAAAAAAAAAAATAAAAAAATAAAAATAGAACCTAAAGCCAGTACAATATAAACTCATTCTAATTCCAAAGGTTAAATTAGTTGTTTTGGCCAAGAACTTAAGCTAGTGTCAGTCTTAGCAATGCCAGTGTGCACCACCTAAGAGTTTAACCATGGATTTAGTTTGTACTGTACAGTAAAAAGTGTGGTTGGAGGACTGGTAAAGGAGAGAAGGAAGAGCAAGGGAAGAACCTTCAAGCTTCTGCAGTGCAGTTTCTGCCAATAGCCTTACTGACTCATCATTTACCTGTGAGGGCCAGACAAAGAGTTCTTTGGATGTAAGGATTAGACTTCTTTCCTGGAGGAATTAATACCTTGAAATAAAATGAGGGAGACAGAATGAAAAATGCTCCCAGTATTCAAGATGTACACTTCAGTAACTGAGAATTTTTTATCTTCACCATCAAATTATTCCAAACTTTTTTTTTTCCTCAGCTGTAATTTGAATTCTTATTTCTCAGAGAACAGATGATGCTTTTATGTCCTTTTGAGCAGAGAACAAAATTGACTAGTGATAGGGACTAGACAGCTTAGCCAGTATGTAATGAGATTTGTAACAGGATATTGAGCCCTTCGCTTCCAGGTCATTGCATTGCTTAGGTCAGGAGCAATCCCAAGCTTCTGTATAGTGTTCATACAGCAGGTCTTAAGCAAATACCTAGGAAGCAAGTATCTCTATTTTACAAGGCTTGATTCTGCAATACATTGCAGCCTCACCCAACAAGGTACTAAAGCACATCCTTGACTTGAGGTATAATCCTTTGATTTGATACTTGAATAAATATTCTTGGACACTGCAATGCTTTAGAAACACACTGACAGATTGGGGTGTAGACCTGTATCATCCATGGTCCTAATCTGCTGATAGGATCCTATCCCATGTTTCCCATTGCTATTAGCATTCATTTAAACAACAAAATGTATGTTTTTACACATGTAATGTATAACCTCTGTGTGATCAATTAATATCAAGTATATGTTAGAGAGTTATTTGCCAGATAGAACTGACAGAGGAAGTAGTAGTATGTGAAATTCTGTTAACAAAAGGCAGTATATTAGTTGTAGCCTTAAACCAAAAGTCTTTCTGTCAGTGACCTGAACTATCATGAGCTTGGAGGACTAAGAATCATTCTGTTTTCTAAAATATGCTATAAAAGCTCTTGTTTTGGATCAGAAAACTGAGTGATATAAATAGATTCTCTTTTGCAAGGGTGTTAGTGAAATTAGAAAATTTATCAGGCAGTTAAGATGTTTGCCATTTTGTAAGGAGAGAAATGAGAACTGGCAAAATACCAAGGAATAACAACTCTATGCATAGTTCATGCCTTGATAATGGCATGCTTTCTTCTTTTTTTTGTTATTCTCTTGTCAATAATATTGTTTATGTTTTAGGGAGAAGATCCATTACATTCGAACAGAGGGTACACATGGGCTTGAAAAGTTGTCCTGTGATGCAGATTTAGTCATTCTGTTGAGGTAATCAATTTGATCAGAAGCATAATGTCATTACTTATGGTACCAGAGAAGCTGGCTGGCTCTTTCTCAGCATAATTGAAAAGAATTTGTTAAATCTTCCAGGTCATTTGTAATTAGAAATGGATTAATTGTTACTGATAGTAACCCAAAAATAATTCAGCCAGAGTGTATCTGTCAACTCTCACTTCCTGGAAGGCAGCCTCCATCAGTGCAATAAACTTCACTCTCACCCAGCTCAATCAATATAGCTGTTACCATCAAGTAGCAGATAAAAAAGAATCAAGTCAAAATGTATCCTTTTAATGGAAAAATCCTTGTTTTCTTGTTTGTTTGGGGGGTTTTTTAAAAAAAGGAAAAAAACTTGTCTTTCTCAGTATGAGTAAATGATGTAACTGATCACTAAAGTGCAAGTTTTACTGCAGCAGTGCTCCCCACACATGCAGGACCATGTCACACTAATGAAACCTTGATCTACAGTGCAGTGGGCATTGTTTGGGTAATGTAGATAAGACTTTAATTTTTACTGGGATCAGGGAGCTTGGTCTTTCAGTCCTAGCTAATTTTGTTTACCACAGATAAGGCTTTATTTTATTGTCTTGGTCTTACATAGAAAATGTTGCATTATTGAGGTGGTTTTGGTATGCTATATAGCACTGCCTAATGCAAGAAGTTTACAACTTATTCCCATAAACTTAATCTAGTCAAAGAGCTGAGCTATATGAAAATATATGATCCAAGAAAAACAACCTGGAAGACAGATGTGTGTATCTTTGCTTCTCACTTCTAACATGTTGAAGTTGGTCCTGTTTACTCCGTAGCCTCAGATCTTTACTCTTTATCAGTAGATTAAGGCACTGTGTTAGCATGAAATGTCTAATAAAAATAATTTTGTTGGTCTTTGTTACTAGTGACCATGCCTGATTTGGGAAACCTGTGGATTGTATGAATCCATGAGTGCAGAGATGTACCTAAACTTGTGACCACAGCAGAGTTGTACCATACTGCATATTTACATTCCTTCATATGATGAATATGAACCAAACCTCTTCCTGTAACTTTTTCCATACAGCCTTTTTGAAGAGGATATTATGTCCTACATACCACTGCAGGCTGCCTTCCATCCCGGTTACAGTTTCTCTCCTCGCTGCTCACCCTGTTCATCACCCCAAAATTCTCCAGGTAAGGGGATGGGGAAAGTAATACAAAACTTTGCATTTGTGGTATTTTTCCTAATAAATAGAAAGAGGCAGATTCAGAGACAGCATAAGTTGACACCATGCTAACGCCAGTGCCTCCTCTGAATCTGACCCCAACTGCCTTTTTTGCTGGATTAGTTGCCATTGCTGTTGAAATGTTAGCCGTAGCTGAAACGCAGAGATCAGAAATTGCCCATATGGAAGAGAAGGTATTTTCCTGGATTTCATATAGTTGGGAAGGATTAGGGTAAGAGAATGGTGCACTCCAAACATAACTCACTGCCATGGAAGCACGTTCATGTTATTTTTAAGGAGTAAAGAGCAACTTCCAAATCAAAGGTGGATTGCAATATTTCCACTACTCCTGGAAGGTTCACTCTCTTCTGCTCTGCGTTCCAAAGACTTACCTTCTTCCCAAGACTCGTCTATTTTAAGATCTTGATCATGTAGTCTGACCTCCTGTGTTGAGCCCATTAACTTAGGTTTGACGGGAAACATATTTTCCAGAAAGACATGCTGTCTGAGAAGGTTATTTCCAGCTGCGGTATGTCTCTGTAGTTATTGTTTATGCTATAGAAATTTGAGAAGCTAATGTCTCCGTTTTGCCAAGATATACAACCTCCACTGCAGTCTCGTTGCATGGCTGTGTCCAGTGGCCATTTTGAGAGAATCAACAGAAATGTGATCTGAAGAAATCCATTTTTGGCTGAATTTTTTAAACACTCATTTAAATTATCTGGTTTCAAACAAAATTAATGGACAAGAGACATTCAAATCTCGGAGGTGACTTTGGAAAATTTGAAGGGTTGTTGATGTGAAGAAATGCTGAATCCTTGTCCATAGAAGCACGGTGTTTTTTCAGAATGTCCTCTTTTCATTAATGAGTTTTAACACCATTATTAATACAATTCCCCTCCTCTACATCAGGACAGATCATAAACAAGTCTCCTGCAAGACAAAAATCTAAGTATTTGGTGACAACATGATTTAGGAGAATGTGAAAAAACTGCACTGATCTTGTGAAAACACAAGAAGGGCAAATACTCATTTCCGGCAACATACTGTCTGCTTGCTTATTTCTGCCACTGGTTACATGGCCTATGAGAACGCTCATTCTCTTATGTCCTGGGGGAAAAAAAGTCTAACAGAAGAGAGGAAGTGTCAGAAGGGATTCTCTTTGCACTGCATGTAAATATGCCTTTCTGTTTTACCAGCAATTACTAATGTCCTTCCCTCCTGGCAACCACCATACTTTTTGCTCCCACTAAATGTAGTTGATTTTTTTTTTTCCTTTGGAGGATTTTCTGCCAGATTTCTCATAAAAGGGCTTATTTTTATTGTCTTCTGTAATGAGATAGGGAAATGGGATTTCATGGATCCATTCTTTGACCCTTTATGGCATGGCACTTGTTTATACAAAAGGACTAATCAGCTACTTTGAGAATGCAGACTTCAAAACAAAGCAGGTCCCAAATTGCTAAAAATCTTCTCTAAGTGTGAATCATAATAGGAAAATGTAGCATTTCTTGCTGACAGAAATCCTTCTGGATGCCACAAAGGGGTTTTGTGTTGATAGCTGGAAGTGTTTCATATACAGTCAGATTAACACAACAAAACCCAATTTCCAGCTTGGCTAGGGTGCTAGGCTCCAGTGAAAAGCGTTGCTTTGAGGTCCAGTGGTTTAATCATGCTAAGGAGATCTCCTATACAATGCTGAGGAGAGAGATCTCTTAAAAGTGCCAAAGGGAAAGAAAACCTAAATACCAATGAGCTAAAAGTGGGAGTTACATATTTCAGACTTTCTCATACCTTTCTGATCCTTGGATTTCCGTTCAGATCAATCACAGTTAAAGGCTGAGGCAACACAAATGCACACACAAGGTGAACTTAATAATTCTGTTAGTGAAGATGTAGCCCCTGGAAGTCATTGCAATCACTGAATTATAGGAACTTACACTCCATTAATGCCAGGTAGAACAAAGATAATACTGAGTGCACTGTATACCTGTTAGCCAGTTCTGTCTGGACACATCAGCTGCATGATTTGGAAAAATGTAGCCATAGAATCAGAATGGTTTGGGTTGGAAGGGACCTCAAAGATCATCTAGTTACACTCCCCCTGCCATGGGCAGGGACACCCTCCACTAGACCAGGTTGCCCAAAGCCCCATCCAACCTGGCCTGGAACACTTCCAGGGATAGGGCCTTCACAACCTCTCTGGGCAACCTGTTCCAGTGCCTCACTACCCTCACAGTGAAGAATTTTTTCCTTATATCTAATCTAAATCTACTTTTTTTTTTTTTAGTTTAAAGCCATTAACCCTTGTCCTATCACTACATACCCTTGTAAACAGTCCCTCTCCAGCTTTCCTGTAGGCCCCCTGTATGTACTGGAATGCTGCAATTAGGTCTCCCCGGAGCCTTCTCTTCTCCAGGCTGAACAACCCCAGCTGTTTCATCCTGGCTTCATAGGAGAGGTGCTCCAGCCTGCTGATCTCAGGATGCTGTTCATTTTCCCACTAGGACTGCAGCGAGCAAGTGCAAGAGCACCTTCTCCATACAGGAGAGACTTTGAAGCCAAGCTGCGCAATTTCTATCGAAAACTTGAAGCCAAAGGGTACGGGCAAGGTCCGGGTAAAATTAAGTGAGTATTATGACAAGTCACTCAAATAGTCTTAACATGGTGTTGCTTTGTCTTTTTTCGTTATTCATGAATGAATACACTAATAGGGAGTTGGAAACATACCAGAGATTGCATTTTGTACATGAACCATCATGGCAAATGTTGTGTTTTAACCTGGCAGGCAGCTAAAACAACCACACAGCCATTTGCTCAGTCTCCCCCTGCAGCAGGATGAGGGAGAGAATCGGAAAAAAGCAAAACTCATGGGTTGAGATAAAGACAGTTTAATATGACAGAAAGGGAAGAGAATAATAATACTAGTAATAATAATAATGAAAGGAATATACAAAACAAATTATGCATAGTACAATTGCTCACCACCCACTGACTGATGCTTAGCTAGTTCCCAAGCCACAGCACCCCCTGGCCAAGTCCTCCCGGTTTATATATGGACCATGATGTCATATGGTATGTAATGTCAGTTTGGGACAGCTGTCCTGGCTGCGTCCCCTCCCAACTTTTTGTGCACCCCCTGCCTCCTCATTGGCAGGCCAGTATGAGAAGCTGAAAAGTCCTTGACTGCTTGGCAGTAACTAAAACATCAGTGTGTTATCAACATTATTCTCAATCTAATTCCAAAACACAGCATTAGACAAGCTACTAGGAGGGAAATTAACTCTATCCCAGCCAAAACCAGGACAGCAAGATGAGATCTTAATACATTCTTCAAAAGAGTGACCTTCAAGAGGCTTTTGTGTGGAAGTTTTGTTTCTTATAGATTCATATTCTGTTACACTCCCATTCCCTACCTATTTAACAGGGATGTTGGTGTTCCTACCTATGATTTGTTTGTAGGAAAGAAAATCATACAGTCAGGGAAACAGCCACCAGAGATTATTAACAGCTGTGTCATTGTAATGATGGAGGACTCCAAATCCTTTGGATCTACATATCAGTATAACTCAGGACCAGAGTATGACCCTACAGAAGCTAGCCTGTACATACCAGTTTAACTTTCAGTAATTCTTTGTGTTGGTAGCCCTCCTGGATTTGAGCTAGAGAGCTTTCTGCCTCTCTTCATGTCTTTTAGGGATCTTTGTCACTTGGTCATGGAGTTTGCTTTCCAGACATCTTGTTAGTTGGCTTTTGAGTCTGTACCTACTTGTGCTCGATCTAGTTATCCAACTTGGCCTGTATGTTTCTAAGGTATTTCCTGGGCATCTGGTTAAACATATGCATCAGGTTGGCTTCCTACCAAATCACATCTGTTGTGGAAGAAAAAATATGAAACCAAGCAATTTATTCCAGACAAACGTCATCATCAAAATATTTTTACAGACCTGGGGAGTCCTAGCCATTGGTTATCCCTTTTGGTGTCCTGCTAAGTGGGTCCAAGGCAGACATGAAATATATTTAAAAGGTCAGTCTTAAAATGTCCATGAACATATGAACAAGAAGGATTTCTTGCACAAATGTTGTTTAAATGTACTATTCATAAGTTGTTTTAGAGGTTGGCAGGGGAGTCAGAGGTGTGTTGTATAAACAGAGGCTGATACTCCCTTTGCTTACCCTGCTACAGAAGCAGTAATTCCATGGACATTCACTGGATTAAACCCAGGAAAAGTTTGGGGCCAGTCCCAGAAAGCTGTGACCTCATATACACAGGAAACTCACAGTTCCCTCTACCACACAAATTTGTACACAGAGAGTGTTACAGAGAGTCTTAGCAGTAGAGCAACACTTTGAACGTAATCACAGCATTGTGAAGAAATTCCCTTTGAGGCATATAGAAAAGCCTAATGAAACAACTCACTGAAAACCTGTTAACGGTCAAGTAGCATGTGCACCAGTGGGTACAAGTTTATTAAGTTCTCTGAGAATGAATGTCTCTCTCTACAAGCCCATGTTTACCTTCAGCCTCACAGAAAACTCAATCATTAGATCTCTACTTCTGCCTCCTTTTGCAGGTTAATTATACGGCGTGACCACTTGCTGGAAGGCACCTTCAACCAGGTAATGGCATATTCACGCAAGGAGCTCCAGCGGAACAAACTCTACGTCACGTTTGTTGGCGAGGAAGGGTAGGGAACCACAAAATGCTCTCAGTTTTGAAGTAGCTGTTACGTTGCAAAACACAAAGTTGACTAAGGCTGAGCCTCTCTTGTTATGTAATGTCTCTGGTTTTGTGTTACCTCGGAGTGAGTGAATCATCTTAATCAGCTCAAACATTTGTTAAAAATAACAATAGCAATAATCCTTCATTTTCCTATAGCACCTCCCGTCTAGATGTCTCGAAGTGACAATTTAAGTGGTTAAATCTAATGTCATCTTGTTGCCTTAGGTATTTTGACTGGCTGGAAGGCAAAACTGAACTACAGGCCCATGTTTACACACTGAATCAGTCTCAGGACTATAATATTCTAAGTCTTCAAAATGGATCTGGTTTTGCTGCAAACATTTTTTCTTTGCGTGCCATCTAATGATCATTTGTTATCCATATATAGACTTCTTGTTTCTGGCTGAAGTGAGAAACATTAATGCTGTTCAGTCCTTACAGTTTAATTCACCCAGTTGAAAGCTGAAAGTAATACAAGTCTTTTGAGAGGACCTTTTCTCAGGAGACTTTCTGCCAGACCCACAAATCCATGAGCCATTCTTGTATGATTAAAGCCAGCCTCTGACCTTTTGGTTCCAAATCTAAACAGAACCTTTCCAAGCCACCCTGGCTCACCTCAAGAGCTACGTTGTAATTGAGGCTTAATCCACATGCTTTTATAATGGAAAGACCATTGTGCATATTTCCAGTGTTCCATATAACAAAGGCTTGAAATTGTATTTCAATAACTTACAATATAAAGTTTCTTTTAAAAAAACAACCCACCCACCCCCCCCAAAAAAAAAACCCAACAGAACACATGGATAGGATTTCAGTTCCAAAGGTATCAGAACAGTAAGGCTCTGGGACAGATCTCAGCCTGTCCAGCAACTGCTGACACCATCAGCTCTGAGGTGGCATGTCAGGTGAAGAGCTTCTGTTGAGCTGAGTTTGTCTGGGGATGTGTTAGGTCCAGTGGAAAACAGAAGTCACCAATCTCAAGGAGAGTCACTCGGTGACCTCAGTATCAGAGGTTTTCGTTACTCTTACTTTTTCTACTCTGTGGATTCAGTATTATTTAACAGAGGTGGTCTTTCACAGCTGGTTTTGCCTCTGGCTTGCAAGTAAAGCATAAGCATACAGCATACCTCAGTTTGCATTTTTGGAATAGCGTTCTAGTATGCTAACACTGGCCAAAGTCATGTTGTTTTCCCCACATCTCTAATAACTTTTACTGTGTGAGGCATGGTATCCTCAGGAGAAATTACAATCCAATTTGATTTGCAAATTCATTCATTCTTCACTGATTCATTTACATCTGAAGATACATTCCCCCAGGGTTTCTGCTGTTTAATGCTAATATAGGTTCTACTGGAGGGACTCCAAGATACCACTTCTCTACTGAAAAGAAGAGTTGATGCTGTGTGGCCACATGATGCTGTATGGGCACAGCTTCCCATGTGTTTCAAAGCTAAAATGACATTGAAAATGAACTATGAAGGCTTCATGATGAGTTAATGTGTTGCCTAGAAATGCAATACCTAGTCTCTCCTCGGAGGTTTTTGCATATAGACAGGTGGTGTTTGTAGTTCTTTTCTCTAGCCATCATCAGGCTTAGCCCAGTATTTTAATGCCCATTGAACCAGATCTGTTACATGGTTAGCACCAGTGGTTTATGTGGGCTTATTACCATCCCCTTTTGCTGTTGTGGCTTTAGTCTCACCGCATGATCGTAGAGCTAAAGCTGCTCAAAGAGAAAAGTACTGAATCTCCAGATGTAAAACAGAGGAGGATGGGCCAGCCTGCCCTTTATCATCTTTGTAGTTGCACAAATCAATCATTCAACCCCTTGTGGTTATGCTTCCATAACTTCAAACATAATACAGAGCATTCTGATCCAGCTGCAGAGTTTTCCTCTTCCTTTACATTTGTTAAGTAGAAGGAATAGTGCCTGCCTCAGAAAATCTTTTGGCACACGTGATACATGGCTACAAATCATTTGTTCATATGGCTAAATGTAGATTTATTTTAGGTTAAAAAACCTACCTACCATTATTAGAGGACGATCTGTTTTTAATAAATCCATCACAGTTGGGTTTAATGCATTCATGAAGCTTTTTTGGTTGAGGTTTTTTTTTCAAGTTGAGATAATTGGAAACAGCTTGATTTAAAAGTTGAGTTTAAAAAAAAAAAAAGGAAAAAAGGTGACTCTCTACAGAGCAAAATCATGCAACAGCAAAGCACAGCTTAAGGTGTACCACGTGTGTTTGAAACTATCAGAAAAGTAGAAGAGCTTGGATGGAACAAGTAAGGAATCACCATTCTATCTTAAGAAACACAGTTCTGTTGGGACTTGGTCTTGTTCAGCACTGACCTTCAGGTTATACCTATAGCTAAGAAAGCATCATTGGGGCTAGGTTGTTGCTTTGGTTACAGCTCACTGTAGGAGGGTAAGAGCAATTTATGCTTCAGTCTGGGCTGTCAGTCTGTGAACCCAGGCGCTCATAGGCAGTTCCAACCCACTCACTAAAAAGCTAGCCCTCTGCTAGCCAGCCAGCTAAGGCAAGGCTGAGCTTTGTACCTCTGATTTACTAAGCCTTTGGAGCAAAGGAAAAGAAACTACTTACGGCATGTATCTGAGTTATGATTCCTCCCAGATCATCCTGGATGCTGGGGAAGTTTCAGCATGGTGACTTTTTATGGCTCAGAATCAAGTTTTGAGAGGAGAGGTGCACCATGTTGGAAGCACTTGACTGCAGAGGGGTAGGTGTTAGACAGCAGCCAGTGTAGGCAAAACCCAGGAAATTCACTTAAATGGGAACGAGCCTCATTTTATCTTTTTTACATATTCCTTTCTAGGTTGGACTACAGTGGCCCCTCCCGAGAATTCTTCTTCCTTCTGTCTCAGGAGCTCTTCAATCCCTATTATGGGCTGTTTGAGTATTCAGCCAATGACACTTACACTGTACAGATCAGCCCCATGTCTGCCTTTGTTGAAAATCACCTGGAATGGTAAGGACATGTTATGCAGAATTGAACAATCCTTTTAGAGCAGTACAGAAATGGAAATGTAAAACACAAAAGCTGCCAGTTTAGATGAGACTACATACAAATATCATTGCTTCTGCTGTGAAGAAGTGGGAAGTAGGTTGGGAGAAGGAAGAGAGGGAGTAAGTGTAAATACAACAGCAGAGTCTGGAAAAGGAGTTGTGATGAGGTACTACTATTAAAATGTCCTGCTCACATTACTTGGGACTTGATGTTTGTGTATTTCTGTGTGAATGCGAAAAGGATAGGGAGATAAGCTCTGTTTAATGCAGGCCTCCTCTCCTTGGTCTTTTCTAAGGCTAACAAGTGTGGTCTTTCTGCACATCAAGCAGCATTGTGCTTGGAAGCTATACAGTGTTCTCTAAGAGCTACTCTACCTACTACAGGCCTTAAAAAAGGGCCAGCGAAAGCACTTTCCCTTTTCTCCCCTGACAGAGTGTCCCTGCTTGTGTGTAGCAAGGCCAGCAGAGTGAGCAGGTACTTCACCTTACAGAGTATGTGCGCAAACAGAAAATTGCTGATCTTGTTTCTTTATCAAAAATTCTGAATGCGTATTGTGATCTCCTCGTTTTTCTATCTGCCTCCAGATCTGTCCATCTTTGGGAGTTGGTTTCCCTTTGATAGTTTCAGATGTGGTTCAGTGAAGCATGGGCTGCCAGCCCTGGGCGTTGTTTGATCCCTTGTGGGATTTCATTGTGTCAAAGAAATACTGCCGCATGGGTTTGTTCCTATGATGTTTTTCTTTGTCTAACCAATCTCACTGGCTCCTCTCAGAGATCTCAGAGATCCTTTTTTAAAATGGAAGGCAGCTCAGTCCCCTTTTAAACTGCAAATAGGACATGCCCTTCTATTCTGGTAAACAGGTTCTCCTTTGCTTTGGCTTACAGTGGGCAGGAGAATAAGAACAACTAAAGGGTTGCACTGTCACCTCTATTAAAGTTGCAGTGGAAAAAAAGGGATGTTGCTGGGACCTAGTGTGGTCTCTGAATTTTTTTTTATTATTATTTTTGCATTATCACTTCCAGCCATAGTGGCGCATTATGCTAACAATGATCCTTGCATTAGACTGTTTCTCTGCTGACATTAGCAAGAGGAGAATGGCTTAGTTTTTACAGCTTGTCCATCTCCCACTGCAATCCTAGTTTTCAAGAAGAAATACAGTTTGTCCTTTGTTCAGCTTAACAGGCAATGTGGATAAACTGTTGATTTAGGAGACTGTATTTGTGAAGATGCATTTTGATTTCAGGGCACAGGACTACTTAGGCAGGTGCAAACCCGAGATCATTCTGCCACTGTGAGCAAACTGAACGCAGGCCTCTTTCTCCAGAAGTGGTGTTGCCATGTTATCTCTGTAGTATTTTAAATAGGCTCTGGCTCTTACCTGTTGTTGCAAAGAGTTCAGCTGCAGTTTCCTTAAGTGATAAATTCTGCTGCAAAAAGTATAGACTTCGTTTGATCCCCTTGTTTTGTTCTTCTATTCCTGGAGAGATTTTCAGCATGGAAGAGGCAGATTTCTAAAGGTATCCTGGGCATATAGAACAGCAGAAAGACACCCAGTATGGTTTTCTATAGCAGTTAGCTTTTAACTCAGAAATCAGTAGCAGTTAGACACTTAGAATAATATTTCTCCAGCTACACGTATCTTGTATACATAGTGTTATTTGGGTTTTGGGCAGTTTTGGTTTTCTTTTTTTAGGAAAAAGAAATGAAGTCCTTTGGCCTGCAGAAGGAAATAAATGCTATGAATGAAGAGGTTTGTACGTAAAGTAGTGTTAACAGGGCAAGATTGCAGAACCCAAGGGAAAGCTAAGCAATACAGTAACTGCTTAGTAATACTTCTTGAACCTGTTATGGAAATAACTGGCTGAGACCAGCAGTTTATAATTAGCCCAGTAGGTTTCATGATTGGCTTGTTAGGTATCTAGACATTCTAAATGTTTTTATGCTATGTTGACTGATCTCAGCTATTCATGTGTAACCCTAGAGTACAGTATTCAGAAGTCTGTGCAGCCAGCTAGGATAGGATTTTTAAAACTCATAAAGTACAATTCTCCCATAAAGGCTTTATAGGCTAACTTCTCTGAGGGCACTGTACTAACTTGTTTGTCATTATTTGTTCATGAAGATTGGGGTTTTCTGAAGTTCTTGGTCTTTCTCCAACTTTCTCATCAAAGTCAGTGCTAACACTTCTATTTCTCAGATTTACTTGTTGATATGATTCCAACAGAGTGTCGTCCCTCTAACATAAAGATTAATTTCCTGTGCCCAAATCTGTTATGAGACATCAGTTAACATAGATGGATGAATCAGTTTTGAGAGTCCCAGGGCCACAGATAATTAATATTTATAGTCTTTTCAAAGCTTCAAGTTTGATGTCAGTCATGAAAACCACACAACCACAATTGATTTAAATTTGCAGATTTCTTGAACTGTAAGCCTTTTGATGCTGTGGGGCTTATCATTTGTGTGAAATCTACCCTTGACATGTTTTTCTGTAGAGTAATTCTGCGAGACCTATCCAGACATGGCTATATTAAGAAACAGGGCTAGCAAAAAAATCCCCTCAAAATTATTTTACATTTTCTCTTCCTTAAGCAAACAGTGGTGAGTTTGAGATAAATACAACAAAATGCAAAGACGTGAAGTTTTGTTCACATAGTCAGAATTGAGAAAGATGCTGCTTTTTTTCCCCTGGCCTAGAAGTTACAGTTCTGCCCCTGTTAATGGCTTATTTTATGCCTTGCTCTTTGTACAAACAGCGTTCTGAGTCCAAAATGAGCACATCAAAGCACAGAGTAGTTGTATGTATGCCAAGTTAAGAAAGAGACATAATGACTGGAAAATATTTCTCATTTATGGAGAAACTGAGATTTAACACCTTTCCTGCAAGCTTCCATTGAATAAGACTTTCTCCTTCACTTAACATATGTGCCTGCTGAACACACAAAATACAAGATATCACACATTTTCAAACTTACAAAATATTTTAAATCCCCCTGTATCTGAAAGGACACAGTTAGAGCTCTCTAGACCTAAGGAGTCTGATGATACACATTTTTATCTGCATGCTGCAGGATGTACCTGAAGCTCATAGCCAGAAGAGCTGCTTTTAATCCATGCCAGTAATGAGCCATTCTATCTGATCTAGGTAAGGTGTCTAGCTCTTCGCCTGGATATTTGAAAACATCTTCTAAAATACTGTTTACACCCTCACTGAAGGTAGTTTGCCCTTCTCCAAATAAGTGGGCAAAATGTGGTGGCAGCTACTATATATTATTTCAGTGAAAAGAATGTGGTTTAGTCCAGAAAGAATATTCTTGTCTTTGTTCTTGGTCAGGTGTTTTGGGCAACTGAAATAGGGTGAGTCACTGAAGAATCCTTCTCAAGTTTTACTAGATACACTGGGAGACAGAGTAGTGGGTAATATGAAATGTTTCTATCACAACCTCACACAAAGTTAGAGGTGTAATATTCAGTTACAGCTCCATAATGCTGAGTTCTTACATACTAATAAATGGCTCCCAGTAGCTTGCCACATTAGCTTCTCACTTTCCTCCCTGCTAACAGTCCTTTGAAATATTTTAGACTAACTTTCAGTTCCCTGCAGCATTGAAGCACTGGGGTCCAAGATGCCCAATATTAGAGGGTATATAAAGATACATTTTCAGTGGGGTGAAAAAAGGGTTCTGTCTCTGATTTGAATGACTAAGGTTTGATGGAATATTGTAGTTGTCATTTTCACCAAAAATAAGTAAATAATAAAAGGTTGGATGGTAGATCAACGCTGCAATAAAAAAAAATCCTGATACATAATAGATGGAGGAAATGTGTTTCAAAATTCTGGGAACTAAATACCTAGTTCCAGAGTTTGCATAGTTTCAAATCCTCAGGTGGGTCACTGGTTACTCTCCCTGTCGTCTTCATGGTGCATTTTCAAGAGGTCTAGAAAGTTGCTGGCATCTTTTCACTGCATCTCATTCACTCTGTATTGTAACAGAATGATTTGTCTAATCATGCCACAGCATGATTATTGTGATTGATATCACAGTACGCTGTGGTTTTCCTCAGGTCTTTATTTTGTCTATCACTTTCTATGGTATTTCCCTACACAGCTCTAGCTAAGTAAAATGGTAAACTGAATTCTTGTTTCTGTGATAATTTCTGTATCATTTTCACCAAACCTGAAGAGTGTTATCTCTGCACTGTTTCATTGTTCATGTGGCTACCAATTTTGGATGTTATGATTTGGCTGTCATCGTAATATCACATAAGAAGTTCTACTTCTTAGAATAAAGCAATTCTCAGTGTTTTCTCGGGAACTTTCTCTCCCTGCTGTACTTAATCTGACAGTGACAACAAAAGTACCACTGTCTTTTCCGTTCACAAAACACTGTTTTCACAATCTATTGACAGGTGGAAATCCAGTCTCTCTTTTTCACTTCTTCAGAGTGGGCCAGAGTTTTCCTTCACAGCAGTCTTGTCCTCCTCAGGGGTAATCCAGTAAGATAATGCAACGCACCCTTCTTTGAGAGACAGCACTGTACTCATGGCACGGTCATCTACCCCAGACTTTTTGTCCCCAGATCACTTGCCTGGTCTCTTATCTGACTTGCCCCAGCAATCCATTTTGCATCATCTACTTTTGAATTTTTAGTTCATTGCATGTTTGTAAGTGTAGACCCACAGCCAGAAATGTGAAAAGAAGCCCAGTCTCTGCATAGAAGACCAGATGGCCTAGACAGATAAAATCATTCACAGACATTCATTTGGAGATCTGAGGGATGCTAACTTGGAACATCTTTTTCTGTGTTTTCCTAGTGAATTAATGACAGCATGTTTTTTTTAACAATTAGGCATTTGTGGACCTTGCTGTGATATTTATGCAGCCAGAGAGCAGTACCGCAGTGTCACAGTTATCTTAGAGGTTTGCTTGTTTTTCTTTAAATGAAATTTAATACATTTATAAGACTTGTGAGTAAAATGTTTTTATGCAGAACCCTACTGAAGACCACAAAGATGATGATATAGTCAGACCCAGTGGTCGAGGTCCCCAGAAGCTGTAGATTGATTCCTGGCTGCAATGCCCTAACGAACATTGGGAACTTAATGCTCATTTAGAACTGCTTTGGGCCAGGAGTTTCTTCATTCAGTTCCCATAGCTAGCCTTTCTTTCTGCCCTCCAATACCCTTCGTATTCTAGTCCGTGCTGCTGAACGGAGTCACACAGAAAACTTGCATGTATTTCTACATCATATTCTGCAGGCAGATGCAAGCCTATTCTCCATGCAGACACGAACTTGCTTTCCCTGTGCTCCAAGCCAACTGATGTGGTTACTGCAACACTGAGCTGAGAAAATACATGCTGCCTCCCAGCAGGGCTGATTACTTCAGGCTTGGCACTGCCTCGGTTGCTTTTACGTGCTCTGGCAAGCTTGGCACATGGGTAGAGCAAACTCCCTTTGCCTGTGCAGTGCTGTGTGGGTATACTTCCAGCCAAACTCTGACCTTCCCTTTTATTTATTTCATGTAAATGAGAAACCACATAGCTATCACTATCCATCTCAAGAATGCCAAAGAATGTAGGGTTTTGTTTTTCCCATTTTTGTTTTAATAAACCCAAGAAGAACCAAGAATGTTGCAACCTCAGCTATTCTTTCTTCTTAGAGAGCTTGGTTGGTTTTCTTAACCCAATTTCCTTAGGAGTTGAGCCTTGTGCAATTGCCCTGCCCATCCATCAGACGGTTTCCTAATCAGTTTGAGACTTACTTGACAGGAAGGTAAACATCTCAAAGACGCTAATTTCCTAAAATCTTTGCGAAACTTGTGGCTGGGTAAAGGATAGATATGCAGAAGAGTGCCTCAGCGAGGGCGGGCTGGTGAGCTCAACAGTTATCTGTTCTGTTTGGCCTCTCGATTGGCCAGTTAGCATGAGCGAACTCACAGGTCCATCACAGGCGCAGGCTGTGAACCAGCTGTATCATCTTCCTTGGTTCCTTGAGGATGTGAGAGAGAGCTGTGAAAGCTTAGAGGAGGCAGAAGGGAGAAACTGGAGATACTCCAAAGTGTGGGAAGTGCTAGCAGAGATGTGTAGGAGGAACTGAAGCTATTGCAGTGTGGTAATGTCGGGCCATCAGAGACAGATCTATAAGAAACAAAGCTCCATTAATCCTGCTACATGGAGAATGACTTATTTAAATTAAAGTCTTTTTAAAGAAAGTGACAAATTGCCTCATGACCTAATGGGTTGTATTCAGATGCTCATAGGATGGATTTAGGCACGCTCCATAGCTCTTTATAGAAACAGTGGAGAAATGTAGTCACAGCATCTAAGCAGGAGGTCTGCAAAGAGCTGTTACTCCTTTCCACTGACTGAAAGTAACTGGGGAATATGTGGCCCAAATTACTCATCCATCCACCCCTTATTCTTTACCATCTATGTCATGCCCAGGTCCCACACTTTCCAGTACATCCCAGTTAATGACCACCGCTTTTCCTGTCTTTTGATATATGCACACAGATATCATTCCCTTAGTCCATGGACCATCCTTACAAAATATTCATTGAGTTCACTTAGTCCATGAGCTTGCGCTCCATCTGTCATAACAGTCACTCAGAGCAGGAGAGATGGAGCGTGGTGTTGGATTGTTGCATGCCAAAGCCAGCCCTGGTTCCACCATCGCTGCATTTTCCTTGCTTTTATTAAAGTTTATTAAAGTTCATTCTTCACTAATCTGGGTGGTTCTTACTATAATACTGTTGATATGGCATACAGCCACCATAGAGGTGATGCTATACAGTATTTATATAGCAATTAACTTCATACAATTTAATTAATTTGGTCGTCTCACCCAAAATCAAATCGCTTTGAGGTACACATCAGACTTCCCCATCCTTCCACATCACCCACCAAGTGCACCCAGGTCCTTGACCAAAGGGGTTTGCCTTTGCCTGAGGCAGGAATAACCCAGACTGTCTTCCTCAGATTATTTTTTTATATGCACTACAGGGACTTTATCTACCTCTACAGTACATGGAAATTTTGATTGGGCAGGGCCAGTTTGATTGGTAGAGCCCCTAGTGTTGAATAACCAGGTGACCTTTGCTAAATGCGTATCCCAATGTTTGAAGGTTCCCCCACCTCTTGCTCTCAATGTCATCTTTAGCAGTCCATTGTGTCATTTGATTTTCCCAGAGGCGGGTGCCTGACAGGCGATGTGATACACCCACTCAATGCCATTCTCTTTAGCCCACCTCTCTATGAGGTTATTCTGGAAATGAGTCCCGTTGTCTGACTCAATTCTCTCTGGGGTGCCATGTCGCCACAGGACTTGTTTTTCAAGGCCCATGATAGTGTTCCAGGCAGTGGCATGGGGCACAGGATGTGTTTCCAGCCATCCAGTGGTTGCTTCCACCATTGTAAGCACATGGTGCTTGCCTCAGCAGGTTTGTGGGAGTGTGATATGATCAATCTTCCAGGCCTCCCCATATTTATATTGCAGCCATTGTCCTCCATACCAGAGAGGCTTTAACCGCTTGGCTTGTTTGATCACAGCACATGTTTCACATTCATAGATGACCTATGTGATAGCATCCATGGTCAAGTCCCCACCTTGATCACAGGCCCATCTATATGTTGCATCTCTTCTTGATGGCCTGAGGTGTCATGAGCCCAACGAGCTATAAATAATTCACCCTTATGTTGCCAGTCCAAATCCACCTCAGCCAATTCAATCTTAGCCGCCTGATCCACCTGCTGGTTGTTTTGATGTTCCTCAGTGGCCCGACTCCTGGGTATGTGAGCATCTACGTGATATACCTTTACAACCAGCTTCTCTGCCTGGGCAGTAATATCTTGCCACACTGGGGCAGTACAGATAGGTTTGCCTCTGCACTGCCAGTTGCTCTGCTTCCATTGCTGTAACCAACCCCATAGGGCATTTGCTACCATTCATGAGTCAGTACAGAGACAGAACACTGGCCATTTTTCTCACTCAGCAATGTCTAAAGCCAGCTGGATGGCTTTCACTTCCACAAACTTGACTCAATTCACCTTCTCCTTCAGCAGTTTCTGTGACTCGTCATATGACTCCATACAGCAGCTTTACACCTCCAATGTTTTCCCACAGTGCAACAGGACCCATCAGTGAACAGGGCATATTGCTTCTCGTTTTCTGGTGGTTTATTATACAAGGGAGGCTCTTCAGCATGTGTCACCTCCTCCTCTGGTGACATTCCAAAGTGTTTGCCTTCTGGCCAGTCTGTGATCACTTCCAGAATTCCTGGGTGACTGGGTTTTCCTATTCAAGCCTGCTGTGTGGTCCATGCGACCCACTTACTCCATGTATTGCATGGTGTGTAGAGGGGACCTTCTCCTTGAACATCCAGCCTAGCACTGGCGGTCGGGGTGCCAGGAGGAACTGTGCTTCAGTACCAATCACTTCTGAAGCAGCTCAAACCCCTTCACATGCTGCCAATATCTGTTTTTCAGTCAGAGTGTAGTGGGCCTCAGATCCTCTGTGTTCTTGACTCCAAAACCCCAGGGGTCAGCCTCAAGTCTCCCCTGGTGCTTTCTGCCAGAGACTCCAGGTAGGGCCATTCTCCCCAGCTGCAGTGTACAGCACATTTTTTACATCTGGTCCTGCCCAGACTGGCCCAATGGTTACTGCATGGACTATTTCCTGTTTAATTTGTTCAAAGGCTTGTTGTTGCTCAGGGCCCCATTTGAAATCATTCTGCTTCCAAGTCACCTGATAGAGGGGGCTTACAGTCAGACTGTAATTTGGAATATGCATCCTCCAGAAACCCACAACTCCTAAGAAAGCTTGTGTTTCCTTTTTGCTAGTTGGTGGAGACATAGCTGCCATTTTGTTGATCACATCCATTGGGATCTGACTACGCCCATCTTGCCATTTTATTCCAAAAAGCTGGATCTCCTGTGCGGGTCCCTTGACCTTAGTTTGTTTTATGGCAAAACGGGCTTTCAGAGGACTTGGACTATTTTCTTCCCTTTCTCAAAAGCTTCTACTGCTGTCTTGCCCCATATGATGATGTCATCAATGTATTGTAGGTGCTCTGGAGCTTCACCTGTTCCAGTGCAGTGTGGATCAGTCCACAGCAGAAGATGGGCCTGTGTTTCCACCCTTGGGGCAGTTAGTTCCAGGTGTAGTGGATGCCTATCCAAGTGAAGGCAAACTGTGGCCTGCACTCTGCTGCCAAAGGGATTGAGAAAAATGCATTAGCTGTATCAATTGTAACGTACCACTTGGCTGCCTTTGATTCCAGTTCATATTGAAGTCTACTATTGATAGTCTGTCAGTCTCCACTCTCCATTAGACTTTTGCACTGGCCATATGGGACTGTTAAAGGCTAAGCAGGTTCTGCTGATCACTCCTTGGCTCTCCAGTCAATGAATCAGCTTATGGATGGGAATCAGGGAGTCTTGGTTGGTGTGGTATTGCTGCACCAGTGATTGCCAATGATTGGCACCTGTTGTTCTTCAACCCTGAGCAAACCTGTAACAAATGGGTCCTCTGAGAGACCGGGCAAGGTAGATAGCTGTTTAATTTCCTCCATCTCCAAGGCAGCTATAATGAAAGCCCACCAGTACCCTTCTGGGTCCTTGAAAGACTGTCTCCAGAGGTAGTCTGTGCCCAGGATGCACAGAGCCTCTGGGCCAGTCACAACAGAGTGCTTTTGTCACTCGTTCCCAGTTAGACTCACTTTAGCCTCCAGTGCAGTTATCTGTTGGGATCCCCCTGTCACTCCAGAAATACAGATGGGTTCTGCCTCTTCATAGCTGGATGGCATTAGGGTATGCTGTGCACCAGTGTCCACTACAGCCTTATACTCCTGTGGATCTGACATGCCAGGCGACACAGTCCAATGAACCTGGTTGTCCCTTTCCTCCACCTGGCTGGAGGCAGGGCCCCTCTAGTCCTGGTCATCATTACACATTTGTGGATACAAATCAGAAGTCTGTTTATTCAGATCAGAAGTAAGACTAGCCCTTCTGCTCTCTCTGGGGACCTGCCTACTGGAAACTGAAGCAGCATTTTTCCTGGAAGAATCCCGTTCTGTGATTGTTTTTCCTTGCAACTCATGCATCCGTGCCTCTAGGGTCGATGTAGGTTTCCCATCCCACTTCCTTGTGTCTTCTCCATGGTCACACAGGTAAAACCACAGGGTGTCTCATGATGTGTACCCTCTATATCCTCTCTCTTGAGTAGACAAACACTTACTCCTAATAGCTGAGATACTGGTCCATGCAGGTGGGGAGTAGGACATGTCCTCTTCGAGTTGCTGGAACTCCTGGGACAGTTTTTTGAACAGGTTTTCAGACTTTTCAGACTGTTTTTCCACAGCTGAGATGCCGGCCCATAGGGAGGAGGAGAGATTTTCTTTGTATTGCCGCAGATGGCCAGCCAATTCATCCACCATGGGTCCATCTTCATCTTTCTGGGCCACTACTGCCAATGAGTTGGTGTATACTTGTGGTGTGCTCCATAGAAACTTCTGCCACGAGTCGTGCATTGGACTTCAGGATCTGTGGTAACTGTGCATTGTTTGGGTCATTATAAATTACCTCCTCCACAGCTAATTCCCTCAGGTACTGGATACCTCTCTCCCAGGCAAGTGGACCACCATGGTGAGATATAAATCTTCACTGAAGGGATACCTTTCCTTCACACCTGACAGGAGTCACCTCCAGAGGCTGAGGGCTTGTGCCCCTTTTCCAATTGCGTTGTCAATGCCCCCTTCCCTAGACTGGGATCTCAGCTGCTTGGCTTCCCTCCCTCTAATTCCAGGCTACTGGCCCTATTATCCCAGCATCAGAGCAGCCAGGTAACAATGTGTTCGCCTGAAAGGCAGCTGGAATCTTTTTGCATATCTCACAACTCACTCAGGGATAGAAATTGGGTGGTTACCACCTTGTTTACAAGTTCTTCTTCCTTCTGTTCTCGTGATGGCCCTGCCTCCTCATCCTTTACTAAACGAGCTGACTGTGTGTCCCTTTCTTGTTGTGTATAGGGTCGACTGATAGCACCAGGGTTGGGGGGCTGGTTCTTAGGTTCAGCTGCAGTGCCTGTTGCTGGAGTTGGAGTGGCCATAGTGCCAGTTGCTGGGGTTTGAGTGGCTGTGGTGCCTGTCGCTGAGGTTGGAGTAGCCACGGTGCCTGTCAACCTGTGTTCCCTCTCTTCCCCTGATGGCGCTGCCTACTATTGAGCAGCATCTGGTAGATACTGGTCAGGGCAGAGCACAATGCATTAAGTTGTGCCTCTTTGGAATAGTCACAGCGTTTTCCTTTCAAATATTCTATCACTTCATCAGGGTCCTGTGGTTGTTTGGGAGTGAAGTTCCAAACCATTGGAAGAGAGAAGTTCTCTAGATACCCACTCATATTCTCCCACATGCCATGCCACCCATGATTGTCCAGCCTCAGGGCAGATCTCTGGGTGGTACTCTTAAAACAATTTTTTGTAACTCTAAGCAAGACCTGAAACACATTCAGGAGACATAGCCATAGGAACATAGCCTTGAACATCCCAAGGATATTCAAAATTCTCAAGTGCTACTCTAACTGGCCTGGAGGAGGAGGGGAAGGTGAAGGAGCGGGGAAAGGTGTGCCTCCTTGTTTCCCTCATAGATTGGCTCTCCAAGGAGAAAAGGTAAAGGGTGTAATTATTAATAGTTTCTGTGAAATGGCTCCTGAAGTATGGAGATGACAGCAATGCTGAGTACAGATATCAGATTAGTCTCACCAATAGTAATTTAGTCGTATCATAACCCAGTGTTAAACAGTACAACAAAACGATAACCTTGATCCATCTTGCAGAGATGATAAACAGCACCACAGGGCACATATACAGCAAGGTAGACATTACATAACACAACTCTGAGAACAAATACTAGAACATTGTGACCAGCAACTATTAAATTTATATAATGGATGCTTATAACAAATTTGTTTTAACGCATTCTGGTAGGATCTGTCGTTATCTCAACCCTTCGTGCCCCACATTGGGTGACAAAATACGTGTTGTGGATTAACCCAGCAGGCAGCTAAACACCACACAGCTGTTTGCTCACTCCTCCTCCCCTGCAGTGGGATGGGGGAGAGAATAAAAAAAAAGTAAAACTTGTGAGTTGAGATAAAGACAGTTTAATAGGACGGAAAAGGAAGATAAAATAATAATAAGGGAATATACAAAGCAGGTGATACACAATGCAATTTGCTCACCACCTGCCAACTGATGCCCAGCCAGTTTCTGAGCAGCAATCACTGTCCCGTGGCCAACTCCCCGCAGCTTATATGCTGAGCGTGATATCCCTTTGGCCACTTTGGGTCAGCTGTCCTGACTGTGTCCTCTCCCAGCTTCTTGTGCACCTCCTGCGGAAGGCTCATGCCTGCTCACCGGCAGGGTCTGGGAAGCTGAAAAGTCCTTGACTTAATTGTAAGCACTGCTTAGTGACAACCATTGTTATTTTCATCCTAAATCCAAAACACTGCACTATACCAGCTACTAGGAAGAAAATTATCTCAGCCACAACCAGGACACTCTTTAATGTTTGAACTGTTGTGGCAGGCAACCTACATATGGCCCAATACCTATTCTGTTAAGGGAGTCAGAAGCACTAAGTTTGTTTTTGGGCTCACATGGGCCAGTTGTGTGAGTCTGTGTTTCGGGGAGGAATTAATTTAGAAGACCAATTTTGCAATCATCTTGAAGGGACCTGTTTATGCTAAACACTGAAAAATCACTTTCTTAAATATCAGATAAGATATAGCAACCCAGCAACATCCAGTTGTTTTTGAAATTTAGATGATTACCTCTTTGCCTCAGTTTCCATCTGAAGAGATTTCCTAGTATGTAATCAACTTGAAATCCATTTGATGTACACTAATGCTCTGAACTGCTTTGAAATTCTCGGATGAAAGGCACCATAGAACACCAAAGCATTTAATGTTACATTACACTATAAATTTTAATTACTAGCAATATCTGACTTTAAATAAATTATGTTTGCATGAGAAATTTTCAAGCACTATTGTAAATCTTTTGGACAAGAATGATATTAAAATAAATATACAGCTGAAATAACTTTAGAAGATCTTTTCACTGTGTGAAAAGAGTATGTTACTGAAATGCCTTCTTGCTACTGCACTGTGATCTCTCTCAATGCCTTCTCTACTTACGTAAACTTTGATTTTCCTATTAAGTTTGATGTATGACTATATCACATAGACCCTGCCTCAGCTGCTGGTTAATTATTTATTAAGGGTCAGGAGGAATTGGAAGATTAAAGGCAAAGCAAAGTGAAGGAGAAAAAAAAAATTCTCGCTAACTGAGCTGCTACAGCAACTATCTTTAAAAATATATATATATTTACTTTATTATGGACTTTCTGTCTCTTAATGGAGGATTTTTTTCAAGTTTTTTTGAGGACCCGAATGGCAATATAAGACAGGTTGAAAGAAGAGCTGTTGCTCTTCTTTCCTCCTTTTCTTTTCTCTGAATCTCCTATTGTCTAGCACTGCTTCCATAATTGCAGTTTGGTTTGAGGGAAAGGCGGGTGTTCTGTTTTGTGGTGTTTTTACAAAAGTCATCTTTTTTTTCTTTTTCCCCTCACTTAAGGCCACTTAGTCTTTTGCAATATTGCAGATTAAATTTACCCAGAGATGGGAGGCTTCACATGAAAATCTCTGTAGTGTCTTCACCTTGCATGTGGTAGAGGAGAAAAGGGTATACAATCCACACTGCCTCTGAGCATGTGGGCCTGCAGGGAAGCATCAGGGTGGGCAGTGATTGTGTGTTTAGTTGTAGTGGCGAAAAACTCCCAGGGAGTGATGAATGTCCTCATATCTCTTGTTCCAGACGCACTGGAATGGCAAGGCTGAGCTGTCACTATGAAGTATTGCTCTGTCGTCTTTGCCCCTCCTTATTTCTCACTGCATTTTGTTCAGCCTTTGGTGAGGTAAAGAAAAGTCAATTAGAGCAGGTGCAGAAATTCCCAAGCTAACCTTTTTTTATTAGTAAACACAATTCATGCATCAAAAGAAAGACTGCTTGCCTTGCAGAGAATTGTTTTCAGTAAATCACCCAAATTCATTGTGGGTATTTTTGAGTAGAAAAGGTATTTTTCTTTGTTTAGGTCTCTCCCTGGAATATTTTGAAAGTTAGAAGTTTCATGTTTCCATTGAAAATTATTCTTCGTTTCAGTATGTTACATTAGTGTTACATTAACATGCAGAAAAAGGGAGGATTAAAGATTTAAATTTATCTGATTGGAATGGTTTTAAAGGGAGAAGGGCAAAGTCAGGTTTGTCAGTTTGGCCCAACTTGGGACAGCAATATTTTTCAAAATCTCAGTAAAATTATAGAGAATGAGAAAAATCCTGACCTGTCCATTCTCTATGGGAAAAAAAAAAAAAAAAAAAAAAGTATTTAGTAATGTCTGATCGAAAGAAGCTTTATACATTGTGACTTGCGACTTGCATTCTGGAAAAGACAGACTAGAAACTGGAATTATTTAATTTTATTGGAAAGATTCATGAAGGAAAAGTAAAAAATTTTCTTGGACTTCAGAACAGCAACACAAAGGTCCAGGTTCTGCTGCATTCTGCACGTTTCCAGGAGAGGATTGGACCTGTCAGTTTGCAGTGGTATAACTAAAAGTTGAGGGTGTTCACTGGTCTGCAAAACAAGACTTAAAATAGACTTTCAAACAATTAATAGCATGTCTGAATTTTAGCACACAGATTTCTGAGTTTACTCAGTTGAGGAACCTCATCTGGAGAGGCAGGGATCGTTAGCTGAACTGCAGCACAGTGGAAACCCAAGTGTACGGCTTCTGGACCGGGGTTGGTGAGTCCACATGGCTCTGCACTGCACACAACCTGTTTGCAGTTAGCTCAAGGATATCTGCATCATACTTCATCACATGGTGTAAACATTCCTGGGTGCTTACCAGTGAGTTTATGATGAGCAGTCTCTCTCGTGCTTAAATAACCCAGACAGGCTGGAAAGGATGTGCTTCCTTTGACTGAGAATAAGTCCGTTATTGTGGCTTCAGTGTTCGTAGTTAGCCATTGAAGGAAAATGTGCAGTCATTTGGCTTGTGCTTTTATGGCCCTCTTGTCTGGCAGATGACTAAATGTATGGATTTTTCCCCATAGCTTGACTAGTTTGTTTCAACACATGGTAAAGCTATGGAAAGCAAACATAAATCATGCAATGTATAAAGCGTCACCAATTCACAGGTTTACAAAGTGCCCCACCCCCACCAGCTTTTCCAAAAGGTTTGACTGAGAAATCAAAATCTCTTGATAAAAATGCTCTTTTGCTGGCTTAAAAAACCCAACTTACATGCATCAGACTGAGTTGGTCTGTTAGGAGCTGATCATCAACTAGAACTAATTCACAAAATTACATATTGTTTTATAGAAGGTAAGAAAGTTAATGTCAAACACACTAAACAACTAAAATGGAGCTGGACCATGATTCCATTGCTGTCTCTACCACTTCTTTTCTGGACAGCATTTGATAAATTATCTTACTTCTGGACTTAAGTTTTCTTACTTGTCAGATGAAATACTGGCACTGATCTGCTCTTCAAGCCAGTCGAAAATACAGCCTAGGATCTGAGAACCACAAAACATAGAGGTTTGTAATCTTCTAGCCATTAGTTCATACCTGTCTGCATCTCCTCTGTAGTTACTGGGCAGAACTGGAGGAGACTTTGCCACCTGTCTTACAGGCCAGTGTGTTTTATCCATTGTGCCGGCAAGAGAATCTTAACTGTGCAAGCAGCCCGGTCTCTGATGAGGGTTAGTCATGTTTGTGCTGCCATATTTTGCCAGAGGGGCTCTGCCAGAGGAGGATGGTTGTACATTATGGTCCGTGACACTGATAGCTCTGCAAGCAGAGATGGCCACTCCAGCATGTGGCCACACTCCTCTCCTCCTCCAGAACATGACATTTGTGGAACTTCTTTGTTATTGGTAAAATGACACAGAACACAGAGTTCTTGTTATGGAGAGACCATCTACTTTATTAATCTCAGTATTAGTTTAAAGCCAGAACTGGAAATCAGTTCTCCATTTCCTGTGCCTGGAGTCTACGGTGCTCAGACAACCCCATGACACCAAGGCTGGCCTGCCTGCGATGACTCCACGCAGAGGAAGCCCCAGAGCTGGATTTTCTCATTTCTTTATCTGCAGTAATAACTCTGACACAGTTCCGCTGATGTGCAAGAAGCCAATGTAGGTACCTTGGCGTGGGCCTTACTAACTGGGATGCAGTGCTGTGCAAATGCAGCTGTAACTGTTTCTCAGTGTGAGCATTACCTGGAGCCACTGTGTGCTTCAACTAAGGAGTCCTCCTGAAAGTAGCTGTTTGATAGATTGTCTTTAGAGAAACCTGAGGGGGTGCTATGAATTTCTCTTATCTATGTTATCTTTGCCCCTCATTTTTCTGGATAAAGCAGAACAGCCTGCTGCTCTCCTGATAAAAGCATGCTTTTTTCTCTGTGGCACAATTAGTCTTTTAACCTTCCCTGACAGTTCTTTTGTGGTGGGTATAGCCAGGATATAAGGAAGATGAAAAGACATTTTGAGTGAAAATGCAACTTAAAAGACAAGGCAAAGACTTCAAGGATTTGATTAGGTTAAATAAAGACACAATAAGGTTTGCATTATCTCATTGTTTTTCAGTTACTGGTAAATTAAGCTTCAGCAATGGTTTGAGGTTTAGCTGCTAATTCAGGGTACATGAGCTCCAGAGCTTTAGAAGGACATGGATAGTTCATGTTTCCATCATGTGTAAGCAATATCTTTTTATGTGGTTACTCTTTAGTATTGAGAAGCAGAAATGTTGTGTTCCATTTGCAGATAGATCCAGAAAATAAAAGTAGAGTAAACACTTATTGGAGTGTCAGTATTGCTCTGGCCTTTTGCAGCAGAAAATTTATGCACAATTTAGCAATAAACTAAGAGGTTGACTCACATAAACACGTTCATCATATAAAACTCAGGTGCCCAGCAAAAGTAAAAATATCTAAAGGCAGGCTGGCAAGAGAAGGCTCACTCCTGTAGATCTTCACCTGAAGAGAGTTACCAGTTCAGGATTTGAAGCCTAATGGAAGTTTATTTGTACCAGGTTGCTTTTCCCTCTGAAAATCAGTTTTCTTTCCCCCCCCCTTCTTCAGTTTCAGTTCTTGGGCAATGCACATATATTTCACGCATCTCTGAACACCCTCTTTGTATTTTATGACAATCTGCCAGCAGGCTTGCTGGACTGCCCCGCTTTCCATACACTTTACAATCGGAACTACTTAAGAAAGGCCAGTGCTTTCTTAAATGAGTGTTACAAATTTCCTTTAAAATATAATTAAATCTCATAAGTTTAACAGGAATAGTAAACAGACAGAGTATTGTCAAAGAGGGACTTGTGGAATATGCTCCTTCATCTTTCGATGCCTGAATGAAATACCTTGGCTCTGAGTAGAATGTATCCTCTATTAAGTCCCAATAACATTTCCAGGGGCTGCAGGGGTAAATCCCTGTAGTCTATAACTATTTAACATCCATCAGTGTCCAGGCTGGAAATCTGCACAAATAGTTGCCCCATGTCAGCACTCCTAAATGTTTTCTTTCAGTTTTAATTTGGAAAATGGACTGAAAATGAAGCTTATCTGACAGAATTTTCTATAGTTTCATAGTGAGGAAGTGATTCCCCTTAAAAACTCAGTAACTGTCTGAAAACCTGGAATGATTTTGACCATATATGAGATAAGATGCATTTCAGTATTTAGAACATAACTCAAAGCAGATTAAAAAGAAAACAACAACAAAACTTGGTCGGGTGGGTCATTACCATTCCTTCGGAAGAAGTGTGTGGGCATCCAGAGTAAGCTCTCAGGTGGGATGCCAGTGTGGTTAGATATCAGAAGAGGTCGGATAAGTCCTCAGTGCTACATTGGAAGGTGCCACATGTAGGTGACCCAACATTGTATCTTTGTGTCTCTGAGAATTCTTCATATTAGAGATGGATATAAGAAAAGAAAACAAGCCAACAATAATCTTATTACTCCTTTTATTGGAATTCTTCTCCAGGACTAATTTAGCAATTATTTTACCTTTTCTCTTTAATGTGCTGAGACTTTGCAGACTTTTGTCTCCTGGCCTTTGTCAGAGCCATTCCTTTCATATTAATGACACATGAGCTCATCAGATTCCTGAACTCAAGAGGCATCATGCTGGAATGCCATAGCGTCCACCTCTGAGCCTGTAGATATGCAGAGCAAATTTGCCACAACACCAAATGACACAGTGGCAAAGAGTAAAGTCTGCAAAGTTTGCAGATGCAAGTCAGATACACAGAACAGCGTTAGCTACCCCAACCTGCATGGCTAACCTTTCTGACAATAGATCGCTTCACGTCATCACATTAGTCCATTCAAATGTTCTGTCATTTGTGTGAGTAGGGGTTAAATATGCACACCAAACTAAAGAAAGGCATTCATTAATGAAGGCTGATAGAGGTGTGGATTTGATCCACTGCCAAGGTTTTGTAAAGATGATCTGATCTACTGCTAGGTTATTGCTCTGTAGATGTAGCTTGTTACAGAAATGTTCATCATGTCCTGCACTGAGCCATCACAAGGATATGTGCTACCAGCATATAGGCACACACCTCTGGTGCGTGTGCCTGACACACTGCCAGCCTTGTTTAAAATTCATAGTGTATGAGGTCGAGCAGAGTTGCTGAAACCGTCTCGTCAGCTTTTTTTTCAAAATACACATTCTTAGAACTTTCTTGCATTAGAAAAAAAAAAAAATGTACTTTATTTAACAGGTGCTAGTGCTGGTGATTCCATCAAAATTCAGAAATCACACATCAGTACATTTTCCTCTTCATGTTGTCCCCTCCTCCAAATCACAAGAGTGCAAGTCATAATATTTTAGGCTATGAGAATGGATTTTAGTTCCTTAAATCAATAGTTTCTGGCCTTCGGGATGCTCACAAGGGCCTTCCTAACAATGGAGGTTTTAGCTGTCCTTTAAAACAAGCTGTACCACAACCCCTGGAACCCATGATGCCTGGTTTCTTTCTTAAAAATTTGGGTTTCATGACTGAATTGTCTGTTCTCTAGTAAGATGAATATTCAGAATGAAGCCTTTCCCATGAGTGGGCCCTTCTAAATACCTTCCCCTTTTTAGATTCTCTGGTATCTAATAATGGTTGAGATTAAGTCCAATCTCTCCCACTGCGGAAGGATTAATAGGCTCTCCAGCTGCATCCACCTGCCAAATATCAGTCTCCCTTAGAAGAGCTGCCAAGGGCAGAAATCCTGTACCGCAGTGCAGCCTCATTTGTTCAGCTTGTCTTACAGGTGGCTAAAAGTTCATCTGCACGATTAAACAGCCAAAAGCTTTAAAACTGGTGCAACAGAATGTGTAAATTTGTCTTACAGATGAAAGCAAGTTTTAGTAGTCTCATGAAAGGAAAATGACATTTTCAAATTTGATGTGAACCATATTATATTCATCTCTCTTGAGCCCTTCATTGAATATTTTTTCACAAGCTACTGCATCAAGACGAGCACACTTAAACCCAGCTGATGTGTTTCAGTGAGATAAGGTTTGCAAGATTCTCAATCTTTTTAATCCCATCAGGTGCTCCCTGTATTTAGGATTTAAAAAGTTTCTCATACCGTAGCCAATTTAGCCCACAAGGCATGGTTACCAAAGCATTGCCTATAGAATGATAAAAACCATTCTTCCCCTCTACACAGAGATTACAGTTTTCTCGAGATACATCATTCTCCATCTGAATCCATGGAAGAACTGTCACGTAAAGTAGAGCTGCATTCGTTCAACCAGTTAAGAGAGAGCCCTGTAACAAACGGTCATTATAGGTCCTGCCTTACTCTGCTGCTGTATGATAAGGACCAGAGTAAATTAAATGTCCTGTGACTCACCTGCAATTGGAAGAAAATTTATTGCTTAGTCGCTGCTACAGCACATGCATTTCTCTCTCCCTGTGCACACAGGCATGCAATAAGTATGCGGAGAGTCCCTCTGAGAACGAGCCTGTTATTTTGCAACAGGCTGTTGTGAAAACAGGCTGTTTCAGGGGCACCTGCAGCCTCCAGAAGGAAAGGGAGTTAGCTGGGTAGCATGGAAACTTCTGCAAATGGGTCAAAGAGTAGTGTTGTTAAAAGCTAGAAAGCAGGTGCACACAATGCCCTTTTTGAGCGGACGAATGGTGTTGGTAGGCAGGCAAACCAGAGCAATTCTCCTGCTCATTAATTCTGTCTCTCGTCCCACCATTTCCTGTTCGTTAACTCCTTCCTGCGTTTCCCTTCTCTGCCGGAGCACATTACCCAGACTCAATCATTGTCTCTGAAAGGAAAGGGTGTTGCAAGAAAGAGCCAGAGCAAGACCTTGCATTCCCCACGTCTCCCAAGCTATCTGTCCTGCTAGAAAGAAATTGAACAAGCATTTTACACTTCCTTGGAAAGATAAATGTCAGTCAGGTTTAAGGTATGTGCCCTTCAGCCAGGATTTACCTTTGTGCTGCTTATTCTGTCAAGAAAAGTTTTTTTCTGAAGAGACTGTCTCACCCATGCTCTAAATCCTTCAGGAAGAAATAACACAAAAGTCTGGTTTTGTTTTAACGGGCTTTTTTAAGGAGAGCAATTGGTTTCTTGTTGCTTTTTGTAAGTTTTGATGTGTTTTAAGTGGGACTGTTACACTTGGCTGATCGTGGTGGCAGCTTGATGGACTATATGGACACACACGCAGACTGACTGTATAGTTGTCCTCTGAGGACAGCAGCAAACGCCTCCCTTTTGATAGGTACCCGTTGCCCTACCACAGTCCATGTTTCTCAGTGCTGTGCCGGACCACAGGGGTGTCACCTATAATCCCAGACCTTGTCCAGAACACACAAGGAGCCAGAGGACCTTCTCCTACACTGCTCTTCAGATAAGGGAGTCGGGTACAGTAAGTTTCTGCAGAGATAACCAAAGCTGTGTGCAGGGGAGAAAGGGTTAGTGGGCTTGAGAGCTCACATGCTTTGGCCACAAGGCACCGTGTCTGCTGGGATGATACGGACCTGCCGAGAAACACAGTTTGCAATGTAGCTTTTTCAGCTGTTGTATTGACAGACACCAGGAGTGGCAATGTCTTGCTAATTATTTCATCTCCTTTATCCAGACCAGTTAGTACCAGACTTGTTTTCCTACACAGTACCATTGCAAGGGCTGGAAATGTGGAACCACAGTCAGGCCCCCAGCTTGAGAAAGCCCCGGTGTGTCTCAGAGGGCTGCAAGTGCAAGGCCAGACTGATGGACCATGCCACTTAGACTTGTTCTGCCCACCTTTGCTTTGGCTGATGCACCGGACTTAGTCTTATCACACAGAAGCACTGCCCATGGCCTTGGGATGGTTTGATACAGTTCTGCCATAAGGCACTGACTCAAATTAAACTCGCCATTGACAGCTACCATAACATGTGCTTGTGATTGTAAACACCTTGATCTAGGTGCACTAACTACCCTTTCATGTCAGCTTTGTGTTAATGCCCTCAAAGCCACGTAGAGGTACGGAAGTGATACAAGCAGCAAGGAGAAAACCGATGCTGTTCGCACATTTAAGCAATTTCTTCGCAGTAACAGCATTCCCAAATCCATGAGACTTTTCTTGGCAATTTCCTTTCAGCTTTACTTTATTCCAAATGTCTCCTGCCTGCCCAGCCCTGCACAGCCATGGCATGAGCGTTGTGGTGAGGAACACCCAGTGCTTGTAGTATTTGCATTCAGCGTTGGCTTTCAAAATGTATAGAGATGGATGGGGGAGGGGAGCGATGAAGAACAAACCAAAAAAGCCGACATGCATTATTTAGGGCAAACAGACTTGATTATGGATCCTGAAGGTGCTATAAAAGTGATGGATAACAGGCTCAGCATTTCTGGGATTTGAGCTGTCTGGTTTCCACTGTGCTTTCATTGTGTCAGCTCCCTCTCTTTTCATTGCCCTTTGCTGGAAACATTGCACCGGAGTACAAGTGAAGTGAAGCAGGTCCTAACTAGACCCAACAGCTGCCTTTTGTTGCTGCTGTGGAAACAGCTGTAAGGGGGTAATATAATCACTCTTCTGTTACCAGTCAGCTGCATATCATAAGCACCTTTCTTGGATGCAGGGAACCCAGAGGCAGCTCCTGTGGTGATGTAAATGCTAACTGGGCCCACAGCACGCTAGTTTGTGCCCCATTTGACACACCAAGCACTTGTTGTTCTGTCCCATGAGGATAAAGTTGACTGAACGGATATTCTGTGCTGCTTTTATTACAATGAGACTCACATTTCATTCATATTCAGGAGGGGTCTTTGCACTGGTTCCTGTACTGGAAGGAATGGCTTCTCGGGTTTTTGATCTGTTTCTCATCTTTTGTGCTATAAAACTTTACTATGATGTCAGTCAGCTCAGACTTGGAGTGCTCACACTTGGGATGCTGGGGGGGTTTTATTTTCCTTTGTTACAGATAAGCAGCTTTTGGATAGGTGATAGGAATTGCTTTTACAAAAAAACCAAACTTACCTGGACTCACACCAGTTCTGCGTTTTTCTGTCTGAGATTACTGTTTTAAACCCACATTTGATGGAACAATATCTAATAAGTCATAGAAGAAATCATAGAAAGAAAAACTTAATAGCTTATCATCACAGGTCATAGATGGTAATACGCAGGGCACTATTTGAGTGTACTTGGAGCATGACTGAGGGTTGTTGTTCTTTGAAAACAAACAAACACAGGAGTATGTAAATACTGAAGACAGCTGAGCATCACCATTAAGAAAGTGGTCAGAGGACAGCTTGCCTGAGCTTTAGATACTGATTTTAATGTGTGTCCTTGGTCACAACAGTTAACTTATTTGAACTTCAGTTTCCCCACACACACACACCCCGGTCAACTCGTTAACCTCTTAAAGTACTTTAAAGCCCCACCTTTGAAAGGGTTGTAACCAGTCAGAAACTGGATATACAGATTCACCAAATATCTTCTTCAGCTGCTTTGATAGTATGTTTTGTGCTGAGGCGAGGTGGAGTATTACAGTATTCCTTTAGCTACATAGTATGTTTGATGGAGTCAGTCTGTATCAGAACATTCAATGAAAGATCAATGGTGAGTCTTCAGAGCGTTCATTGGTTTAACACAGGAGAGTATATAACATTCCAGCTGCACGTATGGGTGCTCTAGGAGATGGATCAAGAAAAGATCCGTTATTGATCAGAGATAGGAGGGATAGTGGTATGTATCTGCTCAGAAAAGAAGAAATGACTGAACAAATGGAAGAAGCTAAGTCAGAAACAAAGAACAGTTGCTACCTGTGTAAGCTTCTGTGCTGAACGTCTTGAGTTACACTTTGTTTACTCTATTTTTATATCCCAGGTTCCGGTTCAGTGGTCGTATTCTTGGCCTTGCTCTAATTCATCAGTACCTTCTTGATGCTTTCTTCACAAGGCCATTCTACAAAGCACTACTAAGGCTGTAAGTATAAATGTGTAACCATGCAGAAACAGCGATCCCACAGTGAGTCCTGCAGAGACACAGACCCTTGTGGAGTTGCTTCAAGCACTCTGACCTTCAAATCCTTTCCACTGTTGGTTGGTCTGTGATAGAAAACAAATGTGGTTTAATTTTTCTTTACTTTCTCCAGGAACTTGCCCTTCATAAATATTGACTGTGTTGATAGAAGTGCATAATAAGTATGACATGTAGAAAGACACATTTGAAAGGCCTGGCCCATAATTCCAGAGTTGACTACTGATGAAAAGTTATCAGACTTCAACTGTGTGGAAGACTGAAAAGCATCTTTGATGGAACAAAACAAAAAACAAAAAAAGGAGAGGAGGTGTCATATTAAGAAAAATACATAATTTCTCATGCATCACTGGTGGAATAGGTTTTCTTTCTGAGCACAACTCAGGTTAATTAGGAATGCTAATGTACATATAAACAGTGAATGTGTCTTGTTGGTTTCTACTGTCTTTTACACTAGTAAGCTTAAGCTACCAGTAATATACTACTTTCAATGTCAAGTTTATAAGGTTAACTTTAATTGACAATCTGTGCCTCTTTAATTAATAGACTGCAATAAGACAAGGTACATAAAATTTGCAGCAATAAGAAAAGCCGTAAGTAGTAAGTCAAGACTGCAATTAAATGACAAAGAGCAGAATAAAGCTTAGCTGAAATAGCTTATCATTTAGGCTGATTCCAAATCAACAAAGATATTTGTCTTAACAGTCCTTTGAGTTCTTTAACTGTATTTAATTTTGGTTTTTTAACAATGAGTATTGCTGGGGTCCAGACACTCATATATGTTGTATCTGAGCTAGTCTGGAAATAGCCTGAAACCTAGAGTGCTGCCTGCATCCTTACTGCCCCTTTAGGGGATTTGAAACCAGACTGCTCATAACATCCACCTGCCCTTTCTGCAAACAAGGCCAACTCCTTATTACCAGAAATTTGGGCTGCCTGGTCTGCCTTATGTCAGTCTCGTGTGCTCACCTTGAGGATGATAGATACATGGAAGCAGCCAGGCACAACGTGGTGGGCCCCATCCAGGCTGAAGGTAAGCATGTGCTCTGAAGTGCACGGCATCCTGAAGATTCACATAAAAATCAAGCCCCAGGGGTGCCTTCCGACAGCAAATAGTGCAGGCAGCCAACGGATTTGGCCTTGAGCCCAGCCATGCAAAGCAGACAGTTGCAGAGCTGCTTTAAGAGGGTCTGTGTAACAGGCTTTGATGTTAAGAAAACCAAACGAACACCAGTTTTATGTTGGATCTGTGGCATAAATTTGTTCACATTCTTAGTAGTAAGTCATCCTGCCAATAGTCATGGGGTCACACATTCAGCTACATCTTTCTTCTTGCCTCACAATCAGGCCGTGTGATTTAAGCGACTTAGAGTACCTGGATGAAGAGTTCCATCAGAGCTTGCAGTGGATGAAGGATAATAACATCACCGATATACTGGATCTCACCTTCACAGTGAACGAGGAGGTGTTTGGACAGGTGAGCACAGCTATGCAAAACATCTGAAAAGCAAACTTGAAGCTGACAAAGTTGAGCATGATGAACATCTTTCTGTCAGAACAGATCCTTTAGCCTTTCAATAACATTTTCTTCTCCTACTTTCTGTTTCTTTCAGGCCACCTGTTTCAAGGCAGATGTTTATTCTTAGGGTGTATCATATAAAATACCAGCCCCCCTACAGGCCTATTGAGCCACACACTGATGAACATGAGGAATTCTCTGGAGTGCAGCTCTTGTCTCCAGGGTGTAGTTCACACAGATGTGGCATTTAGTGAATGCAAGCAATTTAACTTAAAGCTGATGTGACTGAAAGAATGGGGGGGAGGGTTAGGAGGGAAGAAAAACATTTGGCAGGTGGTGTAAGACCTGGCAACTCTCACCATTATTTTGACTAATATCTCCATGTTGGATTGTGTGTCTCTTACTTACTTTGTACATACTTAACAGCTTAGTATGTACATCCATTTATTGTGTTTTCTACCATTCAACTCTACCTTAGTCAGACAATTCTCTTTAACCTAGCTGATGTGGATAACTATAGTCTTAAATTGGGTGCAACCCTGGCTTAAGTGCAGACTGGCAATCAGAACAAGTGTCTCCTGTGAGGTTCTTTGGCTTGCACTGAAGCCCTGCTGTTGTAACCCATGCTAGATTATAACCATCTCTGGAAAGTCTTGAAGAGACCCAAAGCAATATTGAGACCAAGATTAAGGACCTTCAAGGAGATACAGAAAACCAGAGAGGCTGAAGAACCAAGCTCACAAAGTACTGCAGAAGCTCAAGGGATGGAAGTTAACTTGTGTAAGGAACAGACACACAGTATCAAAGGGAGTGGAAAGATCAGGTGGAATATACAGAGAGTGGCTCTTAGTCCTTGAAAAGAAAGTTGACAGGAGGAGTTTGCAAAGAGCTAGGAATAACTCTGCAAGTTAGGGGAGAATTAGACTCGTTTCTGAGAGGAGAAATTCTGGCCCTGAGAGTGAAAGGGCTTCTCCACTATCAGCTTGAAAGTAACAGAAAGCAAGCAAGACTTCAGGGGATGTTTTCAAGACTGAATTTAGTCTGCTTATAGTACAAGCTCATGACAGATAAGCAGAGTCAAGGGTAGATGAAATGAAAAGATTTGGGCAGAAGAATTGAAGTAAGAAACCCCTATAGGAAAGGTAACATTTTTTTCCCCACAGACTTAAATGGAGGGGTTTTTCACGGGCTTTGAGCTGAGAGCTTGCATGACATTCAATTGACAGTACAGTGGTTTCCCTGGAAGGTATGGCTATATAGAACTAATACACAAAGACAGATGGCAACATACAGACATATTCACAAAGACAGATGAGACAAGTTTGTATTTATGTTGGAAGACTGCAAAGATGAATAAGAATCTCAGCCTGAATTGCCATGATGTGTCTGAAGGTAACATTTGGCACACTAATTACCTGTTATGCTCTCCCCAAAGAAAAGAGCTAGACAATTACATAGGAGTCTGTTGTGAAAGATAAGAGATGGCTCCAAAGAGAATAGAAGAAAATCACAATCTGTTGCAGATACCGTGATATGAAAGCAAAAGAACACTAAAAGCCAGATTTTTATGCCAGTTCAGATGTTGTCTAGTACTGTATTTCATATGTACTAGACACTAACCTTGCTAGATCAAGTGATGAGGAAAAAAATGGCTCTAGCTGTGAGTTACAACTGTCAGAATCCAGGACTCCTAAGTGAAAGTTAGATTTTTTTCCCCTTTCTGAAATTTGCTAAGTGCTGACAGCAAAATAGTGAAGAAATCGCAATCGCGTTTTATGCTCACAGATGGATCCCAGTTGGAAATTCTCACATGCCAAGAGTATCTGACCACTTAAATGCCATCTGAATATTGCTTTGCTGGATACATGTGCAAATGTAGATATAATATTTAAGAAGATGGATTTCAAAGGTTGGATAAGAGAAACAAGAAATAGTGGCTCTTTGAGAACCTGTGTGGTAGACAGGTTACAGCCCTTTGGTCCTGCTTCCACAATGACTTTGTTATAGACCAGTCACTAGTACTTTCATTTTTTCATTCTTGTCTCATCTCTGACATGTATTTAGCTTTTAAACCTTTTGGGTCAATTCTTCTTTCTTGATACCTTTTTTATCAGAATTTACTACTGGGGAGCTCTAGCCTTCTTGCATACTGGAGGCCAGAGCATTACTGTAATAGCAAAGATACCATGTCAAGCCAAGCGTCACACACTTTTACTGGTGGGGACTGGATGCCAGTTTGAGAGCTTTGCTTATAAGACAGAGAGGTGTCAGTTGCTTGTGACCCTAGGTACTTTCTCATGCTTTTACCCAGTAGAAAGTGTTCTTCCAGGCCTGTCTCTGAGCTCTGTATCTATGTGGATAGGGCCTGTCACCTGAGCCCTGGCAAGTGCTCTAGTCAAGTAAAAGGAAAGAGCTAGATTGATTGAAATGTCTCCTTGCTCCTGTCAAATCTGATGCTGAATTCTAGCTCACAGCTATGGTTAATGACTCTATAAACAAGAAGGAAAAAATAGGGACACATTGTTATTGATTGCCTGCCTCCAATTCTAGATAACTAATTGTATTTGAAATTATATGGATAATGAGAAGATGAAGAAATCACCAGCATGTCTAGGTGTTTGTGGGAAGTCTCACAGGAGATTTAGAACATCTGGACTTAAGGTCGTGCTTAAAGCTAAACAACATTTAGTTGTTAGTTTTGACAGATTTACCTTAATGGCACACAGTCTTGAAGAATATAGCATGGCAGCTGGGCCAGATTCTTACCCTCTGGACAACGCAGCGTTGCTTGTATAATGGTGATGCTGTGATTTACATTTGGGAATTTAACCTGAACCAGCTAAGAATTCCTAACTCGTTACATCCAACCCTACTTGTTCTTGCTGTTTCTCAACAAAGCTACAGATTAGATGACTCATTGAGTGTTTCCATAATTCATAATGTTACAACAGGTCCCTCAAGCAAAGTGACCTAAATACTATGTATGTTGTGTGCTGTCTGTTGGGGTAATAAATAGATAATAATATAAATAATATGTAAATAATGCAAATAATGAATATGTATTCACGCAGCTCATTTACTATCTGTGCTAGACATCGTTGTTATAGCAGCAGAAAACTGAAGAGGAGACCAAAATATTCTTCCTTTTATATCCACTGGATTGAATGTGAAAATAATTGCAAGATAAATATCATTTTCTGTCACATGTGAGGAGTATGTGCTTGCTGGGTAGAATCTAGAGTGATTCCTTAAATCCATTCTCAATCTTAAGCCTTAGTAACCTAAGCCAACTAAATTAACCATTAAAATGCAAGGAAATGCTGTAGCTCTTGGTTTTAAAAAAAAAAGTCATTTACAGTACAAACACTTCTCAGGTTTGGATGGCTGATACAAAACTCTGAATCCCACAGTGACTATATTTGTCTTCTGTACAGGGGGCTGTACAGGTCTGCTTTAGGTAGTGTATTGCGAGTATTTATTTTGTGATAATTTCTTTGGCTATTGGCATTTTGAGTAAACACTTTTATTAGCAGTTGGGGAAAGGTGACACTTGTTGCCTAAGAGAGAAATAGATATCCCTTCCAGTTGGCAAAACAGACTGCCCATTCCAATACTGTGATTGTCTCTCCATCCTGTTTCTTCCCATACCATTGCTTGGATAATCTACAGCAAGTAGCAAGCTTGCTCCTAGGAGGGGAAAGGAGAGGAGAAGGATGAAAAGATGGGCCAGAGTGGCACACTGTACATGGCTCTCTGAATCAGTCTTTGCTGGTAGAGTTTGGAGTAATGTAAAGGTCAGTCCAGCTTCAGCTGGGGAGAAGTCTAGAGCTGAGGGGGTGTCCCTCATCATCCTTTTTGTTTGTACTGCAAGTGGATGAGAGGCCAGGACTCCAGAACTAGAAATATGGCTGTTATATTTTTCCACTTATATTTTCAAAGTACAACTTAAATTTGAACCAGAATGTGATCCATATGTTGCTATGCCACTGTTTATCTTTGTTCTGTAGGTGACAGAGAGAGAGTTGAAATCTGGAGGGGCAAATACTGCAGTGACAGAAAAGAACAAAAAAGAGTACATCGAGAGAATGGTTAAGTGGCGAGTGGAACGAGGAGTGGTTCAGCAGACAGAGGCCCTGGTCCGTGGCTTCTACGAAGTAAGTAACAAAAAGATGCTCCCAACAGCCTTCCATTCCTCATCTGAATTAGATGACCCCATGGTTAAACAATATTTTATCAGTAACCTAGGAAATAGCTTAACAGACAGAGACCTTGAATGTGGGATATTTAGCATTAAGGGAGAAAGGAAAGAAATGTGTATTCTGAATATGATAAACCATAAGAGTTAAGATACTGCTTTCCATTCACATAGAAAGAGAAGTTGGAAATTTTGTTTTACCCTGCTTTGACACAAAAAGAGGATTGTGAAGAATTGCACGCTTCAGTGCAGAGCTGGTGTGACACACTGTATCTTCAGGGACTCATTCCAGTAAAGATGGTCCTAGGAGGCAATCAGCTATTGTCTTACTGGTATTCATAGATGCTGCTCCATTGTTGTCCCCAGATTTTGCTAATTTATCTTTGCTGAAGACCTGGATCTGAGAACATCCTTCTGGCAGAGCTCCCACAAGGACTGTCAAAGACTGTGGCTTTGTTGACCAACTCATGTAGTCACCTATTCTTGTCCCCCCTTACTAATCATATTCAAACATGTGTTTTGCCCTGACAGCTGTATAATGTAAGTAGAAGTTGAGGGCTATCTCACAGAGGGAAATAAACTGAAAGACTGGCAACCCTGGAAAAGGAAACAGCAGATAGTGGACACACATAATAGTACTGGTAACTGATGGCTCCAAGCAGTTGTGCAGTGACGTTTACTGGAGGTGGAAGCCAGTGAGGGTGACTTCATAGCTGAATAGACTTGGTCAGCCCTTTTCTGTAGAACGTGGTTTGGCTAAGTGATTCCATACTAAAGTGTGCATATGGTTCACCAGCTTTTTTGCCCTGTGAATACTGCAGGCTGTTAAAGCTTTTGGTTTCATATAATGAAGAAAGTGAACCTCAGCTGCATCTTCAGTGGATGAAGACGTGAGGGCATTCCTACACAATTGTAATCAAATTCCAGTGCAAAACAAATATAAAATAAATTGTCTATATTACAAATCCTGTCTCTGACTATCAAAATCACCTGTCAAAATGAATGCAATAATGAAGATTGTTGTCAGATTACGTCCTGTCATTTGTATTATTTCATTCTGGTCAAATCTCATGTGTCATCGTTGTTTGCAGCTCAAAATATCAGCAGACTGCCTGAAGAAGAGCACAGATTTATCAGCAGAGGAGTGGAAGCTAGCTGTCAGCGTGCAGGCTTCATCAGAATAAAGAGCTGGCCATCAGGGCCATAGGTTCATGAGACATTGCATCTGCTTTATTTCCAGGCTGAAACTATGCTTACAAGTGTTTTTTGTTCCAGGTTGTAGACTCCAGGCTTGTCTCTGTTTTTGATGCCAGGGAACTGGAGCTGGTTATAGCTGGCACTGCAGAAATAGATCTCAATGACTGGCGTAACAACACAGAATATCGTGGAGGTAAACTGCCTGCTGATGCTTACTAATATCTTGACTGTTTTCAGTCTAAAACATGGAAGAGTTGGTCAATCTTTTCCCTCTGTCTTTCCTGAGGGCAATGCTCTATTTTGTTCAGGAAGTTTCTGTGAAGAATAACTCATGAAATAAAATAAGTAAGATCTCAGGTTTGGCTCAACAGATGTAAAAATATTGAAATTGCTTCTGCTACTTCTGTCTGGATTTTACCCAGTCAGTTCCTACTGACTTAACAGGAGTTTTTTCAGGACTGAAAAGGATTTGCAGTATTAGATCTCAAAGTTACTTACTCAGATGACTGTGAATGAACTCCTGGTCTCACTGAGAGTAATATCACAAGTCCTCTTGGCTTCAGCAGGGAGCTGAATTCAAGAGCTGAATTTCATGGTTCCCAATTACACCTCAACAAAATACAGGTCTTGCTTAACCATCCCCTCAGCCTAAACTATGTCAAGTTGTATTTTTTCCCTTCTCTAATGCTTGGCCTGTTTTTTCTTTAAACATTGAACATGATTTACCCAGGCTGTCTTGGATGATGGATAAATGTGAAATCCACCAGTTGTGCACTACAGAAAGAAAGTGCCTGAGGTTCACAGATCCTCCCCTGAAATAGAAGGTTTAAGTCTTTGCTGCTCACTGCCCAGCCTTTGTGTTACCTTGAAATACCACAAGCACAGCTGGTCCCTCAAGTTATTCTCCTCCTCCTTTTTTTCTGTTTAGTTTTCGAAACAGATTCAGCTTGGATTTATGCTGGCTTTCACTAGCACAAACCAAGACACAGAGCCCCTCAGGTGGGAAGTCTGCCAGGGAAGGGCTTGTGGCAGCAAATTCCTTGTCATATGTTGAACACTATTGCAATCCAAAAGAGAATTTATTTGGGAACCATAAATTGTTATTAGGACTCGCACTGTGTGACATATTGCAACTGGTCTTTTATAGCTTGCGCAGGTAACCCCAGTTCTTGCCAAGGGCTTTGTGAGAGGCCAATGTACCTGAAATATATATATATATAATATATATTTGAGTTTCAGGGTTTAAAATGAATTAGTAATATTACAATATCCACAGCCAGGACAAGATGGGGGCTGGGACTCTCTTCAAGAACAAGATAGATTGTTAGGTCAGGATCTTTTCAGTAGGAGATCTACTGCCATATGCTAGTGGGAACATATTTTGATGTTACACTTCCCACTTAGAGAGGTGGATTTTAATTTCTCTCTCTTGGTTTAGGTTACCATGATGGACACATAGTAATACGGTGGTTCTGGGCAGCAGTGGAGAGATTTAACAACGAGCAGAGACTCCGTTTGTTGCAATTTGTCACTGGAACATCAAGTGTGCCATACGAGGGTTTCGCAGCTCTCCGAGGGAGCAATGGGCTACGGCGCTTCTGCATAGAGAAATGGGGGAAAATAACCTCCCTCCCAAGGTATGTCCCAACTAGGATACAAAAACAGAAGTGCTGTGAGAAAGGTGAGCCTAGTACTTTTTTGCATCTCTCTGCCAGTGAAAGGTAATGAATACAGTAAGGACATCTTAAAACAGCAGAGAAACAATTATTGGTTTGTTCTGTAATTGCATTTGGAGAAAAATGTTTTCTTTTGCTGCCTTTTTGATTTGCAGGCTCAATTTAAGCTACTTTGAATTATGGGAAATGCTTAAGAGAAAGATTTCCATAGGTCCAAACCGAGTTCTCTTATTTTGATTTTGGAACAGATCCAGACTAGCAGGAGCCTGTCAGCTTGTTCTGTTCCCTTTACTTCCAAAATACTAGTAAAAATGCTTGTGAGCTTACAGAGCCATGAAAGCCAGAATCTGTCTCTGAGTTTTGGCTAGAGACCTGAGTGTAATCCCTTCATTTGCTCTGATGGTTCCACTTTTTCATCACGAGGAAGCTTAGTGAAGGGACTTCAAACCATGTGGTCATAATACCCAATTTGTTACATCTAGTTCAGTCAGCCAGCTAGGAGTAAATGAGCCATAATGTCATAGAGAGTCAATGGACTTCACTGTGCTTCCCAAAGAAGGAGTCATCTTCCTTTTCAGGATGAAGGGATTAGGGCACAGAGGGGTGGTCTGACTTGCCTAAGGCCACCCAAGAGAGCCATGGCACAGCCAGTGATAGATTCAGCTTTGAGTTCTGCTCCAGCACTTTATCCGTGACCAGCACTCATCCTTCTGCACTGAAGTGTGTCACCTTTTCTTGAACGTCCTTACAGTTGCCTGAGGCTCTGCCCCAGTGAGGTTACAGAGCATTTCTCATGGGGCCACATCTCAGCATCTCTGAGATACTTTTGCTACATGACCCTTTTACATAACTTTTGCCCTCCAAAGGATGCTTTCTTCCTGCTTTTACCATTTGCTTTCAGCTGCAGTCCAAAGGAGGCTACTTTCATGGCACAGAGAAAAAAAATCTCTTCTTGCAGATACATTCAGTCAATTAACAATAGGTCTGGTCCAGTTTGTAGTTACTTGCCATCCATGTTGTTTACACAGAAGCATACTCTAAGCCATGGTCTTGAGCAGACCTCCAGAGTCCTCTGGAGAAGGAAAGCTCAAATATGGTCACCCTCTTAGTCCAAGTCTGCTCATGTCCATGCTTATGCAGTGGGGAGACATGGGAGCTGGACCAGGGCACTATATCGGCAGGCATTTTGAGCTGACATCTTACACTGACTCCCTCTAAAGTCAGGAAAAGGGAAGTAAGTGGTTTTTAAGGCACAATTCATCTCAGCTGAACTCAGAATTTTAAAATAGTTAAGTTGAATTGCACCTGATACTTTCTGATTTATGTTTGTCAACCATAAAGACTCCACAGAGACTATATGGAGAACTAGAGCCTACATGAAAGCTAGATGTAGGCACTGAGATTTAAAAACAGATGAAAACATGTAAGGTCAGTGAGATGAGTCATGGCCTCTGAGCTTCAGCCAGCAATGTGGAAAGAAAGCCTGAGAGGTACGGTTTGCTATGCATAGGCCTGATCCTCTTTTTGCAGCACAGATGTATATATAGTCTGGTTCTATGTAAGGGTTTCAGAATTGACCAGGGGCATTCCTGCCTGTGGACAGGCAGCAAATGGAAGTCACAGACTTGTGCAGCATTTCTGCAGAGCTCTCTCTGCACTCCATCTGGGATGGAAAGGGACGAGAGGGAGGGTGAACTTGGCGGGAGCACAGAAAATGCCCTGGGTTGACCCATGGAGCTCTGAAAAGGTAATTGGCCTCTTTCTGCTCTGCTTAACTTTCTTTGTGAACCTAGGCATTACTTATGACCTAGATTCAGTTAGCCCCGAGATACATTAACGACTTTATGTTTGTCTGCTGATCACCGAACTTGTTGCTCTCCCTGAAAGAGGCCTCTTTTCCAGGTGAGAGTTGTTAGCACCTTTTAGAAGTCTTAGAGCTCTGCATTCATTTTAGCCAAGGGAAAGAGAAACAACACTTGCTCATGGGGAATAAACACAGCTTGATCACCGTGAATTATTACCTGCATTTTTATAAAATTATGGGGTGCTGCCAAGTATACATAGTGTTAAGAAATACTTAAAACACACAGGCTAAACCTGCAGGCTGCCTAAATCCTTAGTTAAGCAACTAAATAAATGTTATTTTAAACTTTTTTTAAATGCCTGATTATGGATTGCTCGTGTTTATTTAGATTTACTTACGTATTTACTTAGACTTAGAGGCTAAAAAAAAAGTCCTGTGTCATATCCTGTAGGCCTTCTGGCCGCTGTGATATGAGTGTAACTAACTTTAGCTGTTTAAAATAAACCACAACAAATTCCCTTGTCCTTCTGACAATTCCTACAATTTCACAGTGAGAGTTACCCCTGCTCGGCATTTTCAAAGTCCTAGGGAAAAAACTCCAGCTTTCTCATGTCTTAGCAATCATCAGATTTAGTTGTTTATGTGCTCTAGGTGTGGATTGCACCTCTTAATTACTGGCCTCAGTTCTTATGCCCTGACCCAATAAACACGATGCTGTGAGAGGTGTTATGGAAGCTTGCATAAAGCTGATGCATTTGGCTTCCTGACATCCAGATGGATGGTTGGTCACTGGGGATAGGTTAGTCTGGCCTTTGGGTTTTAGCTGCTGTACGAAATATCAAGATGATTTTTAGCTCTATCAGGAGAGTCCAGGACTCTGTGGACTCTGTATTTTCTCACTCCTGCTCCAGATGGCTGAAGTTTTAGGCAACTCTCCCTTACACTTTGGCAGTGGAGCATGCAACTGCCATTTGTTTACAGTGAGCAAAGATGTGATAATACCTGAACCAGCCATGCTTTTGCACTTGCAACTGCAACATGGCACTCCCAGAAAAGAGGGATGGTGTAAATTTCCAAAATGCAACACATTTTGAAGAATAACCGCTAATACATAAAAGCACTGAGGATAAGCAAGACTTTTTCAGGAAGGTTGAGAATCCCGTAACTTCATTCTAAATTGATGCACTTGTTGATCAGTACCAGTTCCCCTACATGAACAGGGTAATGGTGTAATACGTTCATGTAAGACAAATAAGAGTTAGATTACACGAGTGGTTTATTTCTGGAGTGTGCATGTGTACCAGGCACGTTATTCTTATCTTATATTCACTTTGAGTCCGCACGTGTTAGGAAGTCAAAGTACTATACAGCTCAGAGATGCTGCAGTAATCCCCGATCTCTAGATGATGACCGTAAAGCAGGTTCCGAAGAGACTGCTAGGTTTACAGATCTGTCAATGTACGTGCAGCATGGTTTCTTCCAAACTGATGTAGCTTGTTATATGAAATAACACTGAATAAGTAACAGGTTCAACCTCTTGTTCATCAAAGTTGAGTTTTACTCTCCCTACCTAATATGTAAAACCTTCTCCCAAAATAAAGGAGTTGCATATTTTACTTCTTTTAACAGGTTACCTGAGTAGGGATGAATGGAGAATTTTTCCAGCTGTAGCCTCTTCTGAAGCAGGAAGCCTCTCTTCACCTTTCCTGGGTCATGCAGATACTTAACAGGGAGCCAGTTTTAGCAGTAGTTTTGCAATAATTTATTCTTTGTTCCCCAGCAAACGTTATCGAACAGACACTGGCTTTCTAGCTGGAATAACATAACTTCATCTGATATTGTAGGAGCTGAACTCCTGGCCCAAAACAAGCCTGTGCAAAGAACTAGCAGCTTTTTCTACTATAGCTATAGGAGACAATAGTTTCCTCTTCTTAAAACCTCAGCCTGCAAAAGCGTTCAGTGCCTACAAATGCCACTGCCCCATCTTCTGGTTGCGCTCCTCACCTGGCCAAAACTCCTGTCAGCTCCAAGGTTATTTCTGTTTGAGTATCAATTAAGTAAGGACCTCAGCATGTATTCCAGTGATTCAAATAATCACATTTGATGCAATGAGGTCACTTTCTCCATCAGTGCTGAGCTGCAACTATTCTTTCATCAACAGAGATTTTCATTCAGCAGAGTAATATTAGTGATTACCACCATTCTGTCTGTGGTTTATATATGATAAATATTACCAGTGCTAGTAAATATCTGATCTTTTCTAAGAGAATTCTGTCCCTCTCTATTAGATGATCAAGTATTTAATCACTCCAGAATCCTATATAGCAATTTAGAAAAGATTGTGCATGACTACAAAGAACTTTGTTGTCATAATTTCCTTCTTTCCCAGCGGACTGAGTGTGTGTGCTTTGCTGTCTTTTATCATTCCTTATCTCCCGTCCCTCTTCTCTTTCCTCCTTTCTCAGATACAACAGAAACATCATCTACAAATCTAAATTCATCTATTAAGCAGTGGTTCCCAGACAGCATATAAGTGTTCCTTGTTACACACAAAAGGAACAAAAGTTCTTTCCTGTGGGTCCTGAGGTTGATCAAAGGAGGGGTTTGTGGGTTCATCTACAGAAAACAAAGTGAAAAGGAGAAATGCTCAGTTTCTGCCTGACAGGCATGGTTATGTTAGAATGCAAGTCTTATTTTAGTTGATAGGTTCAAGTTATAAATAAAATAGAAGGGGGTTCTGTGCACGCTTGCTGCCTTTGGACTCTCATCATTATGGGGATTAAAGGAAGTGACAAAGAAAAGAAGAATGTAAAAATCTTAAAAGCTTATACTCATAATTTTTAGAGAGAATTCTTAAAAGAAAATAAATAGCACAGCACTATGAACAGAGAGCAAGATTAAAGGTTCAGACCCACCAAAACTACTTTGAGCAATAAAGACAGACTGCCAGGAAGAATGAAATTTTAAGTGGTCCATTTACTGCTTTACTTACTGGAGGATGAGGGCACGTGAGGGTCAGAGTTGGTTTACATGACTTTATCTTGCATTTTCTTCTAGGGAAGCCAGAATCCTTTCCATAAAAGCTCTTACCAGTCTAATTCTTATTCCAGACCTCTCACTCCCTGAACACCCTCTCAAATGTCAGCAGGCTTATGTGGTAGGAGGCTTAATCAAGGGAAGAAAGACTTTTCTCATTGCAATGACTGTTTCTGGCACTGCTGATGTAACGTTTTCACCCCAATATGTGCAGCAAGCCCAGTACTACAAAATAGCACGTGTCCCCTGGATTATGCTTACTGTAGTCACTCTCACTGGGATCAGTAGTAGCACGTCAGTACCATTCAGGAGGAACTTACCCCTTTAGATGCAAGGCTAAGAGTTAGGCAACAGTGGGTGTTACAGAAAATATCCTTGCCTCTTAATTGCCCTGAGTACTGCAGTATCACACAGCAATATGATATAACAGACTAGAGGCCAAGCAATTTGTCTTTAGTCCGTTTTGGAAAATTAAGGTTTCAGCTTTCAGTTGCAAGAGCCAAAGGTACTATGCACAGCAGTACTGAGGAAAGAGGAAACACTGAATGAGGTGTCCTAATGAACTCTCTCTCTTATTTCAGGTGAGGCAGAACATGTTGTTCAGTTGCACAAGTAGACACCACATCTGACCTTTGCAGCAAAGAACTGATTAGACCCACTGCTGAATGTATACCAGACACATAATTATTTTGTTATAACACTGAGTGGGCTTCACTGGCATCATCGGAGTTGCAGTAGATCCACATTAGTTTCACAGACCAGAATTTGAACTCAGGTTTTGCCCTTAGGAATATATTGTGTTTTACACGTTAAGTAGGTAGAAGTGTAAACCTAACCAGCATAGGACTCCTGAAAATTAGGTTTCATTTTTGATTTGATGGTGTTTTCTGGAGTGAAAGGATTTTTTTCTATGAAGTTGTTGAACTGGAGAACACGAGTGTTTCAATATTTCCAGGCATGTTAACTTTCCCTTCCTTTCTTTGTAATAGTCTCTCCCCACAATAAATCCTTTGAGACCTTCTACAGCAGAGTCCACTTCTGTAGGCCTCATAATAGGAAAAGGAATGGATCTTTTTCCTGAGTTTGGCTAAACCAAGAATGACTAAGAGTCAACAGCATGGCAAGGTTTTTTCATAACCAGTATGAAATGAGATGGATGATGATCAATCAAGATGAATGTCTGCAAGAAAGTAAGCACCAGAGCCAGTGGCTGTGGATATGTCCACATCACACAACAGAATGCATGAGATGCTATATACAGTTAAATGTACCACAGTTAAGTACCATACAGAGATATTCTATTACTTTCGGTTCAGCAAAGTTACACTAGCAGAATCCACACCTGAGCCACCATGACTATGCTGCTTCCAGGTCTGGAGCCAGGCAGCTGAGCTCCTCAAGACTGGCTGTCTCTGAATGGTGCTCTCTTGCCTATGATAAACACAGTCTGAATGGACTACAAGAATCCTTCAGTTAATTAACTCCCAGCGGTTGATACATACTGGCAATGGATTGTAGAAACAACTTACGCTGCCAGAGATTGCTGAGATAACAATAAACAGTGCAGGGCTACTCAAGGATAATACACATGAGCTGCCATGTTTAATTTCAAGAGATGTCTTGAAAAATGGCTTTATTAATGTTCCTTTTTCACTAACTCACATGTGTTCCTAGCTCATTTCCGCAAATTCTGTGTTTATTGTACACTCTCTCTAAGAGTGACCAGCTAACAAATCTTCATTCAGAAGGGGAAAAAGGACAATAAAAGCTCTCCTAATTGAAATTGTGCAATGCAGTGAAGATTACGTGCCTCTGGCTATTTCAGTTGCCTGATTGCTTTTAATGATTCACCATTGGTGCTTGATAAAATTCTCCCTCTGGATCTGCAAGTCTCAGGCCAGCCCATCTACCAGTATCATGTTTTTTCTCACTTTGTGGGTGGCCTAAGAGATGACTAGCACAGTTTCAAATAGTTTCTCCAAGATAGCTCTTCAGCTTCAGTTTTGAAGAAATAACATTGAATTAAAGTATGAGATAGAAAAGCTAAAACAACTTCATGGCTTCTAAAAATACTAGGGGCCAGGAGCTTAGACATTGTTAGCCATTGAGGCTACATTTCTTTCTGTAGGGTTTTGTCAATTCACATTTATCGGAGGGAGTAAGAGGAAACAGAAATATTTCTAGCATCATGTAAAAGTCCAAACTGGAAAAAAAGAAACAATTTTAATGAAAATGTGCCCCCTCTGTTTGTTGAATGAGCTCTACATTTTTTTCAGTCAGTTGAAATGGATGAACTGTTGGGGCAGGGACTGTTTCTTTGCTCCTCATTTGTATAGCACCTCACATAGTGAAGTGCAGTCTGCATCTGGGTCTAATTGCTACTACCAGAAAAGCTGCAACAAGGTAGGAGGCATGTGTGGAACCCGTTCCATGGCTTCTTTTGAATGTGCTGCCAACTGCGGGTAAATATAATGATAGAACTGGGGGAAAAGAGGGTCATCAAGTTGGCAGCTTGCTCTGCACAAAACTTTGCTTTTGCCTTGGCTACTGCAAATAAATAACATTTAAAGGCCAGATTTACAGCAGATGGCAAACAGCTGACTTACAGAAACATTTTCAGCAACCTTCCTTCTTCAGTTAGCAGATCCCTGAATGGTCTTTCACCAGGCAGCCCTACCTCACTATAAACACGTGAGCCCATTCTGTCAGTATAATTCATCACATTATGCTCGTCCACTGGTGCAAAACTCACTACCTGCTCGTCTTGGATGTACAGCTGAGTTGCATTTTTTTGGAAAAACTCAAAGCAACCAAAATTATAGTAGTGGAGTTTTCTGTCTATTGGGGCCTAGATCCCAGCTCCTCAGTGACCTCCAGTGCACTTCTCCATGAAGATCCCTTCAACATTGAATGCAGAGAATGATGTTATGTTGATACTTAGCTTGTGTCTTCTATTTGAAATATTCATGTGTATGTATATATATGTACATTTCAGTACCTCAGATTTTGGCGGAATTTGCGAGGTTTAATAGTTAGAATTTCTTTTTATCTCTCTTGAGTGAACTTGAATGTCTCGAGTCTCAGTAGGAACTTGTTTTCCCGTTCTTATTTTCTCAAATTATTTAGATTAAACTTAACATGTAGCATATTTTCCTTTTGCAGGGCACACACATGTTTCAACCGTTTGGATCTTCCACCTTACCCCTCATACTCTATGCTGTATGAAAAGCTGCTGACAGCTGTTGAAGAAACTAGCACCTTTGGACTTGAATGAGGGGGTTCAGGCACTTCTGGTGTTTTTCTGGCTGATGATGTCACCTTTCCTGTCCACCATCATTTGATCTTGGTTTCCCATGTTTTTATTTTTGAAAACAAAACAAACAAAAAAATCAAGATTGACAAAAGCTGTGCATGAAGAACTGCCGCCCTCTAAGATCTAACCTTCATGCTTTCATCCTCTGTTTCCAATGGACTGCTAGTCTGTATGCAATAGGAAAACAGCTGTCTCAAGGTTTCTGTATATCTCTACATACCTCCATTAATAACAATGAAAATACAAATGCAAGTTACACTACACTTGACCAAATGTTAATAAATGTTTACTTCCACCTACGTTGATTAAAAAATAAAAAAAACCTCATCAAGCATTCCAAGCTTTTATATGCCCACATCTTCTAAATCAATTCACAGCCCATCTTACTTCTTAACTGTTGAATTCAGTACTAGGAGCTGGTCAAATGTATCTTCATCCATCTTCGTTTTCCCTGTATGTGTTGTCCATCTGAGAGACACCTATGAGCAAAACTGAAATTTTTATATACGAACTCATGATCCACATCAGTTGCATCAGCTGGAACAGGCCCAGATACATGGTGCAGATAAGACCTTCAAAAACTAAAAAACCAACCTGTAACGCAATGCAAAGCATAACAGCAATTGTTATGATTGTTACTTGCCAGTACTGGAGAGAACTTGCACTTCAGAGATACTGGGAGGGGCATCTCCATTGTAATGTTTACCACACAAGAAGCACAAGGTTGTGCACACTCAAGAAGGATGTCTTATGTAGCATAAAGGACAAGGCTCCCTTACCTTAGTATTGTATATGACAAGGAAAAGGGGAAATAAGAAGAATGTTCTACTCTTATGAATACCCTTGGGTTCTGTTTACCAGATCTTTGTTTTCTGATGTTTAAAATGCTCCTTTCCAAATGAGAAATCTAGACAATCCCATCCCCTGTGTCAGAAGCCATTTATTTTCTGTCAGGCTGGGCTAATCTATGGTTGCTGGGGGCAGTTTTCAGTTCTGTCATTTTTCTTTTCTTGTTCAGTGCAAATCTCCATAACTTCAAGAGTGGTTGTAGTCAGAAGGTTTTAGTCTAGGGTCTATTGAATGAGAAGCTGCAGTGATTGAGGGTGCTTGTCGGGGATGAAGGAGATTGTAACTCTCATTGGGTTAAGAATTTGTTGTACTTCCTCTTGGAGTAAGCCCAAAGGCCCTCCAGTCATGTTAGGTACCACTAAACTGAAGATCTAGCTCTTGTTACTGCAGACATAACCCTCTTCAGTTTGGTGTACTTTGCATTCCAACTCTGAAGCCAGGGAACGAAAAGAAAACAGCAGTAGGCTTGTCTTTGAATGGATTTTGCTGAGGCTGTTACGATCGACCATACTGCTCTGATTGTTTCCTATTTATTAATCTTTGCTGCCCTTGTTTTCAAAGACTAATCTCAGATTGAAAGTGTTTGTCTTAACTGGGAAAAGGAAATACAAAGTATCTTTAATTCTGACGCTGAATATGTTAAAGGATGTATGAAATATGAAGTGAGAGACTTGTGAAGGGTGAGTGAAGGTAAGTGAGAAGGTAACATCATAGTGTCTAGCAGCTCACATGAAATACCACACCCCCTTGGGGGCTTGTTACTGGTAGTTTTGTGTTAGCTATGCTTCAGAAAACTGGAAAGTCAGGAGATCGGTTCAATGTCTGACACGTCTAATTCCTGTAAGTTTTCTCTCCAGAGAAAAGAATTGGACCCTGCTTTCCCACGTATTTTTATGATGGCTATACAGAAACTCATCACACTTGAAAAATTATGCATTCTGAGAGTTTTAGAGCATTTTCCTGTTTTGATTGTTATGTCAATAGGTATTTGAAAGGTGATGGACCAACCCCAAACCATGTTTCAAAGCAGAAACAGTAGCTTTTGTTAATGATATATAAAAAATGTGGGATACTGAAATTGCCCCATTGACTCAATTTCTGCGACATTTCAGCCACTTTTATAGTAATTTACTGTATGACTTTTACTGAGAATCTATTTTCTAGTACATGTTATTATTCTTATTGAGTACTCCTATTACAGTTATGTACCGAGGCTGCAGCTACAGGCCAGCTTCGTTGTACCAGACACCAAAAATGATGCTTCTCATTTCCACAAATGAGCTCTCAGTCATCTATTCCACATGACCAGCCCCACTGCACAGTAGAGATGGAAATCTTAATTTTTTTCTGGGAGCATCTGTCACATGCACATGAATTGCATCAGAGCGAGTCACACCAGGAGAGACTGAACAATGAAATCTTCCAATGTATGTAATTTCTGCCTCTTCACCACTGGGCCCCAAGATCCAGTGATTGTCATATGGTTCCTGCTTTATTCCTGGTGGTGTTACAAAGTTACCCGCACTATGGCAAATGTTCAATGTCTTCTAACAATAGAAGAAAAGAAAGAGAAGTATCCAACTGGTTGGTCTATGTTTGGCCAAGGAAAATAGTGCATCAAGAGCTGTCTCATTAACGTAGTAAAAAAAAGAAAAAAATCCAATCTTTACAATACTGTATAAATTTTTTTAAGTATTTAAAAACTATATTTTATTAAGAAAAAGTGAAACTATTTTTTGTAGCATAATAAAAGATGTTTGTATTTCAGAGACAGCATCAAACCCCACTGACCGCAGCAAGGAAGGCTTTCTCCTGAAATTCTTCTTCATGACATGTTCTGGCACTCGCCACACACTAAGATGGATTAGGTGTTCTTCATCTCCATGTTTGGCTGATGCCATCTCAAGCACCTTGTGTGTTCCTCCGCTGGGAAACATACAGCCTAGCCAGCTACTTCCCATCAAAATCCTTCGTCCAAGCTGTCTTTCAGGTGCACAGCCTAGTATTTTTAAAAGGTTGCTTTCTTAGGTGACTGTGATGGCATCAAAGTAACAAGGTTGTGCAGATTTCCGTAAAAGTTTTTTTGGATCTAAAGCCAGGAATAGAGGAAGACAGTTGACTGTTTTCATAAAACAAAGAGAAAGAAAATGCCATACTTGGCTTTTCTTGCATTCTATCATTACAGTCCTATCCCTCACTCTTCCCAAATGCCCTACCCAAATATGTTTTCAAGCACTGACATCACCTCTAGGCTATCCAGATCGACGCTTCACAGTGCATTTCTCCATTCATTGCATCATACTATGGTCTGAATCCGGTCCCAGTCTGGAGTGAAGGGAAGCCATGCTCTAAATGGCATCGTTAATGTTAGAGTAAGTGAGGCAGTGAATGGTGCTAACAGGAGAGAGGGAAGAACCCATCTCCCTTGCCCTGTTATTTAACCTGCCCATTATGCAATTAATTGACTTTGTTGTTGTAGTTATGCATATGCAAGGCATATACCCTTCCTTGTTCACCTTTCGATTCAAATGCTGTTACTCATATAATCATCTGTGCTCTCCTCAGCTACGCATTTTCATTTGTAAAACACTGACTGTTAATTACGAATTTCTGGTTTCATTGTTTTTCCACAGGAAAGACTAGAAGATATTCCATAGGGCAGATTTACAGTGAAATAATCTGTTCAGCTCCTTCACCTAAGTTCCCTTTAAACACAGTGGTGGCTAGAGTAAGATAGGACATCAACATCAATAGAGTTTAAAATGCAAGTGAAAACCAGAAGAGGCAATCTGACAGCTGTTGCGAATTGCACTTTTTGATAGGACCAATGAATATTGGTAATTTGTGTGTTTGGTTTCAGAGGGTCCATATCTTTCCCAAAGTGACTGTTATGATGGTGTTAATGGTAGAGGGAGGGAAAGGGATATTTCTGTTTATGAAATCCTCTTGCCATAGTGGGATTCAGCTGAAGACAGGAGAATGAAAATAGGTATTTTAAATCATCAGTAGGTCTTCCACCTTGAAGTAGTCTCACCGACTGTTCAACCACATAAACTATGCAGGATTTGATCCAGTACAAACAACCGTACCTTACTGTTAATTGCATCAGGTCTAAACCTTACAATTGCTGTCACTTCAGTCTGCAGTATGTTACACGAGCATTCAGTTTCAATCATGTGGCTGTGCATGTTCAGAACTTGACTTTCATGTTCTAGGGAGATCTGTGGCTATCACAAGGCAAGAAGTGAGTGCTCCAAACTACATCTAGCATCTAACGGAGAAATCATGAGTTTTGTACAGGTCTGACACAGAGGACTTTTTTCACCCAGTTTGCTCAAGTGCCCGTGAACTTTTCAATGAACTGTAGCTAAGGTTTGAGTTCGTAGTCTAGTCCGAGAGACAGCCTGTGGGGAGAAGGGGTGTTCGTTGGGTTTGTGTTTTGTTGTTCTAGTTTCACTGTAACAAATAGTTGACATACCTCTAGTTGAAAACAGTAGGAGACTGAATTTGGACGTGAAAATCAAATAAGAAATAAGCTAAAATATACACGCACAGAGGACAAGTTAAAGTCATCCTTCGCTATTAATCCTGTGACAGTCTGTGGAATTCCAGAAGGACAAATTTGACTGGAGATTTGTTTAACTTCTGTTGAAATAATAATTTGCCCTGTCTCCATAGTGATATTAATAGGGCTTCCCAGTCAAGATTAAACACTTTCAGTCAAATGCAGACCAACAGATCTTTCTACAACAAATGCGGTGCTTTTTTCTTATTATTCTTGCTGTACCTCAGTGTTCGTTATTGAAAAAAAAAAAAAAGACTGCAATATACTAAGTCTGGGATAGGTTTTCCAGTTATCACAAGGTCCAAAAGATTGGATTGTTACTTTCTCTCTAGTGAGTCACGTAGTTCCTTTGTTCTAGTAGAAAAACAGATGCCTGTAGATAGTAGATACTAGGTATAGTAAATATTGTACCATTAGCCAAATTCCCTGCAGCTTCCGATTTATCTAACAGAAATATCTGTTATGGTTTTTGTTAAAAACTACATAAAGTCAATGGCAGGAAAGGTCCTCATTATTGGACTGATTTTGCTTATATTGACAGAAAAATGTCACATGATACTCAGGCTGTGCTTTCTATTCAACCATATCACTATAGAGGAATGTCAATAAAATCACTTTGTTATGGCATTGTGTGGACTGTCTATTACAAAGAACTGATTTCATGGAAGATATATTTTACTAGAGTGGGTGGAAACCAGCATTAGTGAAAGTCCACTGATTGAAGGAATTGCTCTTCCAGGATCTGAATCTTTCTGACCATTGCATTCAGGCCCTTCCACTGCTCTTGTTCAATTTCTCAGGGTACATGTCTAAAACCTGAGTTTGTCCACATAAGTGTGCATAACCAAAGCCCCCATGCTCTCCTGGACTACCCTAAGACCAGCCCTGCCTTGAAAGTATGTGAACTTATTCCTCGCTATAGAAAATGCCTGGGCAAACAGAGAGACAAAAGAGATGTATATACTACTTATGCATACCTCGCTTCTAGGTATAATTACTGCATTATAGGTATGAAATGCAAGTGCAAAGACGATTTCTTAATAGCATATGCTGGGTCTGCATTAAGTGTTGACAGCAAATAAATGGCAAGATGCTCTGGCATTCTCAGTATGTCACACCCATTTCTCTGCTGCTCGTCACTGTAATATCTCAGGCATGTTTCATTAGCACATTCCAGGATAGATGAACATGCCTCAGATACACCGTCAGCAGACATCTTGCTGACCATACCTGTTTTCTTACATAAATGCCACCTGATGAAGGGTGATGGTACAAAAGGAACTACGTGAAAGCTTAAATATGAGGAACGCTTTTAATAAGGAAAAATACAAACCCATGAAAGATGGTCCAACAGAAATGGTAAGTATATCTTGCACTAGAAAAAATCAGTAGCAAATGTGGCTGTGACAACTCTTAAGAGACTGTCTGCAGTCAACACTGTGTTTTGTCATCTGTGGAGGAGCCCAGGTCCACAAGTCCAAGGCCAGTGCTGGCTTTTCTGCGGCAGGAACATTGGTGGGGGCAAGAGTGGCACCCACTCATGCACGTGCTCATGAAATCTGGGTCTCACAGCCCAGCCTTTATTCAAAGCTTGCCTGTGTGATTGTGCATGTGTGTGAGGAGGAAATGAGGGGAGAGGGCATTTGTGATACTAAGCTACATTTCTCTGAATTTTTTGCATATAAAGGAAGGAAAAATCAATATTTACTAAAAGGCAGTGAGATGAGCTGCTGATCATTAGGGTACATCAGAGGTGTTAGTTTAGTTAGTGATTCATTTATGTGGCTGGAACTACATCTTTTACTAGAACCCATTCTATGAAATATATTACTGAATTACTGTTAAAATACAGTGGCAGTCCGCCTGAAGCCTCTGTACGTACATCAGCTGTCTTTCTTGGCATGCTGACAAAACTCCATAATCCTATAGGATATTACAAATCAATAAAAATCCCTTACCACCATGTGGTAGAAAAGTCATAATTTTTGCTACAATGGACAATAAATGGACTTGTGGCCTGATGTTTGTTCTTGTGTAAGAAGCCAGACTGGACAATAGCTGCCATTTCTGGAGAACAATGGAGAACAAAGCCACAAAGGATCCACTGTGTCTCTTCTAATCGTAAATCCTCCTTGAGCTGCAAAGACACATTCTTTTATGATTTTTTAATTTAATTCTGGTAACCTTCAAAATCAATTTTGCCTAAAACCAGCTTTCATGGATATATCAAAATGAAGAGTGTGTGGTTTTGTTTAGTTCCTACCCTCGTGGAAGTAAGTTTTGAAGATAAAAAAGAGATATTCTGTCTGAAACACAAGTCCTTATTCTTATTTATATTAGGCTCTGGTGTAAAGCACATTTATATTGTTTTAACTCTAGTGTGAATGAAGCTCATCCCCACAGTGTTATGTTACAGCTCTCTGAGGTTGAATAGAACAGAAGTCACTGGAAAACACAGACTGCAAGTAGTGATGTTTTTTCCTGAATTGCTGGCATGTAGGATTTCAAATAATATACCCCTATGGTGTAAGAAGATAGTGGAGCTGCTTGGGAAAGTTTTCTGTGTCAATGAAGAACAGTAGTAACACTAAGGTCACTTGCCTTTCCTTCTGTGAAGAGTAATACACTTTAGGGACATAGCTTCACCTTTTACATTTCTCAGTATAAAAATAAAAGACTGGTTTGGATTATTTTCTTTCCCGGTTACAAAATTAATCAGTTGTAAGAAAAAAAATGCTGTAAACACTCTGTGGTGTGACACTGAAAATCCATTCAGTCAGTCTGAAAATGGACCACAGACAGCAGTTGGTGTGATTTCCTAATGCTGGTTTTCCAGAATCAAAACAGCACACAAAAATAAATTGCAGATGCTCCCATTTTTCTGTTTTCAGCACTTAATATGACTGAAGCCTGTAGACAAAGCAGTATAGGTACCTAAGCAGCATGCCACATGGAGTCATCACATTTAGATAACAGCTTTTCAGGAATGCAGCTGGGGCAGCACTGGAATCTGCTTAGGAACGTTGTTACAAGCTGTGATTTGACTTCAGTACCTCTTAGGTATGTCTTAGTATTAAATCTGATCAGTGACTTTTTAAGAATGGCTGAAATTAGTAACACAGATTACCATATAAGATTATACTTACAATGTATGAGGATATATTTACTGACAGCTTTGGCATCTTTGGCAATCGAATATAAACTTCCCTGCTTTGGACATGTAAGTTAACAGCTTTAGTGATTCGTGCATTGATTAATAGAACTGGGACCTCAGAGTTTAACCCCTACTACTATGGTATGTAAAGCACACAACATGGCTTTCGAACATCATAATTGTGCTTCAACTACATATTTCACTTCTCCTAATGTACAAACTGAAACAGGTTATCTTTATGCTCTGGATACAGACATAAAATAAGAAGCAGTGCACTCTGGATTTTGTAAAATGCAGACTCCCTAATTTGTGAAAGATGAATCAGTCTTTGGGTCTGACCACCTTGACACTGCAGAGAAGCTGTGAAAGTGATCTGAGGAGCACCAAAAAGAATGCATGGGTACCCATATGATATGTTTTCCAACTTGTAAATTAATGTTGTTATAATATATGTAAAACTCATATTCAAATGGAAATTTCTGCAAAATATGAACCTGTGGAAGTATTTGGAAAGGTTACTCTTAGATTCTCTGAGCACAAGTTTACTCATCTGTCTTGGAAATCATGAAATCAAATGCTATGAACAAAAAAGAGGCATACCTATTATTGCCACATGAGCAGCGGTTTATATGAAATCTCTGACAAATATAAAAATAATTCAAAAAAACTGGCACTAATGACACCTAGTGCTGCCACTTAGTGGAGCTGTGTTTTCCTTCCTTAAATGGGAAAAGTGAAGATTGTTGTAGCTAGTAAGAAACTTCAGTTTGTACAAAAGTGCAGCACGGGAGTGGTTTTCAGTGGTGCTGGGTACTTGGAGCTCTTTCTATAAGTGCTTTTACATTATGACAGTTTGAAGCATTTGAGGAATACAAGAATGAAGCACCTCAGGTGAGGAATGTGTACTCTAATTTTTCTGATGCCTCATATATAACACAATATCACATCAAGAAATAAGTAGCTCATCAATGCAAAAAAGATAGCTTCAAATGGAACTGAAGCAGCCTGCAGAATTTCCAGCCACAGAAGATAATGGGGCTTTATCATTATGGAAGCTGAAAAGATTAATTCAGCATCTGAAAAACAATCTTAAGTTATGTGTGTTGAGCTATGGATTCCTAGATTTCATACTTCTGGTATAAATGAACCATGATGATGGTAATTATTTAGGGCAACTCTTCCATCATGCCTGAATACATCCATATTGGGAAGAGGAATGTCCTGTGAAGGTCAAGCTGGAGTCAGACTGGTACAACTGAGCAAAGCCTATGTCCCTGTGCAACAAGTTTGATCCACCTTTTCAGGGCAGAATTAAAATTGCTCTTTCACTCCAGTGCACGCAGACATAAATTGTGAAGGACATTCTTTTAACCAGAGTACCTGTGATAGTGTCTTCCACCTCGCCTCCTGCTTCTGACCTTGCAGGCCAAACACAGCTCAGGAGAATGAATTCCTTGAGTGCTACTGGCAGAATAAACAAACAAAAAAACCCCAACCAAAAACCAACCAAACAAAAAATTTAAATATAAAACAGTTAATGTTATCTGTACAAGCAGAAATCAATGTTTGTTATGCTATCTGAGTGCAATTGAGCATACAACAGCTAACAATATTTCAGTGATTGAAGCCAAATATCCAAACAACAGAAAAAAAGCACATATATTTTTTCAGTAGGTAACATATGAGAGTAACCAGCCTAGGTAGGTCTGTTAGCTTATCTCTAAATAAACCAAGCATTGTTCATATCTGCATCTGTTTCTCCCTGCATGGATAGCACATATAAGGTTGTGGTGCAGTATTTAAGACTAAGATCAGTGCTGGTTTAATACACAGGGGAGTCATAAAACTTACGTTTATTCTTTCTGCAGTGAAAATTTAAATTAATACAGCATACATCAGCTCCATAATATTCTGGTACAACAGAGCAAATCACAGTCTGTAATACAGCTAGCGCATAGTAAATTTGGAAAAAATTTTACTTCGGTACATTTTCAAGACAGTAAAGCACAATTTTTATTTTTGTCATGGTATTTCCGTTCTATGGATAATTCTTTTTAAGAATGCAATAAATACATCTTCCTGTTATATTAAGACACTGAACTTCTGGTGTCCTTGGTGGTATTTTCTACCCTATGGAAGAAAAATAGGTAAACTTACATACTATATGGAGTAAAAGTTCTTCCAGATAGTAAGAAGCAATATATTCAAAAGTCTCCGTAAGTTAGATAAAAATATATCTTAATTTTTTCTGAATAAAATAACCATATGTGGAAAAAAAATTGTAAACCCATGTTTTGTTTTATACAGAAGCATATACTAGATTTTTAAAGGCATGTAAGAATCTAAAACTTTTTTTTTTTAAGTATGGCCAGAGAACCTTACATGTCCCAAAGTATTTAGAGGAAGATCTGTTCATATTCCAGAATTGGTAATTGCACTCCTTTCCATAAAGTTTTTGCAGGTTCCCTTCCCACCCACCCCCACCAGGAAAATGTGATTGTGAAAGTAAAGTAGAAAATATCACAAGAATTAAATATCTGAAATCTTAATTTAGGATTACCATACTTTTAAGAGACAGTATATTTTTCAGGCAACAACCTTTTCTATGTAGTAAATGCCTCTGATACATACTTTCAGATGTAACAATTTCTTAACCCTTGTTTAATCCAAATTTTATTGTTCAGCAGTTGCAGCCTGGCCCTGCTACAGCATAAACAATGCTCTGAGCGGAAAGCACATTGATACTGTAAGTCTTGAACTCTCCATTAGTCTATGTACTGGTTTGGGAATTTATTCCTGAACTACTTATTTCTGAAAGTCAGTTTCAGTGTTGAGTGAATAAGGGAAGTCCCCAAAAATGCTTTGTCAGCAATTGTACTCCCATCCCTGATCAATGACTGGGGTTTGGGCTGAATCCTTTCCTGTATGTTGGCCTGTTCATTAGTCTCTTCTCCCTCTTGCTCTGGATATTGGCAGGCAATGGCGGTGATACTCTGTGCCCTTCACGGAGACAAATTTCACAGCACTGCCTCGATACACGACTGCCACACAGACCAGGTCTCTTAAACACGTACATTAAGTAAGCCGGGCGTTGAAGAGCTTGTAAAGTGAGAGGAGTTCAGCCATTTCTCAATCCATGAGACAATTTCCACCAGCCTGGACAAATGGATGTCTGGGAGGCCATTCCTACACACCTCCTAAAAACAGCTGGAGCTCAGGCATGCATGGAGGAGAAGAACCAAGTACACCCCAGCTGTTGGAAAGGCTTAATTGGAGTCTACGCCTAAGACACCACAGAGGCCAAGGTGGGTTCAGGCGTGCTTGTCCCCTTTTGCCTTCCCCTTCCTTCAGCCTGGCATCCCAGTGTCCCCACTATGGGCCCGAGCCCTGTTTCCCCACACGGCCATGCCCTTCAGGACCAGCTCTTGTGGTTTCACCTCAGGCTTCACCCTCCTGACGTACTGCTCCTTCAGGGCACACCCGGGCGCCCACAAAGCGAGGTCCTGGGTCGCGCAGATACGAACAAAAGTCCGAACGGTGGTGCCTCGCCAGCCGACAACACGTCACTCAGATACGTATTTCAGCTTTATTAATATTTAAATCCCGTCACTTTGCGGAGGGGGCCGCCGCCACCGCCGCGTCCGCCACACGCCGCCCACCTCCCCCCCGCTCCCAACGGCCGCCAGCAGGTGGCGCTGCCCAACCGCCCCTCCAGGCGCCGCGCGCCGCCCCGCCCCTCGCTCCCCTTCCCGGCCCTCCCTTCCACCAAGGTGAGGCGTTAAAGGGCGGGGCCCCGCGGCTGCGCCCCGCCCCTCCGTTCCTTCGGCGCGGCGCGTGCTGCCCACCGCGCTCCTCGAGCAGCAGCAGCAGCACCAGTAGCGGCAGCAGCGGCTGGCAGCTCAGCCCGGAGCCTGAGGGGACCCCGGCCCGGCGGAGAGGCAGACCGAGCGGGGAAGGAGAAGGTGTCCCTCTGCTGAGGGAGAAGCCCCGCGCCATGAGCCCAGAGGAGAAGCCGCCACCCAGCCGCTCCCGCGATGATCGGCCGCCACCACCACCGCCGCTGCCACCACCTCAGACCGCTCCCGGCCGAGGCCGGCGGCGAGGCGGCTTCCTGACAGAGATCCGCACGCCCATCCGCACCGAGCCCTTCCAGGAGCGGTACAGCCTCAGCCCCGGCAGGGAGCTCGGCAGGTGAGCGCGCTGCCCGAGGCGCAGGGGTTAGGGGCGGCCGGCGCTGCCGCCTCTTCCCCGGAATGCGACTGCTCCCGCGGAGGTGGCGGGAGGGAGGAGGTGTCCCCTGTGTCCCCCGGCCACCTCGCCAGCGCCACTCGCCCCAAGCGCCGAGGACAAGGCGTGTGCCCGCGGCGGAGCCTGCCGCTCGGCTGCCGGGGAAGAGCTGGGGGCGAAGTCGGTGCCTTCCCTCTGCTCTGCCTCTCCTGTCTCGCTGCCCGCCGCAGTCAGTTGCAGGCAGTCACCAGGCGTTTTCACCTGCTACCCTTTCCTCTGCTGCCCCGTTTGAGCAGAACTAGATGATGGGGGAGCGAGGGGCGTCACTGGCCTGTCAGTTCCAGAGCCGCCTTTAGTGGCATCCTTTGCTGGCCTCGCCCTGCTATGGGTCAGCTCCGAGGATGTGCCCATCCCACCGCCCGGGCAGTGTTTGCCGTGGCAGGGTGCTGGGAGGCAGCTGTCAGCGCAGCTGTACCCCGGCAGCTGGCCGTGTCTGGCTGTCCGTCCTTCTGGTGAACAAGTCATCCTCAGCCTTGTGAAGCTGGCTGGGAAGATACTACGCTTTTCCCTGGGAGCCCGTGTGTGTCGAGAGTATTGCTGTAGATTTCCATTAGAGATGGAAACCTGCCCCTTTTTTTTCTTGAGCTTTGTAAGCTGTGACATGGGGAAAAACAAGTCTAGAGGAGACTAGTTTAAGTAGCATATGCTTGAGAATAATCTAATGGTGAAACTTTTCAAATAATTAAAAAGCTGGTTAAAAAACTTGACTTTGAAAGTGACTCCGTGTGTGGGGTTTAATCAATGTCTAATTTCAACATCTGAACAAGATTTGAGGCAGAAAGTCTCATTAAAAGGTTTTTGAACGTCGGGAACTCTATATATGGGATTTCAGTGCCACTAAACCAAGATTTTTTTGTCTGAAACTGTCATGAAAAGAATGATGGTATTCTTACTCATAATCACATGTGCTTTATCTAAAAAGAATTCAGATAAAAAAGATTAGATGAAATACTGTGGGATATATAGCAAGATGCACTCTTAATGTATGTTCTTTTGCAAGTCATGCTAGCTGTGTAGCTCAGTTTATATAGCTCCAAAACCAACTCCTTTAGAGTTAGAGGAAAGAGGTGTTTCAAAGCAAATGTAGCTGCTGTAAGTACCTTTAACAGATTTTTAGGTTGCCCAGGTGTTGGCTCACTTAGTAACTCTGATGTACTAATAGAATAACACCTGTTTAAACATAGTGGCCTAAAGCATTCACATGGGAAGCAGGTGGGAGAAACATCTCATAAAGTGAGAAAGCTTTTTTTTTTTTAAATTGCATGATGTGACCACAATGTCCAGGGCCTGGAAACTGACACTAGCTAAATGCAGGGGTTGTTTTTTGCTGAATTCTAAGCAACAGTCAAGAAGGCATAGGAGCAGTATAGCATAGGATGTCCTGGTATCAATGCTGCTTGGTTGGGGTTTTTTTGGTTGTTTTTTGTTTGGTTGGTTGGGTTTTTTTATTTTTATTTGAAGATCAGATGGCTTTTCAGAAAATATTTTGCAGTTCTGCCATGGAGTGAAAGCTTCTTTTAGAGCTGGGTGGTATTCATTGGCCTAATCAGAAAACAGACTAGATGAAGCTTCCTTCTGGCACATAAAAGTACAACTGAAATTATTACCTTTACACTAAGAATAAGAATTAAGTACTCCAGCAAATCTTAGTCTGCAGTTTAAACAAGTAAATCTCGGTATGGCTTTATGCGTGGAGTTATTTTTGACCAGAACTACATTTAAAGGTGACCTTTGCATGCAGGTTGTCATTTTGCACCTGTAGTTATGTTAAAATGAGTTAAGTGACTGCTCCAAGTGTTTGGTTTTGTGCAACAGTTGCCCGTATTTTGGTTCAGACTACCTTCTTCGCTGCTCAACTTCACAAATATTTTTGCTATCTTCCGAGAATATAGAAATTTATACATTTGAATGTATGTGCTTGGGGTTTTATTTTAATAATTTTGAGTGCCTACTTTTTATTACATTTTTATTTTAAAAGTGGATATTTCAGTTCAAGTACTCCCATTAAAAACAATTTTTTGCTAACTCATTGTGACAGTGGTAAATCAAAGGGTTTTTTTGTCATTTCACTGATAATGTATGCTCAGCAGGAATTATTTCACTTTTATTTGTTCATAAAGCGTGTAAATCTCTACTTATTATCTTTACAAAGGACTTGGAAAAAATAGTACCCAGGTATGACAGGTTTTTGTCTTGGATGAAAAGCAGTTCTTGTGCATACAACATAACCTATTTTAATTCTAATTTGATAGCTGAATTTGCTAATGAAAAATGTTATACACTCTGTATTTGTCCATCCCACTTGCCAGAATTAGGGAAACAATTTAAAAGCTGGACTTTTGACAGAAGTTTTGAGAAAAACACCACTTGTATGAATTGAATTTAAAACTAACAGTAGGAAGATAAAAGAAAGCAGATTTAGGACCATTCCTGAGAGTAAGGCTGCTGATCCAGTCAGTCAACACACATAGGTTGAACTCACCATGGCACCTGGGGCCTCTGTCCCCCTGTTACCTGTGTGTGGAGGAGGTGGGAAGAGGGGACAACACAGGAAAATGTTGAGGTGCTGTAGTTCTAGCAATGCAGGGAAGGGAGGTACTGGGGGTGCCGGCCCCTGATGCCATGTTAGAGGTGAAAGTTTTGGGGAAGTATTGCTGAAAGTTGTAGATGAGCCTGGGAGGAACCTGGTCACAGAGTCACCAGAGGGACTTGGGTGCAAAGCCATAGGAAATCAGGCTTCATTAACTGCTCACAGGCAAAAAGTGCTTTGAGAATGCAAAGCTTATGTGCTTTGAAAGGCTACTGCCTCATTTAGTAGTTGACCAGGCATTTGCAGATGTATTGAAATACATCTGCTAGGAAGCACAGGTTAATTCAGGAAAAATACCAAAGACTTGGTTATAATGGCTACTCTGGAAAGGAAATTCAGTTACTTAAAATGACATGGAAATGGTGGGGGTTTTAAGAAAATGTTTTAATAAATAAAATTTTGGGCTAGTCTTCACAGCCCTAGTTTTACTGTCTCAAGACAGAGTTTTCTCAAATCTTCATTTCAAGTTGCATGATATTTAAAATCAAACTTACCTCATAGATGTTTTAAGGGTGCCAGTTCTTGTCAACTCGCTCCGACTTAAATGTTTTCAGACAGTAGTAGCTTGAGTTAGGTTTGAAGGAGTGTAACCTTTGCAAAGGACAAGACACCAATTGCTTAACTCTTCTTCCCCTTACCATCTGTGCTTAAGCCATAATTGTACTGTAAAATGGGGAACAATATATTTTGTATTAGCTAGAGCTTCTTTTAAAGAATCTAGTGTAATTGTATTTAGTTGCGTTGCTCTTTCCTGAACAAAAACCTCTGAACTAATAGCACACAAAATATAGACTATTAGTTAATTCTTCAGCTCATTGATAGAGTATTGCACTTCTTTTTTTAATGTAAAACAAGCTATGTACATATTGGAAATCATCATTTGTGTATACAAAATAATAATACTGATGCTAGAGATGACTTGAAGGAAGGCATAAATGATTGGCCTTGCTTTCTTCTCACTGGAAGGTAACAGTCACCTTACATGATTGCTCTAAAATAAACGAACTTCTGCTAGTGAAATGTATGCAGCGCAAATGTGTAAATGTGTGTCAAGTGCACTTTAGTTGATTTTCCTCATTCCCATTTTTTTTGTTAAAGCAGACAAGCTCATTCTCCACCCAGAGCTAAGAATAACAATTATTTTAATCATCTGAGGAGGCTGAACAGAATAAGAAAATATTCTTTGTTTCGAACTAGTGGCCTGGCTGTAGTTTCATGTGCAGATAACCCATGTCTTGAATTTTTGTCCCACAAACTCTGGCATGAGCTTGCTTATTTCTCAGGTAGCTTTCAGTAACGTGCATCTTAGCGGTACATGACACTTGTACAATTTTGTGCATCAGTATGAATGTATGTGCTATACACTTCTGTCCTCAGCTGCTCTCTGCAGTAGCACAGCTCGGATGAAACAGTTGTGGAACTAAGTGAAAGTGGAAAAGAGGTGTAAATGAGGAGTTGCCAGTAGTTGGTTCCACCATTTGAGAATAAATTTGAGTAAATTATTCATGAACATCAGAAATGGGATTCCCACACCTTGCTGTTTGGAAATCAAAAATTGTAGGGAAAAAACCCCGCACTTGAGGGGAAAAAAATGTTTGCTAAGAGTTATGTAATAAATTGCATATAATTTTGTGGATCTCAAAAGTTTTCTGAACTTTATAAAAAGTAAATATCTTCACAGGAAATGCTGTTATTCCTGCATTTGTTGCAGTGATAGGGTTTTATAGGTCAGTTTAAAAATAAAGTAAGGTTAGTTCTCTGTTCTTCTGAGCTTATGACAACCAAAATTAACTGGTATGACATAAATGCTCCTGCTTATGATTTGACATTTGATTTGTGATTTGAGGCTTTTGCTTTAAGCCATAATGTATGCCAGATGAAACAATGATAATTCTGTTGGCAATCGGAAAAGATGACATTGAGCTTCTTTGTAATCAGATATGATTTATCTTAAATCTTAATTCTTGAATGAGGCTCTTGTGAGGACTGAGAACTACTTCTACTTTCCTATTCCTTCAAAACATTTTTGTATGTGTTTGGATGACTGGTAGTCAGTTTTTAACTTTGGAAATGCACATTAAGTATTTCCTCTCAAAATTGTTCTTCTTTCAATGCAGTGTTCTCCCTGCTAACTTTTCTCAATGCAGCTAAACTAACAATGCTCTGATCTAATACTGTTTTCACTATTTAATAGGGTTTTTATAAGGAGTTCTGAAAAGCAGGATTTTAAGAAAGCAAAGAGGAAGTGTATGCAATGTGTACTTAATGGGAAAGCTTGTTTACATCTGTCTTATCTACTGTTCTGTCTCTATCAAAAAGAAATTCTTTACAAATTTATCTTTTGGCTTAACCATACAGTGGATGATATCTTTGAATCTTAGCTCTGAAATTGTCTCCAGCATGCATCTAGATTGTTGCACAGTATATTGTTCTATTAGCATCAGGTAATAAACATCAGGTTTGTCAAGTTTGATCTTTTTTGGGATTGTATTCAGAAAAGATGAGCTCTACAGAATGTAGTTATAATAGCTGTAATTATAGGTATAATCATAAAGAATCTGGGCAGGATTCTTGATCTTAAACGACTAAGAATTAGTATTTGTCAGCTGGCTGAACTCCCGTGTAACCTGTCCTTTTAATTACGTCACCTATCGGGCTTCTGGCCAGCTCAGCTAAACAGGACATGCGTGGCCACACACGGTGGTGACTCTTGCTGCCTGGTGAATACTGTTTTATTTCCATAGTGACTAACGTGCAATGAATCGGCAGCATTGGTACTCATTAGGCTAATTAACTTGCTTCCAGATAGATTTTGTTTGTCAAGCAAAACAGCGCTGTGCTTCTTGAAAGCTGTATTACAGAGATTTCAAACTTTTCTAAACTACTTTCTCCAGGTCCTTCCACAGTGCTAGAATTAAAAGCTTCTCTCTGCAGAGGTGACATTCAATGGAAGGAAACTGCATTCGGAGACTAAAGAAAAACAGAAGGCTGAACCCAGGGGTCTAGACTTTTGGTATAAAGGCTTAGTATCTACCAGATATTAAAATAACTTGCTGTTAAAGGGCTTAATCTGTTACTTTCTCAATTTCTGTTGTTTTTTTCTTATCAGCATAGTTAATAGATTTTTCTCCTGTGCTGTTTTTATTTTAGTGCTAAAAACTTCAGTGAGGATTTTAACGCTTTTGATAAATGCATAGCTTTATATTGTACACAAATCATACAGATGCATGTCTTCATTTGGAATAACTTAAAATCCTTTTCACTGGTTACATAAGGAAAGTTGCTCTTTCTCATGGTTAGGATTGCAATACTGGAGTGAAGTTTATACTGGTAGCTGCCAAAACTAATGTCACCAGCTTCCTAGAAATCTACCTAGAAGAAACACTGTCCTTGCAATATTTTTGGGATCAGGAGCATTGTTAGCACGTTCCTATGTTTCCTGATGAGCTGTCTCTACACATTTGTTACTTCTTCCAACGTGGCTTTTGATAGCAGCGTACCGGGGACCTAGCAGGTTGTTAGCCTTTAAGTGTCTGTTCCTCCTGTGGTGTTCTGTGGTAGCTCTATATCGATTAATGTATTTTATAGCATTTAATTTAATGCATTTGTAGCATTTATGCTACAAAATCCGATAATATTATTTTCATACATTTGCAAAGCTATAATATTGTCTTAACATATATATTAGTGATTAAAAACTTCCTCCCAAAAAATTTACTTCACGACGTTAAAATCATATTCTTACTGCTTGTCTGCCTTCACAGCCATCTGGGCTGTGCTCTGATCTAGTCTTAATATCTATTGTGCTGTAGATAATGTGTGCTTATGTAAAATGTTACTGCTAGAGGAATGACTGTGGCTGTAGTAGCGGTTACAAGTCAGATTATTTTAGTGAGATTGCCTAGCACATGCCCACTTCGTTCTTATTTGACTTAATTCATTTAGACTGGGTAATTTTGAAACAAATGCCTTTTATAAATAAGATGACCACAACTTCTTTTAGCAGTTACATTTCATGGATAGCAGTCTGCCAATAGGTTAGGAGCTGTGAGAAAGAAAATTTTGACATGAGCTGAATTAGTTAAATCTCTGAACTGCAGCTGGAGATAGGGAGAGGCAAAACCCATGTAACTGTATTCCAAACCAGATGAAGACTCTTATTTTAGTTTCAGCAACCCTACAATCAGATAAAGAATTGAAATAAACACCTCCAAGCTATTCTCGCAGCTTTATAAGCAATTTTTTTACATATAGATAAAAAAAGATAGTTTTGATTAACATTATACCTGTATAGTGAGAACTAAAAAAAGACTGTTCTACTTCAAATATGAGAATTCATCATTGCACTGGATGACAGATAGTAATTAATACACCTTTTTCAGTCTAAAAATCCATACTGTATGAATGGAACTGAGTGGAGCAGGTGGCATAGGACTCAGTTGCAAGGAAGTTTAGAGCAGATACTTCAGTCCAAAATGCTGTGAGGGAAGTCTTCTGACGCAAGTGCTGCACTGTGGTTTTAGCTAACCTGCTGGCTTGGTGTAACTCAGTGGTTGTGTGTTTTGTCAGAAATGACGCTCATTAATGTGGGTTAAGCGCTATGCTCAATGTGTTTGTATTCTCATTGTCTCAAAAACTCTGTGGGCCAAGCTGTTTTGTTTTGTTTTTTTAAATTATTCATGTTCCTTATACAGTGAGTCTAAGAATAAGGGATTTTGAGAACTGTTAAATGATCAAAAAGCTCTGACTTATCATTTAAGACATATCACTATGAAAATACGAAGTGCCATCTTTGAAAATACAGAGCAAATTCTGAATATTACATGGCAAATGGAGCAGGATTTTGAGCAGTTATTCAGTAAGGTTGCTGTTGCCTCGAATATGATGGGATGCCGTACATCATAATAACCCAGTTAATGTTTTCTAGTCATAGAAAGCATAAATTGACTTTTTGTATACTTTATTTTTGCCAACTCTTTTAATGAAAGCTTTGAGGATAACTTAATCTTGTGAACTGGCACAGCTTATTTATTCTGTATGTTTGAAATCCAGATTCCTTAAATTGATAGGGTTTTTTTAATTCCTTAGTTTTCATGGAGGTGAAATTACATTCTGAGTTGTGGTGTTTTAAGTGTAAGGATTATCACTCAGCAAGACATTTTCCTAAATTTAGAGTGTTTTTCAAATATATCCATTAATAGCAATTGAGTTCAAGTTTCCCGAAATCTTAATTTATAAGGGCAATACTACAGTTGTCTCCAAGGGACTTAATTTTAACTTTAAATTTTTCTTTCCTTTCAGGGGGAAATTTGCAGTGGTGAAGAAGTGTATCCAGAAAGACACTGAGAGAGAGTTTGCAGCAAAATTCATGAGAAAAAGAAGAAAGGGCCAAGACTGTCGGATGGAAATAATCCATGAAATTGCAGTCCTTGAGCTGGCACAATGCAACCTTTGGGTCATTAACTTGCATGAAGTTTATGAAACTGCAACAGAGATGATTTTAGTCCTGGAATAGTAAGTACTAGTAATAATTCCTGAATAGTATTCTGCAGTATTAGCTTAAAACTAATAACGTAAAAATACTGTGTGTCTGTATGAATAATGTGAAAAGATTTTATTGCTTGCCTGTTACACTTGCTTGAGTTCAAAAAGAATTGCTAAGAAAATCAGTATAACAAGAAGTTATGTGTGGTCTTGTAACTACTGCAGATAATAATAAATTTCTCCAATTACGTAGTATCTTTCAAAGCTGAACTATAATTTATGTAGTTAAAATCGTTAGTGAAACATGAACCGTGTACACTCCCTACTTGTAAAAGAGGAAGAGGAAAGAAGCAATGAGTATCTGTTCAAAAACTGAAGTTGCCAATGACAATTTCATTGCCAGTAACAAAGATGGGGTGAAATATGGGTGCTTTTACCAATTATGAAAAAAGTATTGAAAGCAATGTCCTTCTTAAAAAGGAACTATTGAATATTATAGTTTGATCTGACAATGAAAACCTCTCTAAATCATTGTCTTTTGGGGGAAGAAAGAGTGGGAGCTTTCAGACCTGGAATAGTTTCTTTCAAATGACATTTAACTTGTGACTCTACATTAGTTTGTGGTTTTCCCCCTTGAGTTTGTCCAGATGGGCGTTTCTGCAGCTGTTGTGACTGTTCATCTAATGTGCCAGTAGCTTAAATATTTGACATCCAGGTTCCAAGAGGCAGACAAACGCTTGTTGCTATTGAACTCTGTTAAGATCCTATTCAAGCTCTATGGATTTTAAATAATAAAGACAGGAACAGTGAGGCTCAATAGTTCAGAAATGACCTAACCTGTCTGCTAAGATAAATCTAGTTTGTACAGCTCTTTTCTTGCTTGATAGAAAAAGAAAGGGTGAGAAATCTGGTATCCCAATCTTTTTTAGAAGTCAAAAGAAACTCTCTTTAAAGTTTGGTGAAATGAAATGAGATGGTGTCTGCTAAGGTGAACTTCCTTCTAGAATGCATTTTTTCAACTTCATTGTGTCCTTATGGAATTAATGATTTTTGAAATATTCAAGTATCTGTTATAATGCAAAAGTGTGACAGAACTTATGTAGTTTTAACTGCTGTTATTGGAGACTCATAAATACATGCTTTAAACACTAGCAGCACAGCTCTAACTAGCGTACAGTTTAGATTTCTGTATCCCATAGGGATATAACATGAGTAGTAGAATCCAAAGCTTGATAAAAGTAATGGGTTTTGTGATAATTTTAATGCAAAATTGTTAGTTTTCTTCTACAACTCAATTCTGTTAGAATTGCAAAACACTTTTAATCCAAAGTATTAACTAGGTTGTTCAGTACTCACTAAGTTGTGCGGTAATTAGCAACATTATTGTTTTTATATGCATCAAACAGTCATACCTTGTTTCAGATATAGTGGTGTCTTAGAGTTGTAAATTACAAAAACAGTCTTTCCCTGACTTCAGCAAGTAAGTCTGGATGCTTCTTTAATGTCAGCATGTTCCAGAGACGTGTTGTAACAAAACAGGTATGAATGTTAGTAAATTTCTGACATTCTGTATGCAGAGGATTAAAGAATGTATCTAGACTGCAAACTTCTCAAGGGCACTTCAATTTCTGGTAAGCTTGATGGTCTGTGTGTCACATCTTTACCTTGGGAAGGAGAAAAGCAAATACTTAATGGTTGGCCACTAACTTTATCTGCTAAGGTTTTAAAGTTTCTTGCCTTGATGTTGAATCTGTCATAAGGAGTGAAGGGGACACCTAGTGTTTTGCCTTCAGTAATGTTACCTGGAGGGTTGTCTTTCAAGCAATACCAATTTTTGACAGAAAGCAAACTTAAAATTGGCCACTAACTGTTAATAAGTTTTAAACACTGGGAAGCGATGAGGCATTACAGTGTTAGCGTCAGCTGTAGAATAGCAAAGTGGTGACTGTCTGCATCCACCCTGACAACAGTCTCTGACTTTGGTTTCTTGGCACAAGACCTCAAGCACAGGATTTAAGTGCAAGTTGAAAGGGTAAGTAAGTCTGAAGGGGCAGTATGTAAAGCCTCGAATTAATCTGTGGATCAGTTGTGTTTCTGTATGTCAGTGAAAATGGAATGAATGAAGAAGAAAACTGGGGTTTTACTGAAAAAGTTAGAGACACAGTCTGGGAAACCTGACATATCAGATAGCAAATTTGCTTTTTTTTTTTCCTTTTATAACTTTTGGGCTCAACATTTTTATGCAACCCACCTGGCTGTTTGTTTTTTTTTTTTTTCAATTTCTTTTAAAAGACAGAGCATCAGAGCATCTAATGCTTAAGAACTGGTGTTTTTAGAAGTGTTCATCCTTACATGTTTACACATCTGTGGAGGGGATAGATGGTATTAGTGGGTCGTTAGTGGGTTGGATATTAAAGAAACCTGTATGTGTAACTTCAAAATCTGAGCCATTATGTATGTTTGTTTGAAGAACTTCTGAGTAATTATCTGCCAGGGTCTTGTGTAGATACAAAGTAAGCATAACAAAATCTCTGTAAAGACAACATTTTTTTTTAATCTTGAAGACATGATCAGGGTTTATTTGATATGTTGGATGAAGTGCTTTTTTTCTCCTATAGCTATTTTGACTACTTGTATTGTCTTGGACATTACTTATTGCCCTACTTACTGGAGGTGTGACTGGCTAAAGTAAGAATCTGCTGGCAGGCAACGATTCATTTGGCATGGGATTCAACAGATAGAACTTGAAGCAAAGCCACTGTAGTCAGAAATAACTGCTGCTCCAGTGTTTGCGTCTTGTCTATTACAGCCACTAATGAAGTTGTTCTAGATGGCAGCCTCAAATCAAGACTGGACCTCTTCAAAACATTTTAGCGGAAAACTTCTCAGATGGTGTTAGTTACCTTTTGTTTCCATTTCATTCAGTTCTTGGGCTGCCTAATAGGAAAGGTTAAGGCAAAAAAACCCAAAACAAAACAAAAACATTGGAGAACTAAGAACTTAAAAGAACAGTATGTACAACTTTGTGCATTTGGATGCTTCTCTTCCCATAAGTCCTCTCTCATTAGATATGGATTTCGTTTTCTCAGGCTTTGGGGACATTGGTATGTTATGGTACCCTTACATTGGAAAAATTCTCAGTTCACTTGCTTACTATCTAATGGTATGCTGAGCAAAGGAAAGGATGGTATGACTGATGGCTGTAGTGAACATGAACCTTTGCTGATAGTGTTACAACCATCTTGGTGTGATCTTCTTGTAATATAAGCTCTGTATACAGAAAACAGATGAGTGAGTATCCATTTATCTTCCAAAGATAACCCCTTCAAGAAAGGCTTTTGACAAAACATAGTATTCAGGAAGTAAATTTTTGGCCCTTGCAGCCTGTATGTGGTCTCACTCAGCATTTGAAATCACGTGTATTCTAGGAACTTGTTATTTACATATGAGCACTCTGAGGTTTTGTACTTCTGAGTCTTTCAGAAGACTATCTCAAGGTCTGATCCATTAAAGCTGGGGAAATGTTTAATTTTTTTCAGATACACTGAAATAATTTGTTCAATCTTTTTCTAATGATACACTAAATGACTGTGTTAGTGTGTTGTAAGTGCACTTGAAAGAAGTAGATGTTGAATTCTGTACAGTGCATTGTTAAGATATGTTTGAAGGAAGATAAGCAGTCTCCATTGAATTTAAAGTCAACATAATTGTAACCAAGATTAATGCTCTAGACTTCCAAATTACTTTTATTACTGTTTATCATCATAAATGAGGTAAAATGTTAGCATGCTTTCATTGATGAAGAGCAGTTGGATTTCACTTGAAACTATAGAGAAGTTAATAGCACAAGAGTACTTTAATAATCAAATTAAAATAGCTAAAGAATTCTGGTTGCCATAGCTTTTAAGTTCGAAAAGAATTCTTCTCAAATTTTTTCGTACACCTAGCTAAGGGAGTTTGTACTAGAGAAATAATGCATCCTAAGTAACACTGTATTTAAAAACATTGTGCTCTTAAATATTTCCTTATCCATTTTTTTCAGATTAAGATGGCTTGTTTTCCTAAAAACTTTCCTGTCCTAAGGACAATTCTTTGCTTTTATCCCCTAGGAACATTTTCTGTGGAGGTGGGTGGGGGTTCCTAGTGGTTTGCAAAGTTGTTACTTCATAATGATCATTAGAAAAGCTACAGCTTAATGGAAAATGTGTTCTTAGGAGGAAAAAAAAACAAAACATAAATGTTATAAACAACAGAGAACTCCTGGTCTGCATATAAACAGAAATTACAGCAATGATGTGCTCATACTACTTTCCTAGCAGGTATTTTAATCCCTTATGTGTTTTGATTAGATTCTGCNGTCAAAATTTAGCATAGATTTGTGGGAGAATCTTTTTGGAGTTAATTTTGCCATTGTACTTCCGAACACTTGTGATGACTGGGTTGGCTCACAGCTAGCTGACTCTTGTACTTGAGGGAATGAATGAAGCTTGCTCCACAGCAACAACATGTGAAACAGTCTTGCAGTAACAGATTTCCCTGTGTTCTTGTAAAGTGCTGCTAGTTACTTGTTTGAATGTGGTAATTTTTTGATAGAATGAATTGCCTTGAAAAAATTGTTCTTTCTGTATCCTAAATAGAAAAGTTGATGGAAAAAAATGAAACATCACATGTGAAACCACCTTTCCGTGTGAAACTTTAAGTGTAGTACTAACATTCTAGGTTTCTTACATTTTTAGCTTGGTACTTACATCAATGTTAATTTGTTTATTAATGTGACTTAATTGTAAGAGATGTCTACCAAATAGACATATAGTAAATAGAGCTTTATAAGCTCACACACACACACTGATTTTTAGCTGGATCCATTAAAAATGAAGTGTAATCCCTGGTTGACAACAGCATTTTCAGGGTATAAATCCAATTTCACATAGAATTAAATAGCAGAAGTATTGTTTTGCTTATTTTAAGTGGCAAAGCTATAGCAGCAAAATCCCAGGGTTGTTGCTGTAAAACACATCATGTTAGTAATTTTGGTAGTAAATCTTATCACTGATGTGCATTATGATTTACTGCTACAAGGAATTAAATAATTTTTCCAAGTAACATATGGCATTCTTAAAGTAGAAACTTCAATTTATTGGTTATGCTAGATGTTTTTCTATCTGTATGTTAAAGAGCCAATTGATGTTGCTTTTAAAAATAATTTGTTTTAAAATATTAGAATACACTATCCAGTGTCAATTTTAAAAATGTCATTAATATCTAAATCCTGTTCAAAGCTGAAATATTATTAACTTTTTCCTTGAATGAAATAAAAATGTGCTGAAGATGTGATAGTGTCAAGCATATGCAATTTTTTCTAGAGGAATTAAAGTATTCATACTGCTTTGATGAAAACTCATTTTAATCTTGTTCCATCATCTTTGATACATGATGAAGAAAATTTAATGGGCTTTTCCTTTTTAAAAGAAAATCTTAATTTCATAAACCAAATTGTACTTCTGTACTAGTATATAGAACAGAAAGATAAAACTCTTTAGAAAAAAGTTAACAGATAACGCTGTTAAATTCGTTTTGCTTGTAAGACAATCCACAGGGGGAATTTTCAATAACAGTAATGAGAATATCTGGGAGGGCAAAAAATTTTTATAAACCATGAGGCATTTTCAGGTACTAGGACTGTAGCAGCAAAGTTAGTATTGACAAAATTTAAAATATTTGTGTTCTTTTTCTGGGGGTACATAATGCAACTGTACCTTTTTTGTAGAACTCATTTGCCGTTACATCCTTGTTGAATGTGCTTCTTTGTCTTCTGGATTGGCTAGGTAATACAATTTGTTAGAAAAGAGCAAGCAAAGGGAGAATAGATGGCTATGCATAAATAAAGATTAACATTTGTGCAAAGTCAGGTTTAGCGTGTCACAGTTTGGGGTAACTGGAGAAGATACTGTCCTTGGGGGTTTCACCACCTTTCACCATGGGATGATTATAGAATTTCATGCAGAACAAAATGTATATGTGTTGATTTCATTTATACATTGCAAAATAGTAATTCAACAATCTACATGCAAAATGGTTCTGTTCTATTCTAATGTTCTTATGCCCATTCTTGTAGAGCCTCTGCTCTACTTATTTTACTTTTGATGCTACATGTTATGTTTTAAAACAATTTTAGTTCTTTAGAGTTGCTGCTATACAGAGATGATACTACATGTGGCTTCAGAGTACTTTAAAAACATTCACTCATCTGTAGTTACTTTTATATTTTTTCTTAGTTTTTTTATTTATTTAAACATATATAAACAAAAGGAAGCAAGCTGAGTGCTAAAATTTTCAAAAGTATTTTTAGATGAAAGTCATTTAGAAACTTAATGCATCCCTGTATACTAGAGACTTCACAAACAATTCAATTATAAACTTTACCGTTTAGTCATTTAGGTATGTGCAAAGTGTTTTGAAGAGGATTGGGGATGGCTTTGTGTTTATAAAGGCTTACTTTGGCCAAGTTTTCATGTCGTTTCACAGGAATGACAAAAGGCACATCTCTTATGTAAACACTGCCCTTGAACAAATGTGGCATTCATCTTAAAGCATTGTCAGTAGTGTTTCCAAAATAGTCCCAAAAATTTCTGTAGTATTCATATTCTCTAACCTAAATGGCTAAGATCTTCACTTCTCTCCAAAGCTGCCATACTGCAGAGAAGTCTTCCTGGGCTGTAAAAGCTAGCCGAATGTTTAATAACTGAAAATATCACCATTGAATGCTACCACCTGCTTATCTTGCTTACACCAAACAAGATAGTGTGACTGGAACAAAATGGGTGCTGTAACTTAGTCTTCAAAATAATAAAATTCTTATTGTTCCATAGTGCTGCTGGAGGTGAAATCTTTGACCAGTGTGTGGCTGAAAGAGAGGAAGCCTTCAAAGAAAAAGATGTTAAACGACTTATGAAGCAGATCTTAGAAGGAGTTTCATTCTTGCATAGAAACAATGTGGTTCATCTTGACTTAAAGGTAAAATTGTTGTATTTTTCTCATTAATTTCTTACCTGCTGGCTGACTTACTGGTCATGTGTTAATTACAAATTAGCATTAGTATGACATAACTTTCATCTAGTTATTCCTTAAATGATAAAATTTGATATGCAGTAGACACCAAGGTTGCAAGCCTTTTGGGGAGTCTCTATGGTTATGTCAAATATAAATTTAATTTGATTAGGTGAAATGTTATGAATTCAAAAGTGGATTTGTGTTGTAGCTTAAATTGTAATTGTGTATTTTGAGTAAGACTTGACTCACTTTAAAGTGTAATGAAGCTGTCTGGGTATTATATGGCCATTGAAAAATAGGTTTGTTATATTGACTTGAGTTCTAATGAAGCAGAAGAATGGCAGAGATACTGGTAGTATCAAATGTAATGTTTCAGAATGAAGTGTTTATAACACTTCAGTATTTTTTAAATTACTGTAAAACTTAATTTAATTTTTTTCATTTACTGCCAAACAATTGATCAACACCCTATTGGTATATCAATTGTCATAATTTCCTGGAGTAAATACTTGTTTCTTACTGAAAAATAGTTTTGTCCCAAATCAAGAGAAAAGCAGAGTTGCTGTCATACAAAATCAGAGTATTGCTTATGGTTAAGAAGGGAGTTGTAAGGGAATCCATAAAACTATCCTCTCCCATTGGCAGCAACCTGCAATTAATTTTCTTTGGCTTCCATCTATATGCTTATACGGATTATGCAATTTTATCTCATTTTGAGGTTGAACTACTTTATTATTACTAAGCAAGGCAGTATAAAAAGTATCTTGCATTAAAATTTTTGAATTCTTTTTACATGTCCAATTCCTGTATTTCCTAAGTATGTAGTAAGCTGCTACGCGTTTGTTCTCTTGCTTGAGATCCTTACTTACACTGAATTGCATTTTGGCAGTAGTACAAAGCTACAAGTAGATTCCAGTATCAAACTGTACGTACTTAATATATAACCTAGCACATCATGAACCATTCATCAGCTAAAGCAAATGATGAGTAATATTTGCATACAAATATTACTGGTTTTCCAACCATTTATTCAAGTTATCTCTGGAATCCTTTAAAACTTTCTGTAGCCCATTGATTTAGTCATACACATAGAATATTAATAATTGTACTAAAATAATTAATGGAAATTTTTTAGCAAGTGATGTGAGAATAAGTGTTCAGAAGGACTGAAAATGAGCAGTTACTATTCCTTAAAGTTCCAGTATGTTTATACAGGATACTCAGTGTCTCTGCTATGGTTGGCCAAAAATATTTCTGTTGAATTTCCTCAAAGTGTGTAAAATTAAAACATGTTTTTTGTGGACAGTATATATTGATACATGTTTGTGTTTAAAGCTGTGGTGTTCCTGAGCACTATCAGCTGGGTATCTATAATCAGAAATCTGTTGTACTTTATTTGACTGCAGTACTTTTTTTAATGGCAAAAGTAGACTGGGGTGTTGATTACAGCTCGCAGACAGGTAGCTTTTTCAAATTTCAGAAAATGCTTGCTTAAACACTTTTTCCAACTGATAGGAAAACTTATGTTATAAAATTTAGCATTTCCAATTCTGAATGAAAGATCCAGCATTGCTGTGCTGGCTTGTAAAACTTCGTTAGTAGAGCAAATTGTCTAGTGAGTTTAAGGTTTATATATCGCTGCAGTGTGCAATGTGTTTTTAAGAAGTGAATCTTAATAGAAGGAGTCCTAACTGCAGTGTGATTACTTTCATGATATATGTGACTATTGATCTTTTGCAAAACAATGTTTAGGGAAATCTTCAGAATACTGGCAAATAAGGATGATGGAAACCATAGGATTAAAACCCATCATTTGCGAGGATTGATTGACCCACATGCCTTGCAAGACTTTAAAAAAAAGGCCCATTTTTCAAGGAACTCAAAAATTGAAGTTTTGGGTTTGGCTGCATGTTTATTAACCCCGGCCCCAAACCATCTGGTGTTGTATAGTGTGGCCCAGGCTGCTTTACCTAGCACTTACAGCACTATGGAATTTACTAAATACTTAGTTTTGTGCAGTGACATTTGGAAGACTTGTACAAAATGTACTGCTGGTAAATCAAGTGTTTGCCAGTATTAAAAAGTTTACAAATACTTGCTAAAATGTTTTCCTTGTGCTATTGGTTTCACATTTGGGTGTCTAAAAGTTTGTGTGGTACAAATACCTTTGGAAAGGTCCGTCCATTTTTCCTGTGTTGCACCTTCAAAAAAAGAGTCAAACTCAATGCCCAGAAGAATTTAGGTCAAAATGGTTGTCAGTATGTGATTGTCAGCTTGTTGTTGTAGTTTTATATTATAGATCTAATCAACTAGACCTATGACAGACAGCTAGCTTGCTTTAGCTTCTGTCTGCTTCCTTAATAGATGGAAGTTTTTTCCTGTGCAACTAAACACTGTAGGAAAAAAAATGGGATATTTATGATGTGGCTTAGCAGGGTTGCCATCTGATAGTTTCCTTCCAAAAGCATGGTTCTCCTGCAAGATACTTGAAATACGGCTTGTTTTTAATAGCAAAATACAGTCATATAATCCAGTTTTGACTTGGAGAAAGAGCAAATATAATACTGCTGAGTGCAAATTAAGTGTCACTCGACAGTATTGTGTTGATGCTATTTAATTTGCAGGGTGTGCATAGATTGTAGTCAGGAGTCTTTCATCTCCTCTTAATGGTGCATAAAAGCCGCAGAGTAAGGGAAGACTCCTTTCTCTGTTTTCATTTACTGTTTGACTTGATCTTGAATGGTGTTTGGTAAAAGCTTAAAGTAGTTGGGAATAGAAGAGAATTTAAAAAGGAGTGGGGGTTGAAGAAGGACTAGCTGCCTCTTGTCTACAGCAGAGATACGTAAAGAGCCTTACATATAGCCTGGGATCTAGGAGAATGACTGCTTCAAGCAGAACTCTCCTATAGTATATATTACTCTGGTTATTCAACAGGCAACTTTTCTCTTCCTTCTGTATTGTTTTTGAGACGTGTTCAGTGAGGACAATTAGCAAAATCATTATTTGAAATTAGTTTGGGTGTCATTTTACGCCAATATTCAGAAGGCAAACTAATGCAATTACAAAACAAGTGTCCTGTCAGAACATTCCAGATACATTTTCTCAACTGAGTTTTCCAGGCAGGTTAAGGTGGAATGTTTATTACAGGGAAATGGAATAACAGAAGTGAAGTGTATGATATTCCATGTTGAAAGGAACGTTCAGAAAACTAAGAAAAAAGTTAAAAATTAATACAAATTTTTCAAGGCAAAAGAACAGTTTAATCTGGAAGTTCTGACCTTTACAGCAATTAAAGCAAAGCTGTTAATAGGCAGCTGTAGAGTATCCAGGTTCTACAGAAAATATTTTTATTACAGCCTTATTTCTTAATTTATAGAACTTGCATTGCTTATTTTGGGGAATAAAGTGTGATGCCAGTTGAATATGTCTACTTTTTTAGTGACTTGCTTTTTTTCCACTTGTATATGTTAACCAAAAACCCCACCAAACTCCCAAGCAAATTCTGCTCTTACATTTAAATTGCTTAAAGATATGGGAGTACTTTAACTTTTTTAGGGCAGATTGATCAGCCTAGTTTAGTACTGTTACACACAATGTAGCTGATGCATCTCAGCTAGTCTGTTTTTCCTGTTTCTGCCCATTATTCCTTGGATAATTCCTGCCTTTTCTTCTAGGGATCTGATTTTTTTTACAGTATTATAAAATTAGATACCTAAATTCATTAATGTTGCAGGTTAAGATGAGGCATTGATTAGTTTTAAAACATGACCTTTATTATGTGTCCTTAGTCATACTCTTCTTGAAACCAACTAAAGACATAAGAAATATTAGGGCCAGAGGCCCATAGAAACTTCTGGGAAATTTTCAACCTATGGGTTTTGCCATTAAATTGTCAATTTACAAGATTCCAAAACCTGATGGCAAGGTAGGATTGAATTTATGAAGTACACTTATTACAAACAATTTGTGCAACTTGCAGAATAATTTTCCAGCTGAGACCAGATCTTTGTATACATTGCCTTAGTTTGGCCTTAACGTTCATAGTGTCAAGAAAGCTGCGTTCTTCATGTGACAGTAGCTTAGTCCAATTTAAGTGAAAAATGTAAGTCTGCGTGTTTACGATGACAAATGATGCTTTTCACTGCTATTACTCTTAATGTGATGATACAGGTATAACCAACATATCAAATTCCAAAGTTTCTGGTTGTTGACAGTATACCTGGAAAATACAACTTTTTGTCTTGTTTTTATGATCTTTCCTAAGGTGCCTGATTCTGGCTGTGCTAACTATGGCATTGGGCTAGACTTGTGTGGCCACTTCATGTGGCTTCTCTGCACGTACCAATCTGGTAGTGATGTACATCGATTCTGATTGTCCATATAGCCAAGGTTTTTTTTCTTTTTTTGTTTTTGTTCAGTGTGCAACATAAGAGAATCTAAAATGGAACTTTTAAGCCTTACTGCAGTAGAGGGGGAGGCTTTTAAATGTTGCCATTTGACAGTTTTTATCAGCCATTTCATTACTGCTTGATGGTAAGAGTGAAAGGCCCCTTTTTAGAATGGCTACCAGGAAAGCCTCTGGCCTGCAACTCTTGCCTTTTTTGTGGGCTATAATACATCAAATCTACATGTATTATAGGAGAAGAAAAACAAAAGAAACAGCATTACAATGTGGGAAAATGATCTTCCTTTTCTTAAAGTTTTAGAGTAATTTTGTTGAGCTGAAAACTGTGGTGAGTTCAAAGCTATGGCTTTAAAGTTTCATGTTAGTGTTTAGACTGTCACTTCACATGAATACTGTAATGATTCCTGAAAAGAAGAAAACAATTGGTATTTCATTATAATGTAATTTTAAGGTTATGACTCAATTCATATTGTACACCGGGCTTTTTCTGCATACGTGTGTTTTGAGTAATAAAATTGGGTTTTAAAAAAGACAATAAAAACAACTGGAAACTACATTATCTACTAAAATATTATAATACAGGGCTTAAGGGTTTCACAAAATATTTCAATTAAAACCTTTTCCTCATTTAAATATAGAGAACAAATATTTTTCTCATGCTTTCTATTCGCCTCTTCAGAAAGTAGCTAAATTTCCCACTGGGACGAAGATCTGAGGGGCTAATTAGGGAGGCATGGTCAGCTTTTTGGGATGTTTGCTTTTCTAATACAAATACAGAATAACAAATGTGAACTATAAGGCATATGGTAATGTGCAGCTCCAAAAGCCTTTGTACAGCCACCAGATCCCAGTTTGTAAGCCAAAAAAAAAAAAAAAGCTGTTCTTAATACATAGATTTACAAACAGAAAATAGATTGACAACATCATGGAGTTTGTTTGAAATACCATGGCTTAGCTTTGCAGGAATGGAAGAACTTGGCTATGTTTAGGTCTTGCAGCAAGAGAACTGGCCCAAGGTTTTTAAAACGTTCTTGCACAGTTTTATTTCTGTGTTGAAAAGCAAGGCTATTCATGTGAAAGCATGCCGTCGTGATTGACTAGGGGATGAAGAGAGAACAGCTCAGTGATTAAGGAAGAAGTATAAATGTTGGTGTTAATCCAGTTGGATTATCAGTCAGTGGTTGCTTTGTTCTTATTCTTTTGCCCTCCTCCCTTTTTAACCACTCCTGATGCAAGATGATCCAGGTTCCCCATAAATAAAGGCTTCTTCACGGTCATGGAACTTGTGCTCATCAGAAGCATGAATGCTGTGTCAACTGTCAGTGTTACCATTTGGAGAAGTTAATGATAGAACCCAATGTGATCATTGGCCTAGGGGCAGGGAAGGTCACACTTTTTTTGGCAAGGATATGCTTCAGTTGCAAAAAAATCTCTAAGACCTGTTGTCTAAAGTTAGTTTTCAGATTTTAACTGGGCTAGCATTTAAAATAGATGGTAAGGAACTTAATGACCACAAAGTTGCTTTGAAGGATGACAGCCAAGATCTAGTGATGTCAGAGCAAACAAGTTTATCCAAAGGTGATGCGCTTAAAAACCTGTTTTTCAGGCTGCTGTATTTTTTTAACTGTTCTTCAGTTAGTATTCTGTAATACAATTGTTTGTACTTTTAACAAGATTGAGGTCAGTTGCAACAGGCTTTCTTTAAACAGGTGTAGTCAAAATAATTTTATGTGTTGAGTTTTCTAAAATGATTGGGTGCCTTTGGACACCCTTCAACAGGAGGTATTTTACACCATCTATTGGAAAGAAGCAAGGAGGAAAGGGGACTTAAAAAGTAATATGAAGGACTAAAAGTACGAACATGGAGGTATTTATATGCTATTGTTAAATTATAGCTATTGGCATGGTTTTCGTATGTGTTCTAGGCTAATAAAGGTAGATGTTTGATTCTCAGTTACAAACAAAAAAATCCTGCCACTACTTTTAGCCGATATGTCTCTTCAATTTCACCTGAGGGAGAATAAATAACAAGTATGATACCCAGAATCATTTATGGAATGCATTATTGCTACTCATGATCTAAAATAATTATGCAATGTCATGTCATAGACATTAGATTTGGGTGATCCTGAAAGTCTCCTTTTGTTTTTTTCCAGCCCCAAAATATTCTGCTAACCAGTAAGTCTCCTCTGGGAGACATTAAGATAGTAGATTTTGGCCTTTCCAGAATAATGAAGAGCAGTGAGGAACTAAGAGAAATTATGGGCACTCCAGAATATGTAGGTAAGTTGTTACTATAGGAGTGATGTATAGTCCAGGCTTTTGGGGCATGAAAAGAGAAACTACCTCAATTTGGTGAATGCCAGACTGGCCGTGTAGTTACTGTGTCAAAAGATCAAGTTATTACTTGGAGGTGGTACTGCTGTAAAAGGCAGAACTGACAAGCCTTGCCAGTCTAATAAGTGATAATTGTGTGCTTGTGTTGAAGATGGGTACGTGCTTCAGATGACTCTTACCAGCAGTAATAACAAGTTGACTAAAAGTTCAAAATGATACATTCAGTCTCTGAATATATTTTAGCCTGTGGAGGCTCATATCAATTTTATTTTTAAAAAACTCATTCCAGACCTTGAAAACATACTTGAAAATATCTTTAAGTTGTGTGGTATATCTTTATGGGTATGGGTTTCAGTGCTGGAATATGAAATGTTGGATATTTCTGATTTTTCCGAAAGAAATTCATATACAGCTTCCTTTAATTAGGAAGGAGACTGGCCTGGCTTCTGAAGATGACAATAAAAGGAAAACTTTTTTTTTTAGTCAAAACCAATGAATTATAGTAATCACTTGAATAGAAATATCTTTATTTCAAAACTGTCATGCTTCAAATGTCTTATCTTAAATTTTACCACATGCCTGTTATTGCATGATATAACTACAATATAATGTCTGCATATGACAAAAAACTTGTTTTTTTCCTGAATAGCTCCTGAAATTCTGAGTTATGACCCAATCAGTACAGCAACCGACATGTGGTAAGTTGAACAAATTAATGGTCATCATAACTGTTTTTACTGAAAAAGTTTTGTTTTTTTTTTTAAAAAACAAACCAAAAACCCTCCTAGAAACTAAAAACCTGCTTTTCTGTTTTTCACTTTTAATTTAGGAGCATTGGAGTACTGGCATATGTTATGCTAACAGGGATATCGCCTTTCTTAGGGGATGATAAGCAAGAAACGTTCTTAAATATATCTCAAATGAATGTAAGTTACTCTGGAGAAGACTTCGACCTCATATCAGAGTCTGCTGTGGATTTCATCAAAACTCTGCTGGTTAAGAAACCTGAGTAAGTAAAATACACAATTGTATATGCTCATATGTCAGACTGGATTAATTTTAAATGTGGCAAGTGCTGGCATTTTCATTTTTGAAGTATAAGGGAACTTTGATTATTTGTATTTCATTGTGCTATTACTTTTCATGTATATGAAAAGAGGATTCCTCTATTTCCCTCCAAATTTGCATATTCTGGTATGTGTCCAAGTGTAAGCAATTACAACTTAAATTGATTTCAGAAAAGTGTATATCAATTGTAGCATGTGGTAGAGTATACTGACTTTCCTTGCAGGTACTTTGCTGATGTCTTAAATGAACTGTGTTTTGAGCCTTTTATTTTTGATGAGTCAGTAGAGTACCTTACTCTTTTTCTGGTTCATTAGTATGCTCTTCTCAGTGGGCAGCAAATTGGAAATTCCAAGTCTCAAAGTAGAAGAGGTGTTTTCTGTGGAACTTCACCATTTCTTCACAGGGCATGTTCACTATTGAGATTGCCTGCTGCTTGTTTGTGGGAATACTTTAAGAATGTAAGGATTGGATAATTTTCCTATGTTAAAAAAATCTGTATAAACTTTGAAAGTTGCTGGCAACATGAGAGTGTAAACTGATATTTAAGGATCTATTAACTGCTTTGTTTTAAATGTTAGCAGTTCATCTCCTTGGGCTGCTGTTGGTCTTTTTTCATAAAAGATAGCTATCAGAGCTTTTTTAAGTTCTATTAGTCTCTCTAATACAGTCATATCCTTGGAATAATTTGTATGGATCTCTTCTGCAAGGTACAGGATTTCAAATTAATTTAGACATTTATTTTAACATTTTCCTTTCTCTACAGGGACCGGGCAACTGCTGAAGAAAGTCTTCAACATCCGTGGTTACAACAAAGTGATAGTCCTACTTGCAGGGCCTGGAATAAGAGTACAGGAGGGGAGACCAGTGACGTCACCCAGAAAGATACAGATTCTGTCTCTGAAAAATCAGTAGATGCTGAGAAGACTGAAGAGGAAGACTCAATAGTGACAGAAGAACTAATTGTAGTGGCTTCATATACACTGGGACAATGTAGGCAGTCAGAAAAAGAAAAAGTAACTGAGCAGAAAGCCATTTCCAAACGGTTTAAATTTGAGGAACCATTGCTGCAAGAAATACCAGGAGAATTCATTTACTGACCTGTGTGGAGCTTCATAGCTATAACTGGAAGGCAGTGTTTTCTACTAAACAAAAATATCCTAGCCAAGTGAATTTCTGATATGCAATAAGTGTTCTAGATAAAAAAAAAGTTGATAAATGGCATCCAAGGAAAATATGCCAAGTTTTTAATTTCATGGAACAGATAAACAAGATTTCAAGTGGCTGACAGGAATTTAACAAAAAGCTTATTTTTGTTTGTAACTTTTATTTCTGTTTTTTTGTTGCTTGATAGCAGAGTTGTTAATTGTTCCAGTGTTCTGGAGAAGTTGACATTGGAAGTGTTTCAGTGACAGATGTCCAGAGGAGTATTTTAGGGTATGTTTTGGCATTTAATGCAAATATATAATGCAGGGTTTTTCTCAAACACCTTTTAGCACTCCTGACTTCAGTGGAACTATCTACTGATCTAAAAATTGTAGGACAAGATAATTTAATCAACTGGTTTGACACACAGATTTCAAAGCTATACTGTGTGCATATATTTCTTTAATCTTACATTAAGTCCAAGACCGAGACTCACCTGGTGTATAGCCAAAGTGAGCTGCACTTCTCTAGCAAGCGATGCACATGTCCCACAAGTGAAGAAACCTGTATTGGTTAACAATTCCAGATCACAGTGGTGGTATTTCTTTTTTTGGGAGCATGGTAACATCCAACTCCAGAGGGTGATGAATTTGCTTAAGTCAGTCACTCCTGAGAGCCAGCAGAGATCACTCCCTTCCCCTCCTGTGTTGGGTGAGATATGCTAATAGAATCCAGCTCAGTGTGACTGCACAGTGTTCGAGTGGGGGGAAAAAAGAAAATGACAGAGGGTCTGATGTAGCTCTAAAGTCTCTCCACTGACTTCACCATGTTAGATCAGACAGTTTGTCCAACTAATGATGATAAATCAGCCCTCAATTCCACCCTACACTTCCCCAGGGAAGCTGGGGTTTTACTAGGAGCATGAGGTCATGACTGCCTTCTTTCTGTTCCTGTAACTGCTGCTTTAAGGAAGAAAGAAGCGTCCTTAGGCTAAATTGCATAACCTTGTTCAATATAGCTATCAAATGGGGAAGAAGATACCTCTTCCTCTGAAACAATGAAGCACAACTCACACCTTCCTGATTGCTCTCCCTTAGACACTTGGGAAAACAGCATGTGTATGATGGGGCAGAGTGGGATTAGGGAGCTGTATGGGTGGGTCATAGTTCTTAATGGACATGGTCCCTCAGAGGACAAAGCTGGGACTGGTTTTTGCAATGTACAGGTCTGAGGATCTCAGACCGAGTCCTAGTTTTCTAAGAAATCTTTCGTATTGATGCTGTTCCAAAGTTTAATTTTTATGTAATTGAAGTTTAGTACTATTATATTGCATACTGTTAACTATTCAACTATTTATTTGGTTTCCTTATGCTGTTCCTTTATAATAAACCCTGACAAAAGTTCTCTTGCTATAAAACAATGAATAGAAACTCTTAAGCTAGTTTTTCCTTTTTTCCATGTTGCTACAGACTTTCCCAATTTCAAATGTACCAAGAATGTTCTTATTCTTTTGAGTGAACAGGAGCTCAGTTACAGTTCCTCCTTCACTCAAGGTAAATGGCTTATTACTGCACAAGCAGTACTGGGGTGATCTGATTAGCATTGCTGTACAGGTGGCAGAAAAAGTGCTAGCAAAGAAGAAAACTGAAAAACAGCAGTGTGACTCTGAGTGGGGCAATGAGCACTTTTCTGTAAGGCTTCATTGCCAGTGGTCTGGTTGCCTTCACTTGAAGTTGCATCACAAAAATCGCACCTACATTAAACCATTCTATCAAGCTTCTTCCCCTATGCAATTGCATAGGCTCTGGCTGGCCATTAGTAGAAGTTACACAAGAGGCTTTGAGCCGACAGAATAATCATGTTATCTAGGTGTTTCTGGAGGTGGACGGTAGCTGCATTACCGCATGTTCGCTGACCCTACAATGCTGATGTGTTTCAGGGGTTTTAAGCAGGATAGTGCTCTTCATGGGCATCTCTCTTCTACTGTTCAGTCATTTGCCCAAGGCAATTCGCTTGGGGGAGGGACATTAACTTATGAAACTCATTTCTGCAAGATTAAAATTTCTCCCAGCTTCTGTCACTGCTGTTTTGGCTTTTTTCCCACATCCATTCTTCCTTGCTTTTACAAAGTTAAGCAAAGCACTGAGGTTAAAGCATGTTCACATCCCACCCTTACAAAACACATGTACGTTGCCATATCTGCATACCTAAATGTGTAATAGCTCATGGGTGCTCAAAGCAAATTGTTTGAGGGACCTATAAGTTGTTTCAATACCTAATTGTAACCACAGATCATATCTTGGATGGGGATTGGTAGTAAAGAAAATGAGTAGATGCTGAGCAGCACACATTTTGTCCTATACTTACTGTGTTTAATGTATGACAATGAAGTTTAACATGTGTAAATGAACTATGTACTTATTACAAGGCCAGTTTCTCTTGAATTGGCTGCTTTGAGACTTCAAGCAGGCTGTGTTTCTGTTTAACTTGTGCCTTAAGGTGGTTTTGTACAGTGTTTTTTAACATCAGAATTTGTATAAAGTTGTGAAAGTTTAACAGTATAAGTTATAAACAAACAAGGCATCTTAGATTGACCCTGTAATAGGAAAAAAATTTCTCTGATGTTTAACTGCAGGACTATCAGCCAGTCCCACACACACTTGAAGCTCTTTCTGTTCCACTGTAAGTGTGGGTGAAGCTGTAAATGAGGTGTTCCTTCCCTACACTGCAGGAAGGGGCTGTCGATGTCAATGTTTTTGAGAGACTTAGTTACTGCTGAAGTAACATGTTAAGACTAGTAGCAAATCACTAGCTTGTGAAGAAGAGCTGGTTTTCTGCAGCTCCTTGGATACAGAGGACTGCATGTACATACACAGTTAATCTGGAGGAAAAAAAAAAAAGCTGCTTATGCCTTAAAGTATTTGTGGGGAAGGGAGTGATTGCGGAGAAGGAATCAACTCCTTGGTCCCTGTGGGCAACACTCTGTCCCTCCCTCTCCAAGCTGGGTACGTGCTGGCTACCTTCTAACGCGGGAGCATGGCTCTGTTTGCTTGAATGCAGGAAGCTGAAAGGAATCAGAGGTGCAGATGTTCTTAGAAATTGCTGGAGAATTGTTATTTCTAGGGCTCTGATGTAAGTGATGTAAATGATACCTACATGTGGGGGTAGGTCCAGGCTTACATCTCCATTGCAGTTATTGGAACAAATGGTGAATATATAGTTGGAAGCACAGCCTTGTCTCCTCTTGTTTCATTGCTGTGTTCACCTCTTTAAGCAAGAGGCTATACATTTATAGTCATTAAAAATTCTATAAAATAATCCTTGTCTAAAGCAGAATTTGCATTTTGATTTGTCTCATTTCTTATACCTTTCACGTGAGGGTCCCTAAATAAGGGTGAATTCCAGCTTGTGACCTGCCAGGTGAATGTTGGGAGCTGTTAGGTCGGGAATGCAAGTAAAAATGAACTGCCCATTCTGCACTGGTGGTGGTGGCAGGGGACGGGGAGGCAGGTGGGCTTTGCACCAACCTGTTCCATGGCTGAAGAGCTCTCCAGGTGCTGTTCCTAGAAGGCAGTTCAACATTTTAAAGAAACAGTGCCAGTTCATTGTACTTCTGACAAGGTGTTTACTGTTTCAGTAACTTTACAATAAATGAAATCTTGTTTTCTGAACAGCTGATGGGTCTTTTGTTCTTTGGTACATTGGGAAAACACTTTAAAACTTAATAATTAAAAAAAAAAACAAACACAAAAAACAATCACATCTTTTTTCAAGATAGACTTACTGATTTGAAACAAAATTCCATAAGTTCTGCTAGTTTGGTGCAGAATGACTGGATGACTACTAGAATTGACACTGATCAATAGTAAAGCTGCGGTACAAACTAGTGCAACTTAAACACTTCTGTGGTTGGTGACTGTGCACTTTCACGGTTGGCTTTGAATCAGCGAGAAAGACATTGCTGGACCTGGGCTGTAATATGTTACATCAGAGTCTCCTTGCTTCTCTCCAAGAGCTTCTGTGAAGTTATTTTTCTCAACACCCACATAGCAGGATTACTGATGTTTTTGTTTTCTGAATTAGGTGTGTGTTCAATTTATATTTGCTGCACAAAGGGCACCAATAATCTTTTCCACCATAAAGCAATACGCTTGTGTTGTGGAGATTGTCACAATACAGCATTTACACATGTTGCATTAAGCTGTCATTGGGATTAATAAATTTAGTCATATGACTGTATTGGGGGTTTTCTTGAAGTATACTAAACCTAGATGTAGATTGCAATTAAATTCAAGGCTACTTCAGATGTCTGACCCATGGGAAATGACCCACCTGAAGATGCGGGGTTGGTTGGAAAGATGGTATTTAAATGCCCGTGAATGGTGTGCTGTTCAGGACAGCGGTGTATCCAGGACAAGGTGGAGCAGATGGAAATCAGGATTAATCCAGGTTTAACAAATCATGCTGGAATGTATGCTCTGAAGCAGTGAAACTTTCGCATCCCTTCCAAGGTGTGCTGTGCCTAGAACGGTGTTATTTGCCTGATGGGAATTCCTGTGGGGAAAGTCAGAGCATCGACTAGCTGCTGGGTGAGAAAAGTATTTCCTCTTCCATGGAAAGGCATTTCCTCTTCTAACACTGCTTAATTTCATTAATTGTTCCTGTTATAAGACAGCTGACAACTGTATAGTTCTATAAATGTAAAATATTTTGGTTCCATAAAAATACAACCTGGAAGCTTTATAAAACAGAAAAAAAGAATTAAGTCCCTATAAGCGTGATAAAATCTCTCTTAAGAAAAGGTTAGGATTCATCAAAGCAAAGAAGAGCATTTAGGGCCACAACAGTTATTGCAAAATTAGGGGGAAGAGAACTTTACTTGAAGGGATTATCTTTTTTTTGCTGTAAATACAGAGAACTTAACTGCATTGAGTCTTTGCTTGCTTGTGCGATCAGAATCACATTTAAGCTGGCAATGGGTTGAAATCTGCATACCCCAGCTGTTGGATTAATTTGTAATCCCAGTGTCCAGACTGAATTACACAGCTGCCTTTTAACTAATCCTTACAGGAAAATCTCCCGAGCTGTTGGGGTGTCGCTTTACTGACTGCCATCTTCCAGTAGCACCCTGTGAGATCCAGCTGGTCTGCTTAATTGCTGGGTGGAAGTTCTTGCCTTTAAAAGCAAAGAGAGGCAAAGGCTGTCTCACAGAAGTTACTGAATAAAGGTGCTTGCTTCTAAGTCTTCTGGGAAAGCCAATTAACAGAAACTGCATTAGATTGCTCAAGAAATTATATGATTCTAGCATTTTATATACTGCATAAAATAAACCAATGGTGTTTAGCCAGGTGTGATGCATCTTCCAAAGTAACATCAAGAATGTGACAGGTCTCCATTGCCACGGGTGTTACAGACTGACTGGGCTGTGCTGCAGGGGATTTTGTAGCAAATTCTGCAGAAAACATGCAGGAAAAAAGATTTTGCTTTGACAAGCAGACGAGGTGCAGGCAGACGTTGGGGAAGAACTGGCTGCATCCTCATTTCTAAAAGGGAGGTGAATCCAAATGACTGATGTTCCCTGTCAATGCAAGATACCTGTCCAAGCTAGGAAGTGAACTGGCAGACCCGTAAGTTGGATGAAAGCATATCACTGCCTGGGGAGTCTCACTGAAAAGGGAATGCATCAGCCTGCTTATCTTTATTTGAAGCTAGTGCTTTTAAAACATCTGGGTTTATAGAGCCCCCGTGTATTAGTCAGGTCAAACTCAAGTAGGTGCGAGCATTTTAACAGTCTGCTAAACAGTATTTGTTTACTGTTCCTCAGCTGTAAATAAGTTCTTGCCCTGAATAGTCTGCTGCCTTGATAGTTTCCTCGAGGGTGATGACTGCCTGGCAGAAGCTATTAAAATCAAACTAGAGAGTAAGAAACAAACATTTAATCCAGCAAAGTTCATGAAGATGATGGTTGTTTTAACCACACCAACAACTGGAAAAGGAACCATGCAAATTTTTGAGGCAATTTAAAAGAAATTATTTAACATACTTAAAATTATTAGGATGATTAAAGGATTGCAGCACCTGTTAATGAAGCTGAGACACCTGGAGAACAGAAGGCTTGGGAGAGATCTTAGTGTGTATAAATACCTGTGGGGAGAAGAGTCAAGAAGATGGAGCCAGGTTCTTCTCAGTGGTGCCCAGTGGCAGAACAGGAGGCAATGGGCACACACTGAAACACAAGAAATGTAAGAAAAAGATTTTTTTACTGTGAGAATGGTTGAACACTGGTACAGCTTGTCCAGAGGTTTTGGAGTCTCAAAGAGGTTGTGGTGATCTTCAAACGCTGAACGGATGCATTCCCAGACAATCTGCTCTAGCTGACCCTGCTGGGAGTGAGGCAGTTGGACTAGCTGATCTCCAGAGGCTCCTCCTGACCTTGACTGTCCTGTGACTACAAAAAAACACCAATGAAACAAACAAACAAAAAACCCCCCCGGCTTTATAAAGGAATTTAACTGGGAATTTTAGGGTCTGTCATCAAAAGATTAATATTTTCTCAATAAAAATGAAATGATTGTCCAGACTGGTGTTGAGTGACATGCAACACAATATAATTATAATGAATTAGTGCTTCAATGATATAATGAAGTTAAATACAACCTAATCTTCTCCTCTGGCCTTCCTTAGAAGAAAAGACTGCATGGGAAAGAGGGGTGCCTAGGTGCCCTCTTGAAGTTATTTGGGCTTTCAGCAGCTGCTGGTGGTTCTGAGACCTTTGCTCTCCCTGTTTTCCTGGCATGCTCCAGCTCTCTTGGCTGCTCCTGCTGCACCTGTGTCCTCTCTGAAAGCAGCCGCAATGGGCTGTGGTGTATTTAATGGGAACCACGTAGCTGAAGTAACTTGGCACTGAACACGCCACCTTGCTGCTTTTTTCCTCTGTTTGGATGTGTGCATCTTAAGAAGGGCTCAAGCAGAGAAGAAGTAGCTTTTGAGGCTCTTCAAGCTCAAGAGGTAAGAAATTCTGTGTTTGCTATAAGTGAAAAAAAGTGGGCATGTGAATGCTCTTTTACTCTTGTCACACTCTCCTGATCTGCTGGCTTCTAGCTCCACCCACTGCTTTCTTCCTTCTCCAGGTTTAAAGGTTTGATTTAGAGAATCATTAGTATGCTATGATGATACTGTTCATTTTCACAGCTTTGATGAACTCAGGGGTTAGTTATGATGACCAGGAGTGCTCAAAGTTAAAGGAGTGCTCTGTTAGGTCACTAAGGGGAAAGTGAGAGACAGAACCTCTTTGCAAGCTCTGCTTCCCCCAAGCAAGGTAGTAAAATCGCTAGTGTTAATGGTAAAGTTTTTTGTGGGGACCTCTCCCTCAGGCCTGGAATAACCAGGGTTAGAGCCAGGCCAGGTGGTGGTATTGTGGTGCAGCAATTTGTGGAGTCAGACCGGGATATTGCACATGCTGGCTGAAGAGACAGGAGGGTGGTGAGCAAGAATTGTGCAGCAGGCTGGGGTGGTTATGGCCAGGTTTCCTGGACGCTTGTACACCTTGCAGCTGCTGCAGGTCCCAGGCTTACTAAGCACACAGTGGTGACAAGAGGCAGGTGAATGGCCATGCCTCCTGCCAGGTGCCGTGCTCCTAGCACGGACCAAGCTATGGACTGCATGGGCTGGCATTGCTCTTGCAGCCACGACTTCATTGGAGATGGGGAATGAGTCAAAGCTGCAGCCAGGGAAGTGATAATTGATGGAGGTGAAGTGGTTCATTTGGCTTTGCCTTGTCAATTGTTTTGAGTCCCCACCAAACTTCTGCAGTGACCAAAAGTCAGAGTTGCCCAAGCTCTGAGATACCAGGTGGCTGTTTTACCTCTATGTCTCCCAAGTGGTTTTCTTACTAGGTAGGCTGCAGTCGTGCAAGGGTAATGTTTTTAAGTCACACTGCTTGTATTTTATTTTGTGAAACCAGATAGCAGTGATTTCAATCTTAAAGCTGGGACATGCTGTCTCTCCTTGATTCATCCTAATCCTTCCCCTGGCGTGTTGGGCATTTGTATGGGTTGGATCAGGTCCCACAGCTGCTGTTCATTCTGGGCAGCTCTTTGTGAATCCCAAACTAAATCTGGAGTGTTTTTGTTGTTTGTTTTGTTTTGTTTTTTTTCTTCTAAAACATTTTGTCACAGATGCTGTTGCTGTGGTCCTCTGGTTTCTCCCTCCACTTGCTTTGGCATTTGCTCTGCAGACTTGTTCAAAAGTACCTTGCCCACTTTGCTGGGTAACTGCTGAGCATGGAAATGCTTGCTGGTCTAATGATTCTTTGCTCCAGCTCTCCCTTCTCTATCTATTACTAATTACCCTTGAAAAGTTTTGCATTGCCTGTACCTTTGGTGGATTTCTAGGACTCAAATTTGGATGTCATGCTGGAGAGTGGGAGAAAAAGGGAGCTGAGTGGTGTAAGCTCTGGGCTTTCACTAGCCCATCTTGATTAACCTGCTCTGTTACAATAAATCCAAGACACTCTTTCTTCTGGACATGTTTAGTGGCTCGCATGTTACTTCAAGGTATGAAGGCAGATCAGTTACTTGTCTCTTCATTGTCTCAGACTGTGCCTTAGGCTTTGCAGTTTGTTAGAATGCGCAGTTTGGGAGGCGGTGTGGGAGGGGTGGGGTGTGAAAATTTGCTCTGTGTCCCCCCATTCCTCAACTTGCTTCTGGCAATCCTCTACCTCCGGTTGAGCTGCTGCCTTGACAGAATCAAGGCAAAATCAGAATCTTGTGTCAGTCTTTTACCTGTTCTGCACCTTCTGAGTGTCTTCCTCCCTGGTCAGAAGTGGAGGATTGAATGTGCCCTCCTGAACTCGTGTTGGGCAGAGCTGGTGTGACACAGTGGCGGCTTCTGGGTAACCCTCGGCGTGGGTAGTGTGAGTAGTGAGCCTCTTCCTGGAATTCCTGTTATGATGAGTGGCCTTGGCTATCTTGTGAGCTTTTTAATGATGACTGAGAGGGTGCAAACCTATCTGATATGTGACTTTTTCATTAGGAGTGGAGGGGGCTGCTGCTGAGCTTCACCTTTGCTGCTTCGTCCCTCTTGCTTTAAGTAACACCTTGTTGAGAAATGGGAAAACGGAAGCAGTGAGGGCAATCACTTTGAGAAGCTGACTTGGTCTTCTCACCATGATGGAGCAGCCCAACTGTATGACTTTGGGCTGCAATTGTAGAAAATCTCAGTGTCCTGAGTGTCCTCAGTTCATTTATTTATTTCGAATTTGTAATACTAGCACACAGAGAACATAACACATGATTCCTCTGGAACACCAAGTCTTTTGCAAGATATTTATTTTAGGCTTCTGCTGAGGACATGAATAAACCAGCAAAAGAAAGAAATTACAATTATGACAATAATGAGGTCAATCTTAGAGAGAAAATTGTCTTGAGAGCACCCACTTAAGTGAAATTGTGCACAGTTGTCACAAGTGACATTCACAGACACAGCAGGATGGAATCGATTAATGGCTCCTTTGGCCCAATGGGAGGTGGAGAAGCAGCTGTGTTTGATTTTTTTTTTATTTTTTTTTTTAACCTTCTTGCACACCGATGCTTTCCACGGAGGAGTGGTAAACTGGAATATTCTGACCATCCCGCAGTTTCAAGGTGACATCCTGAAGGCACCAGCTGATGAAAACCAAAAGAGATTTTTAACTTGTTTTAATCACTTTTAATATAGTAGTAAAGTTGGGGTAGGAACAGCTGGTACAAGGAAACAAATCATTCCCCATATTCATTGCTTTTAAAAATTCTCTCAAGTGTTTTAAAACTTGGTTTGTGAGTGCCAGCTTCTGAAAGCTCTTTTCCCTAATAGCATAGTGCAGCCCAGATTTAAAGGTCTGGGATGTGTGTTCTTATTTGTTGCAACCCGAATAAAGTCCTGCCAGCTATTTTTAGACAGGACATTCCTCCCCCCGCCCCAACCCAGTGCCTTTCTTCCTCTCCATCCTGCGTGTGCATTCCTTGCTCCGCTCCTCTCCAGCCTTGGAGCCAGACTGTGTTGCTAAGGAATTATCCCGGCTTGGAAGAGTTTGAACACTGTGTGGTAACTCAGTGTGACTGCTGAAACCCTGACGGGGTATGAAGGTGGTTACTCAAAGGAGAGGGGAAACTGCGTTTGGAGGCTGACGGGACTTTTCGTTCCTCTAAGCTCTGCTCCAAACCCACTTCTGTGAGACTGCTCCTGCTGCTTTTCCAGCTGGGAAGGACTATTATTGTGGAGTACTAAGATAGAATTTTTTTCAAAAGCTCCTGGCGCTCTCCCAGCTCTACTTTTGCTGGAGTCGGTGCCAAGGACATACAATTAGGTAATTAGGCTGCTGCACCTCTGTGCGATGGTTCTGTGGCAGGGCTCTTCCCTCACGAGCCCTCTGCCTCTGTCCGACCCAGGACAAGCAACTGCATCATTTAAAACAGGGCTTGAAGGAGCAACTGATTGCTCCCCTCAGCATGGCCTGGGGTCTCGGCCCTTCCCTCCGCTCGCTGTGGGGCAGGCGAGTGTCGCTTTGCAGGACTGGTGCCTTGGCTGCCCTCTCCTCCGGGCACCCTCTCCATCCCTGTACTGCCTGCAACTGAGTGAATGCTCCCTCCCAGGTTCAGACCAGCTCGTGTAGTCCCACTTTCCCTTTTCTTCAGTTGCCCTCTTTTATTTATGTAGTTATTTAAAAAAAACAACAACAAAAACAAACCCAAAAACAACAAACAAAACAAAAAAAAGCCACTCAGAAAAACCAACAACCCCCTCCCTGATGGCAGACTGCTCGCTCAGTCTGAAGCATTTCAGTGGGGTGGGAGCCTCAACTACTTCTGCAGAGAGAGCTCACCTCCTGGTGCAGTTTTACTCTGCCTATATTGTTCTGGTTGCCTCCCAGGTCTCTGCTGCAAGCGCCCATGTGCATGCTCTGGAGAGCCACACCAGGATGTCCCACTTGTTATTTCTCTCAGGGATTTCAGGCACTCCTCTTTAGTGGAGCTGCTGGGAACAAGCCATTTAATGCTAAGTTCCTTAGCTGGGTGCAAGGACACCAAGTTCTGCCTAGCTTCAAGTGAAGCTGTGTGCAGGACCTCACATGTAAGCCAAGAGAGTTGAGTTTGACAGATCTGTCTGCCACAAACCCTTTTACAGAAGATGCTTTTTTTTTCTTTTTCTTTCTCTTTTTCCTCTTAAGCTTGCAGATGGAAATGTGTGAGAGGTCATTTTAAAACAAAACTCAGAGGTGTATGCACTTCAATTGCTACTGTAGTTTAACACCTTGCAATCTTCAGTTATCCTCACAGTAACTGGGTGGAACAGGAGGGAACTGTTATGTCCCCTCATCTGTGAGGAGAGGATGGGGAGGAGTGGGGAGATCAGAGCCCAGGTGCCCAGGGAAGTGTAGGTGTGCAAGAAAGGTGGCTGAGGACCTCTGGGAGTATCTCTCCTCACTAGGGAGGAGGCCAGGTCTGGCCCTGAGCCTCTCAAGTCTCAGCCTAGTGTCTTCCTCCCATGACGTTACACCTTATTTCCCATAGTGATTCAGAAGAGAAATATAGGAAGTTGTGCTCATCTAATTATGAAAACATTACCATATGGCTGGTGGCAGCTGAGCCACCATAGGTTTCTAAATAGAGCTAAGAGAAGTGCCTCACAAACTCCGAGAACAAGTACTTGTGAGGAGGTTTGTATCTAATGAAATTTCCTCTTTTGCAATGGAAGATGGACTCTGAATTGATGAAGTAATTCGTTGCGCAGTTCAAGGAATCAGTTCACCCTTGAACAAGAGAGGCTTTCAGGCTTCAGTATTACAGAACTGTAAAGTTGCTACTATATATCTGTTCTAGCACTTTTTTAACTATAAAGACTGTGTTTCTTGGACAGCCTGAAAAACATCCTGCATGGTTTTTACCTCACCTTCACAGGCTCTGATGTAATGTGTAAGATAATTCCCCCACTGAAATGCATGACACTAGACTACAGTTAGGACTACTCTTCAATGGCCTTGCACGTTCCTGGAGAGGAGGGGTGGGAGCAGACAATACGTTACCTTGGCTCACAGTATTTGTATGCATACTGAGATATAGTTTGTAGAACGCATTTCACGCAAATGAATGGCTCATGTTGTTCTGTTTGTATTCATAGGGATGAATTCAATGTAGTTCTCAACTAATTTACATTTTTGTTGTAATGACGGTAATAACCTTTCACAAGACCTTCAGACATGAATTTCCTCTTCCTTTGTGTGCATAATCTCAGCAACAGGGGTGACTAAAGCAAATATCCTGCTCCACTCTCTTCTCCTACCACTTCTCTCCCTGCGTCTATACGTTTCTCCCAGTACGCACCATTGACGGGAGTGGTCCATCTCTGAGTTAATATAGAGGTACCCCGCTGATTTTGTTCCAGATACTGGTAACTTTATCTGCAGATACAAAGTACGTAAAGTAAAGATACAAAAGTATGTTCTAGATTCAGTGAAGCGTGTTACTCAAATGTCTGCTCCTTCTACAGAGAGGCAACACCTCCCTTTAACTAATTTTATTTTTTTAATGTATTTCAGAGTTTCACTAAGCTTTTCAAACGGCTAACATGTGCATGGCTATACAAGTATGCCTGTTCTGCCATACATTAATCTCTCTCTACTGAAAGAATGTACTCATACAGCTGCAACCCCCAGGGAAAACCACTCACTCTCTGAAATATTTATGAGCAAACACCTTTCCTTACCAGAATGCATGGTGATCCAGAGGTGACCTGCACTGTGCTAGAGCTTCCCATAACCCTAAGAAGCCTGTAGGTTGAGATCCTCTACAGATCAGTTCATTAACATGCATCAAGGCAATGAGATGTTCCACGATTTTTTTTCTCAGTGTCACCAATTCTACCACTCAGTTGTTTAACAAACAAAGCTAGGAGCTGCAGCACCGACCACCGCTAATTGCACTCGTCTTAATGTTTAAATAAATGTTTCAAGTGTAGCGTTGGGTGGTACTGCAATCACAAAAGGAAAATGCCAAGGGTTGTCCAACTGCCCCAACAGGCAGGAGCCTATAGGGATGTTATAGACTCAGTAAATTGATCTATGATATAATTATTAATGATGATTAACTAGTTTATTTCATGAGAATATGAATGCTCAGGAGCATGAAAAAGTGGAGAAGAAAGTTGATGGTTTGTGTCCTGGGTGAGGTTGGCAGAAGTTTGACTTCAACCTGACTCACCCAAGCAACCAGCATTCTTAAAAGATGATGCAGAAAAAAAAAAACAGTAGGACAGGTTCTCTTTCTTTTCAATCAGCATAAGAGGTTGTGCGCTTTTCCCACATTTTTTTTGGTCTTCAATACGTTACCTTGTAGAAACTCTAAAAGCCGGGAGATGAGGAAGCGTTTTGGCTTTCACATGGGTAAAGCTTAGATGGAGTGAGATGGAAAGTGGAATTTTACGGGACTTTGTTAAAGATTTATTTTTCTTGCCCTGACAGCCCCCCTCCTTCACTGTACCATCTGCCCCATTCCTTACTGGCCTTGCTTGGTCTTCTGGACTCAAAACTAGTCACCAGGAGGAACAAAACGATTCAAATGTGACGAGAACCTTCAGGGAGTTGCCCAGAGAGGTCACCAGGGACATTTTGCGTCACCAGCAAAACTAGGGGAAAGCAGCCTGGATTAAGGGGTAAGAACACTGATGGAAAGTCCTATTCAGGCAGCAACCCAGAGTGGAATTGGACTTGTGTTTGCCAGGTTTGCCTCGCCCCAACGCTGGGCTGATGCAAGTTAGCCTTGTGCAACACTTCAGCACCCAGTGCAGCATTCTCCAGTCACTACGTAACCCCAGTGCTCAGCCCCGCACTGGACAGCCATACTCCATGGCACAGATTTACAGGTGCTTTTCAAACCCACGCCATTTGTGCTGTACCACAGCGTAGCTGGTGAGCAGCTATAAATCTCTGTTCTGAATAAAGCTTTAAAAACCAGTGTGGGATGTAATGTGGGGAGAAGAGGGAAGCAGCTGCTATTTTAAAGATGGATCTTTGATTTGTTTCTGAATGTGATTTTGTGGCTTACAGTAGCAGGAGAGGATCAACTGACTTGGGAGGTCCCTTGGCATTCTGTGATGTGCCTCTATAGCACAACATGAAGATGCCGCTCTTGCTGTTTCTAGTGTCTTGCATTAGAGCATAGATTTATGCTCTGGAAATCCATTTCTCTTCCAAATCAACTGGCATCCCACCCTAATGCCTTCCAGTACCCCAAGTCGAAAATCCCTTAGCTGATCTCTTGTCACTCTGTGCCTTGGGAAGTCACCCTGTGACACCACCTCCCCAGCATTACCTGTGCTCTTTCTGTGTCCACGAGGTTACTCCTATCCGTCAGTCGGATGTTATGAACCTTAAGAGGGGGGGCACCCAGAGCTTCCAGTGCATCAGGACTGCTGTTCAATTTCTCCAAACCCTGTTGATAATACTGGGTCCTGGCAAAACTCTCTAGGTGAGAGAAACAGGGTAGTGAGGAGACTGTCCACTTAAAATCAAAACATAAGTGAAAAGGGAAGAAAAAAAAGAAAAAAATATGTTTCTTCCAGACTACCACACCCTCCCTGAAAAACACTCTGAAACTATTAATTAGGAGAAATCTGGCTGAAGGAGGAAACACGCCCTTACATCAGAGAAGCAGTGCTGAGCTGTAATGTTATTCAGCTCGCTTAAGTGAAGAGGGCTCTGAATACAGCCTGTTACATGCCGATATACAGTTCAGCTTATGGCTGTGTCTCCCTGATTTTCATATGTTTGTTATCTAAAAGAAATTAAAAAAAAAAAAAGGGAAAATACCATAAGGATGAATATCTGAAAAATATTCTGAATGTATTTTTTTTTTTTTAAGGGAGGTACAGAAAATACTTTAAGAAGGGGGAATATTTTGCAGACATTGGTGTGAGACAGAAACAGCTGCTGCTGCTGCGAAACTCATGCTGTGGTCTTGATACAGCTTTTCAAGTGGCAGCCATGAAGCTGCACCTCTACTGACTGGTGCATTAAAAGGGAGGCACAAAGAAGCGCCATTAGAGTTAATGGCCAAGCAGCAACAATAGCATAGTAGACTGGATGCTGCAGTGTTGGCATATGGAGGACAATTGTAGTAAATTGCTATTTATCAATGTCTGGTTACTATGTATGGCTGGGAAATGCTGTCATTTGGTGACCACTGCACAATGCAGAGCTGAGGCTGGAAATGTGCTGACCCTTCTTACAGAGGCAGAGTCTTGCTTACGAATAGTTTTAAGGCTTGCCTGCTGAGATTTCTAGATGTGCTTTACGTCAGCCTAACTTCACTCTCTTGACATCAAGAAGCGCAGAGTTAAGCTAAGTGTGTGCATATGTGAAAATCCTACTGTGGCAACTTTGCTCTCGCCTGCCAAAGAGTTTAAAACAAGGTGTAAGGTTTGTTTCCTGGTCTTCTTGACTGTTGGTATTACTATTAGAGGCAGAAGGATGCTTTCCTCTCTCCTTAATCAGAGGCATCCCCTGTGAGCCAGCAGCATCCAGTTGGCATAGAAACAGCTTTGCTAGGCTGCAGCCTGCGCTGGTCTTCCCTGGCCCCCTGGGCCATCCTGAGGAGCTCCAGCAAAAAGGGTTGCAGCACACCAGCCCTTTAGTGCCGACAGATCGCGGCAAGCAGCCGCTCAGACCATGTCAAAAGTATGTTGTGCTCATCCTGCAGGTTGGAGGGGAAGCAGGTTTGAGTTTCCTGGTGCTCCTTCTCAGCTGTTCCTTGTTAGCATCTCATGTGTTGGACATAAAATCCCCAACTAATCTGTTTGTCCACCACGTTTTCAGTAGGAGAGCTGAAAGGATGCTGTGGTTGGCTGGGGAGACTGCTCCCCTGAGGAGTCTCCCCTGAGGGTGTGGAGGTGAAGGGAATAAATAGAAATAGGATTACCTGACTGTTTGTACAAGCTTCCATAGAAACCATGTGCTTGCAATCTTCCCTTCAACCTGAAGGAAGGGGAAGCACCCCTCTCCCCCTGCTCCTACCACTATGGAAGCCACTTGTCTTTACAGGTTCCAGTATGGGTCAGTGCTGTGCACTGGGACAGCAGAAGGAACTGCGATAACCCTGAGCATGGGCCAAGGGAGGAAGGCTCCGAGTGTGGCTCCCCTGTCTTTCGGAGGCTACAGAAGGATGCGCTCTGCTGCAGAAAGTGTCCTTTCAACAGCCTGGTTGGGTTGTCAGAGAGCATTCAGGCAGCTGCTCAGTGCCACCGATACTGCAAGAGCAAGAAGTAGCTGTCGTGTGGTGCCACTTGATTGCACCGCTAAGTGATGCAGGGAACGAACCCTTTGCCTTTCTGTATAGCACAGGAGGTGACTTCCCCCCTGAGACTTCTAGATAACAATGCTAAAGCTGAAAATTAAAAAAATGCTAATGTCCTTGTTAAATCCAGATTCAATATTTTAAAGCATAAGAGGATCATATATGCGTCATATACTCCAGAGCTTGAGGGCATGAGCTGCCTAAAATTGAAGCCTGCTTTCCAGCCTTGTCTGATTTGTTATTAATACGTGTAAAATGAAGGGGAGGCTTCAGAGCTTATCTGAAGGCTTGAGGAACAGGCTTGGCTACACTTTTCTGGCAGCATCCTCTGATATATCAGTAGGTGAAAAGCAGTATCATTTGATAGTACCAGCAAGGGAGAGGCACAGGGCCAAGAGGCCTATAGCACTTCCCAAGAAAGAAGCAAAGCCTATTTCTGGTCTGATACTAAATATCTAGAAACAATTTTAGAAAAAATAAACATCTAACATTTGGACTAATAATTTGGATTCTTGGCCAAAGACATGCAGTGACTGGAGCTGTCTATAAACAACATTTAGAGAATGGGTTGGAATGGCAACTGTCTAGCTTTTTTTCTCCTTGTCCTGGTCTTCTCAATGCTGACCGCTCTTATCTGTCCTTCATTCAGGAGAAACTGATGATGTCTTAGCCCTTCACAGGCATGTTGTGTTTATGAGCCAGCACCACAAAGAGATTTACAGATAAGACTACTAGACTTTAATACCTTCTCACAGATGGTCCTCTTTTCCTGCCCAGTTGTAAAATCTCAGTAAGAAATGAAACCTGCATTACTGCCTAAGCTTTCACTTTGCCCTCACCCTCAGGAACCTCCCCCAGAAACCAGACTTTCTCCTGACCACAGCAGCCTGCTTCCTATGCAATACCCCCCTCTGGAAACGCATGTAGCAGCGCTTGGGAGAGCAGCAGCCCTGGGGCTGAACAAAGTGGAACCCAGGAAGTCAGAACCCAGAGGCTCAGCCACACTTCCCTTAACTTCATCTGCTTTTCACATCTTGCATGCTGCTATTTTCCCTGCTACACAAAAGCAAATGAAAGGGGGCAGAGGAGAAATAAGGTTGCTAACAGCACCAAGGCTTACTTTGCATAAGATTATACATCACGATGCATCCCCCGCTGCTGAACAGTCCCATGACAACAGCCATTTGCTTCAGTTTTCTTAGAGAAGCTGGCATTTTTCCTCCCTGAAAAGAAAAAGGGAAGATATTTGTTGTAAAAGAAGAAAGCTAAAGGGTTATTCTCTGCCCCCCGCCCCCCNGGGCTCTCACTTGCTGGGGCCCCACTGCGCGCCCAGAAGGAAGGGTGGTGAGAACAGAGCAAAGCGGGAACCCAGCCGGGTTGAATGTGTTTATTCAACTTCTTTTAGCGATGCCACCACTTCGCTAATTGCCGAGAAGAAAATGACCTCCCCGGTGTGGCTGGGGGCCAGCACCGTGGCGCATTGTCATGGGGGCTCCCGGTGCCTGCGCGCTTGCTCGCACGCTGCCAGCGTTCAGGCTCCGGGGGCTGGATTTCTCTCTCGAGTAAACTCCTCTAAAGTAAACATGCTCGCGGCAGGGCTGGATTTGGCCTGGAGTGGTAAGGGACAGAGCCAAGACAGCGCTGTGCCAGCAAAGATAATGGAGTCAGGGTGTGTGTATTCTGTTGTGTTGGTTTTTTTCCCAAGCCATGGATAAACAGGAAGGTTCTTGCAGGCTATTTTTCTTCCTTCCTGCACCGCCCCCAGCCCAAGCTTACCCTTTTAATGAGTCACAATTTTGGCATTTGAATGAATGACCCAGCAGAATAAGAAACACCTCTGAGAAAGTCAATCAACTAAACACTTCCACAGTTTGGGTAACAGGGGGACTGTGTGGCCTGAAGAGCCTGAGCTAACGCTGCTGCCCACAGCAGGTTAGTAGGAGTCGAGCTGAGTCGTCAGTGGGAGAGTAGCGTGTTGCTTCAGGCTGTGGCAGGATGGGACTTGACCGAGCATCCAAGTATCGGCTTATGCTCTTGCTTCTCTCACAGCTGGGATGGTAGGGAGGAATGGTCTTGACAGCAATTAAAAATTAAAAAAAAAAAAAAAAAAAAAAAAAAAAAAAAAAAAAAAGCAAAACGCTGCCCTTTTTGATGTAGGCACATAGACATCTGAATACTTGGGGAAGCTCTACGGGATTTCTAATCCCAAAGGCTTCACATGTTGATCCTTGTGCCACGACGATGTGACTTAAGTGTTACACTCAGCAAGAGCTGGTTAATAAACCAAGGCCCAAACCAGTCACAGAAATGTGACCTGGGCAAGGCTGTGTGAGTCCTGTTGTGAAAACCACCTCTAGCACCCCTCAGGTATGCATTAGTCAGGTATTGCTCAGCCGACAACCACAGTTTAGAGAGGGTGGAGAGGCAAATGTCAGGACTCCTTCCTATCATGGCCAGGTCAGGGTGACACAGGCAGCTTCCCTCTGCTCACTGCTCTGCTGACATGCCTGTACGCCATCTCTTGCGTCCTCTAGCCCGAGGGAAACTGTGAATGCAACCTGGGTACAACTTTCATCTGCTGCCCCGTTGGCACTAACACTGAATTGTAACACATGCTATCCCTTAATCGAAGGCTTTCCTTGTTAACTAGTTCCCTTGATTTTAAGAGCTTTTAAATATTTAAGTTTACTGTTTAATTTACTTCAAATTTAGAGATGGCTAGTAATGATAGCAACCCAGAGAAGCATGTGGGTATTATGTCCATTTTATGCCCCAAAAACCCCCAAACTGTGCCATTGGTACAGTCAGCCATCATCTCTCTCACTCCTGATGTACTTCTCTGATGAGTTTTCTTCTTCACTTCCCCTGGGGAACTTCAGCAGCGTGAGAAGTTGCAGCAGAGGAAGTACAAGTGTGTTTTTACAGAGAAATGGTGGCAGTTGTTTCACAAGGACAGTGAGAGCTTTCTGCTCGCCCACTTGTGTTTGCAACTTTCCTTAAATAGCAATTTATAACGTTATTTTTCCTCCCCTCAATCTGCAAAATCTGATTAATAATAAAGTTTCCCGTAAGATATGTCTGTCCAGGAGGAGGATCTGACACCAACACCACATAACAGGGAGGAGGGGGGAAAAAAAAAAGGTGGTATATCTGGAGAGTGGATCACATATAACAGGCTGTGACTTGTGGCATTTGTTTTTGCCCCTTTCAAAGCTGTGGCCAGGCAAAATTTGCTTTCTGTGATGAAATTCAGGGTAATTGAATGCAAATGTTGGGGGTGGGGGGTGCTGCCAGCAGTTTGAGTAAATGTAGGAAGATGTGGAGCTCTTGCACCAGCAAGGAGGTTTTGACTGAGACTCAGGGGACCTGCCTAGCAAAGGGAGGAAATTAGAGGCTCTGCAACTCGCTGTCAGCAGGTTTGAGGTTTGGTAGGTCTCACGCTCTGCTTGCACCCAAACAAGGGGGACGGAAAGTAAGAGGAGCTTCATGCTGATCAGTCATGTGCTTGTGCATGATCTCATCACCATCTCCACTCGCAGCAGGTCAACAGCCGCAAGTGCCTTGATGGTGCCATGCCGAGACAGTGCCATCTGGCAAGGGAGCTTGGCAGCTGAGAAATGGTGATCCCAGTAAGTCCTGCTGCCCCATGCAGCACTCCCAGCTGCTCCTTACATGCTGCCCCCACTTGCAGCCATTGCCCATTGCTGGCCCTGGTGAGGTAGGGACGTGGGGGGCTGAGGTGCACCCAAGTTGCAAAGCCTGCACTGGCTCTGCAAAGGTCTTCATTGCTGTAACAGGGAGAATATCTCCGCTGCTTGCTTTCAATCACAGTGGAAAGCCCACAGGCTGGACCACGCCATCCTCAGGCTAGCCCTTGATGCTCTCCTCCCACTGGTTTCTCAGCTGTTTTCCCAAGCCAGTCCTATGACAGCATGTTGTAGGAAGAGGTTTGGAGCTACGCGTTTTAACAAGCCTCTCAAGACCTTGCAAACCTTCTCCTTGATCCCACAATTCCATGTTAGCTTCCAAAAGTGAGGACAGAGGTGTCCTTGGTGCCCAGTGCATCCCTCACAGGGGGGACTGCTGCTCCCCTTCCCTGCCATCATGGTCCCTTGTGGCATGGATGTCCAGATATTGCATCCAAATCCTTGAGCATCCTTCAGCATGCAGCTTCTGATGACTTCTGAATGATGACACAGGAGATACTAATGGTGTCAGCTTGTTGAGGACCGAAACATAGTATGGAGCTGTTGTCTGTGAGGATTCATCGCTAAGATTTCTGCCCTCTGGCCAACCATGTTTGCTGCATCCATCTGCTGGTCTGCTGAAGTGCCATGGAGGTGGCTTGCTAGGAAATGGAAGTAGAGATGTGCTCAGAGATCTGCATCCTGTCCTGAGCCTTTCTCAAAATTACTTACAGCCTGCAAAGTGTAGATGCTATTAAAGGGAGGGACAAAACCCCCTCGACTTAATTTGCACAAAGGGAGTAACTGTAAGACAATGCACTTAGGAGAATCATATAGATACGACCTGCAATTGCCATCTAAAGAGGGAAGTTCACATTGCTATCTGCGGTGGAGATCTCCCTTCAGAACCTGTTATACCACTAAAAAGTATGCAAGTCAACTGGTGGAAAAACAGATTTCTTCACAGCCGGTAATTAAAAAAAACCCACAATTTCCAAGCTACGCTGTTCTGCAAAAACATCTTTTGCCCCATGCTATTTGCAGCAGTAAGAAAGATAAAGTGGAGATTAGCACACACAAAAACACTGAGCCTACAGTTACCAAAAGAAGAGATATTAAATCATTATAAGTAGTGTTCTCTAAAAATACATATTAAAGAGCAGAGCTTCCTAATAAGGGCAATGTTCATTTTGTGCCTTGAAAATGGTGAGTGAGATATGGTGAAGAAGGTAGTATTCAGGCTTAACTTTGAAACTAAGCAGAACCTGGGCACTTAACAACAACATTTAACAAACCCAGAGAAGTGGAAGACTCCCAGGGTCACATGTGAAATGGTGGGTTACTGCAACAATAAAGTCTGGTTTCAATTAGACTTTGTTTTCTCCACAGAGAATCTTCTAAAAATAGGGTGGGCTTAAGGGATTTTCCCTTATTTCAGCAAATTCAGGTCTTCTGTTTTGGTCTCTGAAATTTGTGTGGTAGAGGTTGGTCTCAGGCACCTCCACAGAAGGCAGGTAACAGTGAAGCAAGGGCATTTTCACCAAGCCACAAACATTCATCTTATTTGCCTCAGACCTGAGTGAGGGAGCTGGGGCTGCAGGTTCTTTGAGGCATTTCCTCTTCCTTCTCTTCTTCTCCTCCTTCTGGCATTACCAAGCTCCACCAGCACCTCCAGCTTCTGGGTGCTATCGCAGACCGAACAATAAACAATAACACTGCTCTGAAATCAGAGAGAAGCAACTTGATCCATGCAAACTCTGTGTGATCACTACTGGCTATCTCAGTTTGAGCCACTGCCTACCCACCTGGCCAAGACAATATACTCCTAGGCCACTGAGATAAGCAGCTGGGAGCCTTTAAACCACTTCGAACCACTGTAGTCCTGAGATGTCAGCATGACACACTAAATGTGTGGCAAAAGAGTAGTATTAAATTAAAACTTATCAATAGGCCTGAACATGGACCTGAGCGTCTAACTTGAAGGCTGGAACTGTTGCCTAACCCTTCTGCAATGAAACTCTCCCTTGGGCTGGTGGGATTTGAGTCAGCCTCAGGTCTAGGTTTTTGCAAGCCACCCAGGTAGTCACTGAAGTCACAGAAGATGAGAGCAAACCACAGGCAAGCACAAGCACACGCTTGTATTTCACATTCTTGCTCTCTCGCCCATCCATTGATCTTGTAAGATCCATAAGGCATTTGGGTGTGAGCCAATTTCTGTACTAATAACACACCAGGACAACATTTTAGAGACAGCTTCTTGACACTCACTGTCTACAAAATACCTTCATCATCAGTACTGTTACCAAAGAGACGTCAGTACAACAGAAGTGTTTCAACAGGATCATAATGATCAGAGGGCTGGAGCACCTCTCCTATGAAGACTTTCCTATGAGAGAGTTGGGGTTGTTCAGCCTGGAGAAGGCTCCAGGGAGCACTTGTAGCAGCCTTCCAGTATCTGAAGGGGCCTACAGGAAAGCTGGACAGGGGCTGTTTACAAGGGCATGGAGTGACAGGACAAGGTGTAATGGCTTTAAACTGAAGGACGGTAGATTTAGATTAGATATAAGGAAGAAATTCTTCACTATGAGGGTGATGAGATATTGGAACTGATTGCCCAGAGAGGTTGTGGATGGCCCATCCCTGGAAGTGTTCAAGACCAGGTTGAATGAGGCTTTGGGCAACATGTCTAGTGGATAGTGTCCCTGCCCATAGCAGGGGGTTTCGAACTAGATGATGTTTGAGGTCCCTTCCAACCCAAACCATTCTGTGATACTATGATCGTTTCAGCATATTATTTGCCCTTTTTAAACAGAAATAGTCTTAATGTACTATCTACCTCATTTCTGAGAAGTAACAGCACAAATTGTGCCTCCTGACAGCATGTTCATAAATAGCAAAGACATTGCATGTATTATCTGCCTTCACCAAAATCTCAGCAACTTGTAGGAAAGAAGTTTGCTTAATTCAGTCAAATCAAAAGTAGGAGTAATACTTTTTTTTTTTTTCTTTTTTTCCTCAGTGGTTCTTCTCCAGATGCACTGAAAAGGTGTATTTTGGTATTTAGGGAAGTAAAACACCTTTTTAGCCAGCTTTGAAATGGTCCCTGCCAGGGTCTTCTTGTGGATTGGCTCCTAGAAATGTGTAACTTATCTTGGTTAAAAGGCTTTCAAGGGACAACTCTATGTATGAGGAAGATTACTGGCAAGCCAGGAAACTGCATCAAGTTTATTTTCTGCCTTTGCTGCTAGCTAATGACAAGAAAAGTGAAAGGAGTCCATAGAGTGATTAAGGACTCTAAAGAGCCACCTCATTTTGTATCACATCTCCTGGGGCACACGCTACAATGCAGGTGGCTTGCTCAGTTAGTACAAAGCCTGACATGGTGCCTACAGATATTTTAGTTTCATTTCCTTTTCCTCCTCTCTTGGGTGCTCTCATTTGCACATTTCTATATATTTACATATCTTCATACATCTTCTGTACTCCACTGTACTCTTAAGCTAGGCAGTCTCTTCCAGTGGGCTCACCTGTACTGCATTTCTTTTCTTCCTGCCTGCCCACCTTCACCTCTCTATGTGTCCTCTTTCCCTGCAGGCTGTTGCACAACCCTAGTGCTGGGCAGACAGAAATGGTGAGGCCACTGATCCCGTTTTCTGAGGAGTCTTCTCCTGCCATCCCTTGGTTTATCCCTCTGTAAAATAGAGTCTGTTCTCCTAACTGCAGGTAATGAAGGCAGGTGCCTCAATCCTTTTTTGCTTTTCTCCTAAGATGCAAAGATGCTACAACCTAGTTTGTTCAGTCTTTTTGAAGGCCAGGTTCATGTGCCAGGCAGTTCAACAACCTGCTCCAGATCATCCTCCGAGACAACTAGAGCTGACGATGCTTTGTACTGAAATACGAGGGATATCGCAGAAAAGAGACACGACTAGGGTGTGTTATTGGAAAAGCAGAGTAATTATACCTACAGCCTGACCCATTTTTGCTGTTATTGGAGCACTGCATTATAGGTTAACGCCTAATAATCTGTCATTAACATCCCTAATTGTAAGTTTCTGTAATTGGACACCATGGGGCGGGGGGGGGAGGTGTGAATGTCACCTTTTGTGTTTTAGAGGTGAATTGCAAGGGATTTAAGAGTAAGAATTCATAAGAATGGCAAATGAAAAAGTTGCATCCAAGGTGCAGGAAGAAAAGACTAGTGGTGTTTATGGGTTTAACAGTGAGTGGTTTGCCTGAGAAAACTACAGGACAGCTTCTTGGCTTCCCTGCTGCTGGGAGTGAGGTCACGAGTGCCGCAATGCCAAGGTTCAAAAGAATTGCTCCACGCTGTACCCGTGCCTCCCCACAGCATGTGTCACAGCCTAGCTTCCAAATGGGCACGTTAAAACAAAAGAATCACATAAAGAAATAGCAAATATAGTCCTTTGACTGTCTTGTGCTGTCAGGATGAGAGGGAATAGCACTCTGTGCTTAGCAAGAGCTTAGCAGAAGTGGACTGTCAAGCCAGGGAGGTTTTCATAGTGTGATGTGTATTTTCTGTGTATAGTTACCTAGAACAGGTTCACCGAACCTGCAAGGTAAGTGATCAGTGAAGAGTACCAAGCCATTTCTCATGGAAAGATCAAAGAGCTTGCAATGCTTTCTATGCAGTGGTAACTACTTAGCTCTCTTGCCAGTCTGTGGGCATCTATTTGTGCCAATACATTAATTATGCCAAAGAGACTGACAAGTTCTCAAAGCCAAAACTAATGACCTATCTAGCTTTAAGTCAACTTACTAAATCCTGAGATGGGGAAAAAGCATCAAGAAAGACAAGGAATCTGTAATAGTATTCCTGGCACATTTTACCTTGTAAAGAGAAAAGAAAAGGATCACAAAACTTCACGGAAGTATTGCAGATGTCATTGGGTTAGGAACTGTATGTGGCTATGTTAAAAGTTAGTACCTGCCTGGAAGTTTACAGTCTCTAACTCCAGTCCTGATAAGGCTTATGCCTGTCTGTAGTCTTACTAACTTCAATAATAAAATCTACATGCATGCATTAAATAGGCACACAGCAGACAGTGACCTAAAGGGACTGAATGCTAGGGGACACAGTCACAGGGAAAAAATGGTTCAAGCAGGAACATAGTATAAATCATATGATGCTTGTTCCCTTGTAACATATCTGCTTCCAGAAATGAGGGGGGTAAAAGATGTGATCTACTCTGCTGTGATCAGCATGGAACCTGATTTACAAAGCCTTTAAAAATATCAGCGGAGACGGGAAGGTTTGCAGCCCTAAGGCCAAACAACTTGCTGATATGCCCTTTATTATATAGTATAATAGCAGCACACTTTTGGCACTTCACAAATACCCTGCTCTTATTCATACTTCCTACTGAAAACCAAAAATAAATAAAATGCTACCCTAAATTCCCCCAGATTCTCAGATGTGGTAAGTTTATTTCAAGTGCCCATCCTTACACTGTTCCCAGAAGGGCCCCTTCTTCAGAAAATGCAGACCCTACCCTTCTTCTGAAAGTCAAGTCCCTTTGAAATACATCAGATCAACACTTAAAGCCTAAGGCTTTGAGGAAAACTAATTACTTTCGAACATCTTGGACACCTGGATAGCTTCCAGAAGTTGGTCCTTGCCCACATGAGCAGAACTGGTTCAGTATCAGCTAAATCTGTTAACACAAATTAAGATCTAGGGGAAAAAATAGCCTCAAAGACTCGTGACTTTTTAATAAGCACTGAACACCAAAACCAGCACAAGACCAACAGGGATTCTGACCTAGAAACATTCTGTTCTCAAAAAGACAAAAAGGGGAAAAAAAAGTGATGGTGGGAACCACTGAAATAGAGGAAAAAAAAAAAAAAGGAAAGAACGAAAACTCCCAGAATACTTGAAGGTTTCCGTTCAGACAGATCCAGCCTGTTAACTTGTGCACACAGCTGTGCGAGTTGGGAGATGGAGAGAGCAAAAGGGCAAAGAAGTGGTGAAGCCTGCCACATCATTTGCACGTGCAGCATCTGGAGTCAGACCTTTAATTTGATCTGAGGAGTTGCTACCGATTTATCCATACGCCCTTGGAAAAAGGAAAAGATACGCTGGATGCTCACAAGACAGTTGGATGTGAATCAGCTTCTCTTCCAAAAATGAGTCAGGGCAAGAGGAATTTCAGAGAACAGCTGACTGCAATCCGTATTTTCCTCCTCAGAACATGTGGGAAAAGATTTGAGAGGAAAAATATCTCTCTGTTGAATGCTTTAAATGAAGTTTGTATTTTATTCACTAAATCTTAGGTCCTTCTATAGCTCCTGTAAGGGAAGGTAGCGATTTTTTTTTTTTCCTTTTGCAGACCTGTGGCACAAAAACGCAGAATGACTTCACAGGAAGCCTGCGCCAGGTTGCAGTTGGTCTCCCAAGACCTGGGCTGTTCCCCTGTTCATGTACCATCCCCTCTCTTAGGCTAAAACATACCAGCCTAGACAGGTTCAGCACAACTCCAGGGCTGTTTCCTACAGTGAACCTACCTTTAGGGATATGGGGACAAGCTTTTCCTATGGAGCTACAGTGTAGGGCTTTGCTCAACAAGGAGCCGTGACAGTCCCAGAGTGGGACAAAAGCACAAACCACGCTTTTATGTACTGTTGATGGGTGAGATTTTTCAACACATTGGGTGCTTTGTGTATGCTCAGCAGGCAATACCTTTACAGGATCATTGTTTCCTAAAAGTGCTAGGATCTTTGGAAATTAGGCTGCTTTATGGTATTTTCAAGACACACCCTCACTAGTAGCTTTCACACAGGGCTGCTAACAACATATATTATTTCCTCATAAACTTATTGCTACTGTAATCTTCAAATACTTGTTTGTGGGGTATGCTGATCAAATGCTAAATTACGACGAGCTAAATACAATGAAATTTGACAGATGTGGCATACATGAGACACATAGGTGTGCTGTGATCCATCAGAAAAGGAAACAGGACCAGTTAGCAGGGAATCACTGTTGCTAATGACGCTGGCAGGGATCCATGCCCACAGACTTCTTAAATTGAAGGCTGCAGAGGAAAGACTCCCTTTGGCCACAACACACACATTTTTCCGCTTGTTTTTGTTTTCTCATCTCACGCTACTCAGCTCTCTCTTTGCGGCAATCAGGAAGAGTGATAAAGAGATACCATCACTTTTATACAACGTTATTCCCAGGGACCTCTGCTTAGATAGAAAAAGCCCCTACTTGGTGTTACTTCCAATTTATCTGTGGCTTTTGCAGTTCATATGACACCAGCACAGGTAAGGCAGAAGACAGTGCTCCCAGGTTTCACAAGCAGCTCAGGGACTGATTCACTGTATCATTGTGGCTAAAACCATAAACTTTGGGTGTCTCGGTTCACGCATGTAAACGTAAGTGTCTAAACACTTCCTGGTTCCTACTTCACTGGAAGATAGTGACATTTAATGGCTGCAAAATGCTCTGACAGCCTAAGATGTAATTTTACTTAGGTATGAAATTTCCCATATGCAGTACACGCATATTAAGAGACACGACAATGTGTTCCAGGAAAAAAAAAGTATTTTGCAGCCCAGCACGGGGCATGTTGTTGGACCAGCAGAATAATTACAGCACCCTTAGTTGGCACTTATTAGAAAATTAAAGAAGCTGTTAACAGGTCATTAATAATCTGTGACTACCTGCCTTAATAAGTGTTCTTCAGTCAACAGGCATGAGGGTGAGGGGGTGGAGGAAACGATCACACCTTCTTGTAAGTCACTATAGAGGGCCGATACCCTTATTTTTCATCACTTTGTAATCTGCTTGTTTACTTCCCTCCTGGCGTCTCTTCCGACTGGCTCTTCTCTAGCTACTAGCTCTTACACCAAAGGACCGCAAGGCTCTTGGCCAGGGAAGCCAGCAGCTGCACCTGCAACAGCCAGGCCCAGGGGAAAGCCAGCCCTCTTTGCGGTGCCCCAGCCTGGTAGCTGTCTCCCTGCTGCTGAGAGTTGCCTCTAAACGCCTCTCCTGAGTGTGTGCTCCTACTTTTGAAGATTATTGTGTCTGCAAAGCATCCCTGCTCATTTACAACACGCTACGATTTGTTCGCTCACATCTTGCTCCTTGCCTTCTGCGTGTAGGCAGATGGCTGGAGAAGGAGAGAAAAGCAACTTGTTTCCTTGCTTCTTCAGACAGACACACGCTCTCCAGAGCAGACAGATGCCTTAAAGTCAGATCCAAGGCATCAATTCATCTTTTGGGTTCAGCTGTAGTGTATAAAGCATTTGCTGGCTCCGGTCTAATGCTTTTTGACATTGTCAGGCCCCCTTCAGTGAACTACTGCGTTGTAACCAACTTGACAGCAAGTATTGTTCTACATTTATTAATACCGTACGTGCTATCTTCAAACTGACATGTTCCAAGGCCAGGCATCAGCTGTGCTCAGCTCTGGCTTAAAAAAAAAAAAATAAGACAAAAGCAAAGACCTCCTGCTGCTAATAAATAAATAAATAAATAAAACCATGCCTTTACCATGCTGCTGCCACACCTTTTTACCCTTTCAATCTCATTTTTGCAATAATTTTTTCTTTTACTGGGGGTCTTAAAATTCGAAGTACCCACTTCCCTGTACCCTCCTGTTTTTGGCTTCCCTTTCAGGAAAAGGTTGGTTGTTTTTTTTCTCCCCAGTCTTCTTTCAATTTATTCCTTTCTCTCTCTTTTGGATGCAAACCTAAATTCCAGAAACTTGAATCTACATAAAAGTTAATTAACTTCAGGAACTGTTTGTCCTCTCCTTTTTATTTTTTTGGAATGCAGATGGGGTTTTTTACTATAGCCACTGTAATTTTCTATTATTTTTAAAATGTTCAGCTTAATGGGTTATGTTTACTTAGTCAATAAGCTGATGATGCCCATGACAGGACCAGAAGTGTTTGGTTAGCAGCAGGGAGGAAAAAAAAAATCAATAACTCCAAGCATTTGGCAGCTTTGTGGGCAGGAAATCATTTGTATTCTCTGGTTTAAATCAATGACCTTCTTTTCTTTGCTGTTCCAACAGGAAATTATAAACTCTGTGAACACTATTTGCATAGTGCCTTCTGCAATACACTTGTATATGCCTGGGCAAAACAATATGTTAACCCCAGAAGTGCTTCTCTGAGGTCTCCATTAGAGAAACCCAGGCATTTTAGCATAGAGCTTTTCAGCTGCAGGCACTTGTATTTATTAGAAGCAGAGGCAGAACAGAGCAAGATGTGAAAAGAGCTCCTTCTCCACTTCCAACGGCACCGTCAAAAGATGAAGGCAATATTATTTGATAACAGGATTGTCTACTGCAGAGTATGAGAAAATGCCTTCTTCGTAACTTGGCAACATGTTCTATTTTCAGTATGACAGACAGAAACTTGCTACTTCTACATTAAATTTGCAATTGCACTATTGTATCTTGCTTGCCAAGGTTGCCCTAATGTGGCTGGTATGGTTTGAAAGTGCTGCACCTTCACTCGAACTGAGCTTAGCATTACAGAGTTCATGTCTGTGAAAGTTTCAGCCTTCTCTATCCTGCCCTTTTGCTAAATGCACTTAAGGAAGAAAAAGAAATTGCCACCTTGTCTTGCCATGCTGATAGGAAGCGTTCCAGGAAGGTGACGTTCTCAGAAAAGGCAGTGTTGAGCCTGGCACTGAACTTGGTTTCTAATGTTTTCTGCTGCTCACCACTGCATTAAGTCCAGCTCAGCTATTTCTTAGCACGTAGGAGAGCTGGCATTCAAGAAGACAAGCTAGTCACAGAAGATGGGGGAGGTTTCTGACCCTTTTTTCTGTGTTTCCCCCAGTGTGATCACAGTGCAGCCCCAGAGTCTGGGATTCTTGTCTATGGCCAGTGCTAAGTGTTGCAGCTTGCAGCACCAGCAACTGGCACTGTACAGCTCCCGGACTTCAGTACCCCTTGATGCGCTTATCTTCATCCTGTGCAGGAGAATGACATGGTAAACCCGTCCAAAAAAACATGATTATAACCCCAGAAACCACCAAGGTCTCAGTAGTCTGCACTGAAATTAAATGTCATAAAATTCAGGCATCCATTCTCTGCTTTGCTTTTGCACATGACAAGTCCTTTCACAGTGGTTCTCAGCATCCCTCCTGTGCTCCCAATGCCACTGGCACAAAGCTGTAGTCATCAGGTGATACTTGCAGTATATTTATTAGTTATGTCACAGCCCTCGCTCCCTGAAACAGAAAGGATAGGAATGTTACTTGGAGTGACTGAAGTGGAAGTAAAATCTAAATCTTGGACTCCTGCTTTGTTTCTATTAATTTGTCAGATATAAGGTTGCCCATGCTGACCCCACAAGCATTTCATTTCTTCCTACTGCAAACTCTACATGCTTGTTGGGGTCCCTTCAAGAGCTCCTGGCTGCACCTTTTGCATTTTGCATCTGCTGTTCCTGCTTGAAGGGAGCCACCAAGAAAATGAGATGCCTCGCTTTCTCATTCACAAGAGACCAAAGCAGCATCACGGTATCACAGAAGAGCTGAGGTCAGAAGGGACCTCTGGAGGTCACTTTGTCCAACCCTGCTGCTCAGAGTTGTCTACAGCCTGTTGCCCAGGACAATGTCCAGACAGCTTTTGAGTATCTCCAAGGATGGAAACTCCACAACCTCCCTGGACAACCTGTGCCAGCACTTAGTCATCCTCACAGGGAAAACGTGTTTCCTAATGATCAGACTGCAGCTCCTGTGTTTCCATTTACGCCCATTGCCTCTGGTCCCATCACTGGGCACTGCTGGAAAGAACCTGGCTCCCTTTTCTTCACACTGTCCCTTCAGATATTTAAATGCATTGATGAGATCCCCCTCGAGCCCCTCTGAACAGTCCCAGAAAGCAGAGTGCTAAATCAAAGCATGAATTGGGTAGCTATTGCTCAGTTGACTTTCTTCTACTGAGTGAGTCAAAAGCAAATGTCCCTTTCTTTCCCTGTTGCTTTTCCTTCCTTCCCCACGTGTACATCTACTAAATGTCATGCTGTCACCTTTTCCTGTTGAATACCACGTACCTGGAATCTTTCCATATCACAACAAGAAATGTTTTAATCTGGAAAGACGTGCAAATAGAATGCTCATGCCAGAAATATGAACTGGTTTGGTTAGTTTTAGGCTTTGGACTGATTTGTGAGTGATTTATGATTACATATGAATAAAACATAATCAGAAACTGTGGAGTGATAGTGGTGTATGTGCAAAGAAGAGAGCTGCTCCTGTTACACATGGGAACGTATGGGCCATAATCTAATTCTTTTGAGGTTGTGAAAGGTGTGCTATGTGACTAATTCATTTCACTAATATATGACAAGCCACTTTCACAATGGAAAAAATTACTTTCCTAGATAATTTGTTTTTTTAACGAGTTATCGTAGTTGTTACCCTCCTAAGGGTGTATACTTTCTGCTATGCAGAAAAGTGGTATGGAATAAAAAATGCTGATAGACTCAAAAACTGCATTTAGCTTCAAAACAGAAGTTTGTGGGTTGTTGTTTTTTTAATATATATAAGCTATGGTCTTTGAGGTTTTTGCTCAGAAGACAACCATGAGTTTCATGTGGCCTCTGTAAAAAAAGGAAAATAGAATTCTTTCTGGGGAAAAGAAACTAGATTACCCTGCAGCAAAAGGAGATTTACAGCTGCAGTGTTCAAGAGTACTCAGATGGAAATTCAGCTCAAGAACTCTGTACTGACTTTAGGGCACAGATTTACCAATTGGCTCTGTTCTTGCATTGCGCTTAAACGTACTGTTGTATTCACAGTGAATTGAATGGGCTTTGCTGTAGAGGTGAAAAGCAAGACTCATTCTCTTTTGAGTTTAATACAGGGTAATGACTTTGCTGACTTCATTAGAGTAATTCTTGATTTATACTGTTATAAGCAAGAGCAAAGCCAGATTAGGAATGTACCTCACCGTGACAGTGTTCAGATGTGTATTTAATCTTTGTTAAATGAAACATTTGGAATAAAATGCACTATTCACTGCTCTTACCATTCTCTCCATAAATGCATTGTGAAATGGCTCGTGGTATTTTTTTTTTAACCTTTTATAACATTAGTAATGAGGACCCATAGCCTCCAAACCTTACTCTCCTCATGTGATACCACTTCAGTGTAAATCAAATTACTTTAAACGAGGCATAACTCGGTACCAGAGAAGACAGAGTAGGCTAGTTTACTGTATGTATGTACAAACAATAACAGAGCAGAATTGTCTGATAGATATACAGAGCTAAAATTTACCAGATCTGCTCTTCTACCCAAGGATGGTACAGAAGAAGAGCAAAACTTCCTCCTTTCCTGTCCCTGATATTCAGATCCATTAGACACACCCTCCAGTCTCTTATTTGTTCTTCTCCATTTGTGTTGGCCATTCCTTTTTAACAGGCCATTCTCCTCAAACCAAGACCAGCAGCTAGGCAAGCAACTGGTGCTGTACTCTGGCTTGGAAGTTCCTATAAGCATGGGATTTTCCCCTAGGGATGTTTTGTCTGGGCTGTTTTATGATGCAAAGGTCTTACTGGAAGAAAGAACTGGCCCTACAAAGTCTGGATGCCTTGCTGAGAGATGAATACTAGCTAGCATATATAATATCCAGTACTGGTGGGGAAAGTAAGAAGTAACCAATCATTTTTACCTTGTCCAACAAGCTGCACTCCTCTCATTGCATTTCTCCCCAAATCCGCTTGTTAACTGTGATTCAGTATGTGCCATTTGTGTTTTATGGGACTAAGAGTCAAAGCCAGTGTACTGGTGAAAGTAACAACTTTCTCATTAAATGTTAATGGCAATGTTTTAATTAGTCCCAGGGTTCTGGTAGAAAGTTAAGTCCTTCCTTCAATAACCAGCAGTTACAGATGCAGTAAGTGTTAATAACCTAATAGGAAACAAACTAGGCAGGCGTACATTCCATCACCCAGAAAATGGATTTCTTGTAGCTTTTTGATGGACTATTCACACTTTAAACAAAAAAAAAAAATGGTTGATTTTTAATATGGAGAGCTGGACTGTTTGCAGCACCTAACACTGCAGCCCCATCATGTTGTTTTCCATTTCTCTCTGACCTGATGTTTATCATGCTCCCTGCTACACAATTTAAAGCTAAAAATGTCACCTGGTTTAGGGGTGGGGAGAGGAAGAGATTCAAATGGGAGCAGCAACCATTTGCAGACTTTTAGCAACTGTGCTCAGATGCCAAAAGAATAAACATGAGAAATCACAAGAGATTTACATAGCTTCATTTCTGATACAAGCTTTTCAAGCCATAGACGTTTATAAAGAAGCAAGAGTATGCATGGGGATTATGTGGGAATGGGAGAGGGTTGCATATGTGAGTGTGACACCAGAAAGGATTTAGTGAGAACAGCAAAGGGACAAAGTTTTATCAAATGCTGGCCTGAAGGCCAACTGGAGCAACCAGTTGGTTTTCATCTTTATGCAAAAGAAGAGCTGCCAGTTACACTGCCATGCCTCCCCCATCTCTCCAGCCACCAAGGTTTCAGTTAGGGGGAACTTTCTCTTAAAGGGAGTCCAGCAAATTGCAAGGAAAATCCACGATGAGGTTTTTGAACGGTTGCTGTATCTTTAGAGATACAGAACCTTAAGGGATACTTTAGGGACACTGTATCCTATGTAGACAGGTTTTTGAAAAGTTACTCTCTCTTTAGGGATACAGTAACCTTTAGGGATACTGTATCTGTAGGGATAGACAGTTGCCACTTTGGTAACTGCTTTCTGATCTTTGTTTTTCTACCCTAGTCAAAAAACTAGGGTGCCATTTTCTTTGCTTAAGTAACTGGCCAGCTTAGGAAAAGTCTTCTGTGCTTTCCAGTTTAGGCAGTAAACTGAAGTTGCACAAAGAAATCTTGAGCTTTTGTCATGGCCAAGAAGCAAGACTGTTTTTTGGCAGCGGGCAGGGCTTTTCCAGTGATTCACAGCAGTTTTCCGGCCTCAGCACTGCTGTAAGCAAGGGAGATAGTGAAATGCAACCCAACATCAGCTCAGTGCTAGGCTGTACTAACAAGACCCGATTTACTGCAGATTTAGTACAACAGGGAGAGATCTGGCAATATGAGTATCAGCTACACAGTACTGTGCTCTAGTGATTTTTCCCCTGGCTGGTTTAAAACAGTTATGATAGGCTGATAACTATAATTATTTTCAACTCAATCGTGCAATGAATGCAGGCGTCTGAGGCCTGACTTACCGTATTCAGACGGAAGCTCAATATCTATGCCTTGATTTTTAGGCAGCTGAAGAAGCAAGGAGTGTTATTTGTCCTGTAACGCACTTGGCATAACAACAGGCTTTTATGTGCCACTCCTCTAAAATGGTGGTTCAAGATCGCTATCACTTGGTAGCCTCAATCCAGCTAAAAAGGTCTCCTGATAGCTCTTATCCAGACTCCACCTAGAACAAAAGAGAAAATGCAAAGGAGTGGGTATGTAGCAGAGGAAGAATATTCAGACATTCCTAAGGGTTCAACAGGGTCCCTCAGCCTCCCACTCCAAGACAATATCTAGTACTGTCAGTCCTACTGCCTGTATTTTCCTTATAACCAATTTACAGTAAAGCAAGAAGTTAGCACGTGATGTTTTGACATGATGGTAGTCCCACCAAAAACATTAGGGATCTCCTGCAGCTTTGTCTGGCCTTATTCACAAAACCCTTATGAAAATAACCACACATTCTTTTGCATGAAGCCATGCCTGCTGTCTGTCTGAACAGTGCTAACAGTATTTGTAAAAAGGAGGTAACAGGCCATGTATTTCAGCCCTACAATGAAATATAATTTTCATAATGGACATTCCTCCTGTACAGCTCTTCCTCTGTTGGTAATAATGAATAAATCCACAACAGTCCATGTGCTGGGACTTTTTTGTTTACCAGTTTATCCAATTTTTATGAACTAGCCAACCTGACAACATTCATTCTTCTAGTGGCACTTTGTGTTTACCAGTCTCTGCACATGCAGCATTTTACTCTGTATGTGGAGGAGGAACAAAATAGAGGAGTTAGTGTTTTTGAAGATGAAACATCTCAGGCTGCAGCCAAGATCTTGTAAGCTTTGTGAGAACTGGAATAAGGAAACCTGGGATCCTCCAGATTTGTGCCTCTTGGAGTCTCAAAGGCTGACTGAGAGCATAGTTCCCTGCAGCCTCTCACCTGCAGAGAAGATCCAAACCCTATTCAGTATCCACCTGCTTCCACAAAATTTTAGTATCCTCAATATCTTGAAGACCCCGTGCTTCTCTATCAGGTCTGTTATAACAGGGATGGAGGTTCCCAAACTATATACACGGATGCAGACACAAGCACAACACACATGACAGGAACAGTCATTTCCGTAGGAAACAAGGCTGAAATATGTGCAAGTCAGTCAATACAAAGCCAGGCAATTTTCAAGACAGCTGTTAAAAAGCTTGTTAATCATTTGCTAAACTCCAGGAACAGGACTGTGTCCTTGTAACAGAACTGCATACCATGCCATCCCAACAACAGTAACTCTTGAGTATTCCCAGCATGCAGGAGTTAATGTTACTGTATCACCATGAACAGCCCCAACAGAAATGAGACTTTCATCCACTGGTTGTTCAGCCTTAATTAATAGGACACTTTTAAATTAAACTTCAATGACATCTTTGGAAAGAAGTTTTACACCTACTATATTTCTTTTGGACAAAGCGGACTGCTCAGCTGTATTCCCAGCTGTACATTTTGTGTCTCCCAGCCTGCTGTGAGCTACTTAGAAATGAGAGTAACTTATGTCAACCGCTAGGATTTTCTACAGTACATATTACATCACCTTTCCTGAGAAACTTGTCTGAGCAGATCCCTTTTCTTGCTTTCTTCTTTCATAATGTCCTTCACATTCCTCTTTCAATATTTGTTGTTCTCTCAGTTGCTGGCATTTTAAGGAAAGGTTACATAGCAAAAGAGTCACTAATGGAGCTTTTTTCCTCCCTATCCCATGCTCCTAGAGAGCTTGTAGCACCTTTAGAGAAAGGTTTTCTGTCAAAAAAACCTACAGCATTCATTGCTGGTTTCAAAACAAGAAAAAGAATTTGGAGCATAAATTACCTTGGCCATTTTCATTCTAACAGTGCAGATGTAAGGAGGAGAAAGAGCAAAAGACAAAACCAAACAAAGAGAGCAAATTATGCTCTGGTGCAAGTAGAAAGCCAGATCCCTAAATTTTACCCTCATCCCTGATACTTAGGTGGCTGTGCCCCTGATCAAATTCTCTGTGCCTCTGCTTGCTTCTTTATGAGTCCTGGTCCTTATGAAATGGCCTTGGAAGTCAACAGTCATACGTCTTTCAAAATGTCCTTTAGATAAAATGTACCAATTGAAGTCTGGTCCAGAGAAAACTGAGGGTGCTGGGAGCCTGCCCAGTTCAGGTCCCTAGACGTCAAAGTAGGCAGTGTAAGAACGAAGTCTGTTAGGTCTGAGGACAGGATTTCGAATAAGCTGGGAATGGAGCCTAGGAAAAAAAAGATAAACATTTCCAACCTTAGGTATACAAACTTGGATGGCTTAATATACATGCTCACCAGTGCGAACACATACACACACGTCTATGAGCTGGCACGTGAGATGGCTGCTTGCTGTTTGTTTATGTGGGCTCTTTTACAGTCCCTCATTGCAGCAAGTCAGCGTGTGCAGTAGGCTGGTACAGTCGTCATAGGGCATCACCTCAGAAGCATGGTAAGGGCGCTTATTTTGACTAAAGCTAAATGGCTGAACATGATGAAGTTGGGAGGTATCTTCTATTCAAATGCAGCTCCTTCTAAACACAGTGGCTCCCACATTATCTTCTTGAGTAGTTTGAGTCTTTCTATACAAACAATGGAGAAGGAAATCTAATTCCCAGTCTAGGAAAGGAAATACAGCTAAATGAAACGCTGTTAGCAAGGGCAAGCATATTTTCTCCGCCTGTCTGAGAGCCCACTGAGGTTTAATAAGATCTTTTCACTAGCTGTAGTAGAGTCTTTATTACACTCCACTTGAATGATCTGTTTAGGATTAAGCATTTCTTGAGAAACACACTGCTTTTACTTCCGAAGCATTTTCCATTCCATGGTAACGCTTCATTTTAGCAAAATGCTGAATGATCGGTGTCATGTTTAACATGAAGTGTAACTGAAGCATGCTGTGCCCTGCAGTAGTGCTCTCTGGACCTCTGTTTTTTATGGGATCTGTGAAAAATCAACAGAAAAAACACAAGCAAGCTATTTTGAGCAGGCTTAATTTTCGTACAAATAGGTCCTCATCTGTACTGGAAAACTTTTAAAGGAGCAAAAAAACCCCAAAACAAAAAAAAAAATAATTCAACACCACTGTGCTTCAACAGTAAAATTATCTAAAAATTAGCTTAATCCTTTTATGATCAGCAATCTGGGTAGGTAAGTAAAGCAATGGATAATAAAATAGCCAAGCACTGGGTACCCAGTTAATGTATCAGCATGCTGTTGATAGTATATCAACAATGGTAAAAGAACAGGAATTAAAGCAGAAGGCAATACTTCATTTACTATTCAGCTGGGTTTACTGCTTAGGAAGTCACTAATACACATTCACAATGAATACTAGAAGTGAGCACAAGCAGAAACTTGCCTGTTACCCAAATGAGTATGACTAGTGCTGAATGTTTCTCCTACTAATCTTTCTTAGAGCCTGAACTTCACTTCCAGAAAGGCAAGATTATTTGGGAGGTTCCGTTTTCACACTTAATTGCAGAATCAGACACATGGAGCTCTCCCAGGAGCTCTTTGGGTTTTGGTTTCTTCTGAGCAGAAAGAACATCAAAGAGTTACAAAGCCCAAAGCACCTGCTCAGAACTTGGTTCGCTGATCTGCCAGTTGTGTGTTGGATTGGGAATTTCATTCTCTTTTCTGGAAGGTAGAAAAGAAGAGGGGAGAGGGGAAAAATAAAAAAATAAAAAAAAATTTAAATAAATAAAATAAAATAAAAAGGAAAATTAGCCCAAAGCAGTATTCTGTTCTTGTTCCAGGATTTTGTCACTGGCCTCTGACAGACCAGGAAAGACTTCAGTGTGTGAGAAACAGCACTGAGAGATCAGATTGGAATGGGACACACCAAACTAGCGGATGCGGTAAGTACAGCATGCCCCTCCTGCCCCTTTTGACAGAAACCACTCACAAGACCACGTGAGTACTTTCCCACTTTTCCTGTCTTAGGAGTCTCAGGTGAAGAGGCAGCTGCCTCGTGTCAACCGACTGGGAAATGTTAGGCGTGAGGTGTGTCTTCCAAGAGGTCTGAATCAGGATTGCAATGCCCAAGTCAGATGCCTAAAGCAAGGAGGCAGTCTCAATCCAGACTACCCTTTTCCCTTCCTGAAATGCTGAAGTTGCTGATTTTCCCACTTGTCTTTTCAGTTGCTATGGATTTCTGTTAGAAAGGGATGATACAGTAAATTAATTTCTAAAGTACTAAAACATGCTGCAATGAAAGATTTAGCTAATGCTACTGAGGACCACTTGGTGTCACATACAGAAGCCCCGTGTAGGATGGGCTGCTATCACAGGTAAAACCAGCTGGGTTAGTAACAGACTGGAAGCTGTGGCTTCTACAGAGAGAAGGCAGACTTGGGACAAATGAAGGGACATGAAACAGAAAGGGAACTTCTGACCATACTTTGCCCCCTCAATCTTCCATTTTTACCCCTTCCTCTCCTCCCACTCCATCCTTTGTTCTCCCGCCCTTTTGCAAAAATCCCAAATGGCACTGGTCGTGTTACAACTACAGATCATTTGTCAAAGATTTCTCTCCTCCCTCTCTGTATGAGCTAATCGTTCCCAGCAAGCTTTCTGGGGTGATGAATCAGTGGCACAAAGAAGTGACAGATTATATGTGGTATTTATTTTCTTCTGCTTTTATAAAGCACAGGAGTCTCCTCCATCCACAAGCATAGAGGAAGTGGTAATGAAACATACTGCAGCTGGGAGCTCTAAGGATAATGTCTGCAAAACCTGCAGCTTCCAGTAAAAGTCTTATATTTTTTGTATTATTTTTTTTTTGGTACCAGGCATTGCTGGATGTTTACTCAGCGACACACTGTGTTAAAAGTTGCAACATTCACCTTTAAACATTAATTATCAAGGCATGATTGCTTCAAAAATCCACTGCCTGAGGCGAGGGCCTAGGAAGTGGAAAATGTAATTTCAGAAAGAGATGAGAACAAATGCTGAGCCTTTTAATTGCAGGTTAGTACAAATGACTAACAGTAAAGCAAAAATCGTTTGGATGTATTTGTTGTTCTGAATGTTGAATTCAAAACTTAGGAGTGAGTTGCCTGGGGTTTGGGGTTTTTTTCCCCCGCTGTTTTTGTAAAAGTCAGAGCAGCTGGTGAATTTTGGAGAGGTGCAGGAAGCACACTTCTAAAAATTCAGTTAAAATCATTTACTAAATTGGAAGAAAGACAGAAAGTAAGAAAAGGCTCAATGATGCACGCAAGTCAGACAATAGTTGCACTAGTTGTTGGACAGTTACTGTGCTCATTTGGAGTTTCATTTCGGGATGAAGGCTACAGTGATTCTCAGTGTCTATCTCCATCTCCCTCAGTTCTACTGAAATCTACCTGAAATTACCAACAGTATAACAACAGATTGGGCCTGTTTCATCATGTGTAGCAACACAAGATTAAATGCTGCTGTGATTCAACATTGCTGTATCAGATGTCCCAGCCTGAAGCCAACAGAACCATTGCAATAGCAATGGCATCTTCACCTCTGCCCTTCTGGCCTTGCTGCTGGTAGACTGGGGACAGCCCTGCGGAAGCACCTTTGCCGGGCATCAGAGGCACCTCTTTTCCCAAAAGGGGATAGAACTTGTTCATTTTAGCCCCCCACATTGCCCCTCAGTGTTGGCCATGCCTGGGAGCACACAACCAATGGGAAATGTAACTCACAGTCTGGTGGGCCTGAAGCTGGTTTCTTGTGTGACCATAGGGAGAGACCATAAGGGCAGGGTCTGTGACGGTCCTAAAGTTGCAGTTATGCACAAAAGCCCAGAGGCCAAAGAGACTCCAAATTGTGACACTCATCTTTTCTAATGCTGATGTTCACCAGGAACCTCCAGTTCTGCTACTGGGTGTGCTCAGAAGCACTTCTGACCTCATAGCACTGAACAGCTTGATGCCTGCCTCTCTAGGATTGAGAAATAGCATGCCACTTCACTACCAGAAGGGCCTGATCCACCAGGTATATAAAAAAATTGCCTAACCCATCATGTTTCATCCAGAGGAGCAGAGCGAAGACAAGAAGAATGTGGTGATGATAGTGCTTGTGTGCCACCTCCTCTTCCCACTTGCTTCTAACAGTTCTGTATGGAAAGCTTTTTTCCCCATAACCTGGGAGATCTGGTTTCAACACAGTCTGACTATGTTTTCTTGCTGAGTCAGTCTGCACCCTTCTGTTAAATGGGGAATAAAAGACCTTCTTTACCTCATGACCACACTGTTAAGAGTTTGCTCCCTACTGAGTGGGCTGGCTGAAGCCATGCTGCATAGTGCTCAGCTCACATCTCCTCCTGTGAACCTGTGGCTAACAGTTGTTATTTTCTGTACATGGGCTAGGTGGGGGTTTTTCAGTTCAAAGGATGGAGAATACTAACAGGTGTATGCTACAGGCCAGCAGAGCAGTGCTGCGTTAAAAACATTACAATGCCAGAAAAAATTGTTATGTGCTTTAGGAAAAGGATGGGTGAGGGCACAAATTACGCTATTGCCTAACCTCGAATAATGCTGAAGCACTGTCCTTGTGGAAGGAAATACATTTGGTGGCTTCCACATCTATCCCATCTGTCTGGAGCAAACCCTGGAGTGCACTACATGGTTGATGACACTCATGTTTTCCCTTGGGGATACCAACAGATTTGTTCCAGAAGAGAGCTCAGACACTGACAGGTGTCTGACATACTGAACATGGGTAGTATGAATGACCAGGAAACCCATCCCTGGAGCAAAACAGGAGTGAGCCAAGCTACTAGTACAGACACAGCAATTTTAAGCAATAGCTGTTCTACTTTGATGGGGCCCAAGAAGTCTAGGAGAGGTATCTCTGCTGAGGTCACTCTACTCAGACAAAGCACCAAGCAGAACATCAAAACCAAGTGAAACACAGTGCTGTACTGCAGTCCTCAGTTGGTGTGGTCAAATAAGTAATGATGACACTCATTTTGTCACTATTCCTCCCTCTCACATTTTCAAATAACCCAGGTGAGTGCTGCCTTTGTAGGGTGATGCCTGGAAGCATGCAGAAGAAGACCGCGGCTTGCACTGTCTCTGTTCCTTCCTTTGCCAGCAATCCAGTGACCAGTTTCAGTTCTATCACAGGTACAACTGGGAAACTGAGAGGTGTTTCCTGTGCCTCTGCCCTCTTGAATGTCAACTGCTGCTCTACGGAAACACAGCTGCCACTATGTTTTCCTGACCGCCTCTAAGATGATTGTTAAGGACAGAAAATATTAATTAAATTTTAATTAATAAATTGAATACCGTAGGGTTAATTATAGCTATTTAGAGGGAATGTATGGGATTTGGAGGGCCTACCTTCTGGTGTTTTTGCACAAAGTGTTGCCTCTTCCTCTAAGCTCTAATTATCTGGCTTTTTTTTTTTTTTTTAATAGCCAGTCTCCAAGTGATTGCTCAGTAGCTCCCATTTTGTTCCTCATCAGCAGTTCTCCAGCACAGCTGCTACAGAAGGGAAGCAGCCCTGCAGTTTGCTTTGCAGGGAGCAGGTGATAAAGAATCTATCAGAAGTGGTATAAACCAGTAACATAAAAAAAAGAAAAAAACCCAAGAGGCCCAGCCCCTAACATTGTCTAGTAAGGGGACTATATAAGAAACTAAGGACATGGGCAGAAATAAGAAGGAAAAGTAACACCTGAAGCTGCTGCAAGGTAAAAACAATCCTCTCTCTCTGTGCAGCCTCTTGTGCAGATGCATGTTCTGCCTTCTTGCATATGCATAACACCAGAGTCATCAACAGCAGACAAGCACCAGGGAAAAAGCAGGCTGTTCCAGTGCAAAGTCAACTGTACACCTCGGAATAATTTCTCATCTACTCCTGATTTTCACCTGCATGTTTCCTCCATAGTGGTAAAACCTTTTTAAAATTTAAATGGACTTAATTATCTGTATTTTAAAACCAGTTACTTTTAGCAATTCAGTGTATAGCTATAAAGAGCAAGGGTCCTTTCAGAAGACTGTTAAACTAAATAAAGGCACCCAGTAAACATACTGTGCCCAGATATCAAGTTTATTCCAGCCTGCTTTTCAATTTCCTGCCACTAGATGCAAATTAATAGTGCCTAAGAACCAGCACAGAAGACAGCTTGGGGAGTTTGGGGTTTGTTTTGGTTTGGTTTGGTTTTTTTCCCCAAAAGCGGTCAACATGATCAGCAAGCAGCTTGGTGCTTTCCCTCAAGTATCTTCTCCTCCTGCCTGCTAGTGTTCATGACTGAACGGTTGCCACAGAGGGAGTGCAGGGCACAGGCTGGAGGACAAGGACTGGCAGCAAAGCCGCAGCCAGCAGCTGGCCTGGTGCCTGCCCTCCCCTTCCCACTGCAGCAGCTGGCTCTGCATGGCAGGCACAAGAGCCTGGTTTTGGCTCCTGCTGAGGTGCGATGAGGTGAAGAAAAGAGGGAAAAAAGATTTTTTTTAATTTTTTTTTTGTAACCAAGAGCAATAATGCTAGTGAGGGAAAATGGGGATAGACTGGCCAACATGGAGAGCAGGATATCCCCAAAACCCAGCGTGGATCCCTGTGGTTTCTGAGGTTGGAAAACCATTGCCTAAATTAAGAAAGCTATCTTCCATCTCAAGAAAGGAAATGTAAAAGCCAGAATTGCTCTTGCAGAAAAGGCTAACTTGTCCGGTTCCTCAAGCATGCTTTAAGATTTTATCCACTCTCCTTTGCAGTGAAATGGTTTCACTGCCCAGGGGTGCTGAGCTGAGGGCTTTCCAACACCAAGGTGACTCCTGATCCCACACTTTGGCTGAAAGCCTCAGATTAGAGTGCCAAAGCCCTGCTCCAAGTTTACCTTCCGCAGCCACAGAAATTCCCCAAAACGGAGAAGATAAAGCACGGTCTCCTCTTTGAGTATTTAGAAGATTGTCACCTGAGAAATGCTTGCCAGTGCGTGTGATGTCTGCTACCACAGATACACACACATCCACTAACAGAACAGCAGTGCCCACACAGCACTAGCAGCTGCTGCAAGACATCCTTTAAAAAAACCCCAACTCTGAATGGTGTCTTCAGATGGGTTTTCTCCCCACTTCAACCACAAAACCAATTTGTAATGAGTAGGTAAAGATCCTGTTGCTTAAAGCTTTTGCTCCTCCCGAGGCTCAGTTGCTTATTCAAGTCGCAAGATCCCAGTCACACCTACGATTATTGGTCACCCCCATGCCGGTCACCCGTGGGTTCAGAAGCCTGGAGCAAGGCAAGGAGAGCACAGGCTTGGTTGCAGGCTTAAAGGGCTGAGAGCCTTTAAGGAGGCTGAGACCCCGGATTAGCGAGGCGTTTCCAGCCGGGGCGGCTGTGCCCGCCTGGCTGGGGCCAGGCAGCAGCCGGGCCGGGCCGGGCCGGGCAGAGAGAGCTGCCGGCAGGCTCGGGCTGCCGGTGCCACCTTCTGGACACATGCGCAAGCGTTATTCACCCTCCCTTTGGGATGGAAGCAACACTGTAAAGTGTCTTCATTTCACGTCCCAGCCCTACCTTTTGTCTGTCGTCGTGGTCCCCCCCGCCTCTTTTAATCCATAGTCATGTAGCACATAACTCGAAGGGGAGCAGCCTCAGCAGGGCAGCCTCAGCACGGCCCAAGACAGCTGCACAGTGCATCCTGCCTTCTGTGGAAAAGTAGGTACTGCAAGCTCAGAAAAATGCTCCCTCCATTTAGCATTTCCTCTTCTCCAAGCATCTCGGAGAAACAGTCAAGCAGGGGAGAAGTAGAGACGAGACAGTGGCACTCCTTATGAGACATCTGTGCATTTTAGACCAGGGAGGAAGAGCTGGGGCATGCAAGGGCACCCTGGTTAACACTAGCGGCACCATCTCAGGGGCTCACAGGGTATTAATTTCAGCAAGGACAAGCGTGTGGAGAGGGGTCTGACTGGTCTTGCTGTCCGATTAGCTTTAATGGCTGTATGTGAATGCAGACACTTAAAGTCTTGCCATTTATGTCAACAGCAGTCGTATTTTCAAAGGGAATTGTGCTCTTTAACATCCAAACCACAAACTGTTGAGCATGGTTACACCACGGGCATTACTGAGAGCAAGGCTAAGGTTAAAGAGGCCGCCTCATCCTGAAAGAATCCAAAATTACATCTCCCGCGGATAGCAGCTGCTGTCCTACCTATACCTTCCTTATAGCTTCAGAGTGAGACCCGACCACTGTCTTCCAAGCGGCAAATGAGATGCATACGCCCAACACAGCATCAAAACCGGCCCGCAGAATAAGCTTGGGAACAACTTTTAGCGCAGAGAAAGCATCTCCACAGAATGGTTTAAAGAGAGCAATAGGGAGCAGCAGACCAGGAAAAGCCGTGAGGTTGAAATGTCTGAATTGGTAGAAAGCAAAAAGGAGCCAAAAGGAACAGCTATGGGGATGACGTAAATGGAAGGCAGCAATGAAATGTTGCAGGCTGCAGAGCACAGTGCTGCAGGGCTCCTCATTGAAGACTTGTTCAAACTAAGATGGAGCTTAAGAAACGTGGAGTTTGAAGCTGTCAAATGCTTGCAGCAGCTGCAAACATGCAGCACCTACAACAAAGGGCCTCAATTTAGCGGCAGCTTTTTTTAGGGATTATTATAACATAGGACAGTGGCAATAGAGGCAATAGGTCATAGGAAATGCACAGGCAATGAAATGTGGTCCACGATGGGAACTTAAATGATCTAAGTATTATATGCTGCTGCACTTCTATGCGGCCAATGACACTTGTTTCCATTTCAGAGACTGGGGCTCAGCAGTGACATGGAGTCAGACTGAAGGACCCATGAGGCAGACATACAGCAATGGTAGGGCAATATATTTATTTCAGAAACATAAACTACTTGACATATTTTTTCATTACATTTATTTTAACTCTGTCAAGCCTTCCTTTAATATGCACATAGCTTAACGATAAACACCAACCATGTGGTGATTAAAGCCGCACTGCAGCTTTGATATTGCCATGTCGCTATTATGCAATCCGGTTTCAGATGCTGACCCATCTAGATTGTCAGTTTCTACAGTTGGACTCCACTAGAGTTTAGTTGCTGCATAACTGGCCCAAATATATGTAGGGTTACTGCTTGTTTGTGCAATGGCTTCACTGGATTTCTTTTAATGTAGATTTATTAAAAATAGCAATAGGCTATCTTCCACAACAGTGTGATCAGAGTAACTGATGATAACGGCAGTTTACTGAGGTCAAAGCACTTATTCCTACTACTGTTAAGTCTCAGTTCCCATAGCACTCCAGGAAGGACATGGACAACTCCTATCTGAAATAAGTTTCAGCAGGATCTGGGATTCTGAGCCATGCAGAAAGGGATTCATAGATGCGCCTCTCTCTAGCACTGGTACTCGACAGTGTTGTGTGCTTTGTAACAAAGGGGGTCAGTGAAGTACTTCTACTCGCTCTGCCTACTCCTCTGGCTGAGGAAATAGCAAGATGTCTATTTATAAATTTTATAATTTCCAGTCTTTATTGATTTTAAAAGCATCTTTAGCATGCAAGCAACTGTTTAATGCATTTTGACCCCAAAGCAGGGCATTTGCATTAGTAGTCCCACTAGAACGTTTGTCCTTTCGTGTCCATGCATTAAGGCCCTGTTTAAAATCTGTCCATGTCCCTAATCTCTCTGGGGAGCTTTCCCTGAATATTCAATGCTAGTCCACAGTCTGTAACAAAAGAAGGAGGGGAAAAAAGAGACACAGAACAGTGTTTATGCATAAAGTTCTACAGCCTTTTCACGTAAAAACATACGCACACACAAAAGCACCTCAACTACAGAGCCTGGCATTTCCACAGCAAAGATCTGACAGCGTGTGCAGTTTTTCAAGTTAACTAATTTACAAAAAGGGCATAAGGCATCTAAGCTCCAGATGCACTCATTCAGGCAGCCAGGGCCATAAATAAAATAGAAAAGAATGCTCTGACTCTAACATGGGTTTTACAGAGATGTGTTGAAGGTCTAGCAGATGGGTTTTGCTGTCTCAGCTTTTACCTGTATAACAAAGTAAATGCTTAAAGCTTCTTACTGGCTCCTTCAATTCAAAACCTTTGCATTTTCTCCCATATGCTCCCATGAAGATACAGCTAATTTAAACAATGAGCAAAATCCTACCCCCCCAGGGAAGCTGATGGCAAAACTCCCACTGGCTCCAGCAGGCTCTGGGTGTTGCTCAACGTAAATGCAATTGGCTGAACTTGACTAACAGCATAACCAATAACTGTAATCAAATTTGTATTCTTTCATCTACAAATCTGCCACCCTAACGCTGCCCCTGGTGCTGCTCTCACCCTGTGGTTCTCATGGAAGAGCAAAATCAGTGACACAGCTGCTGCCACTGGAACTGGGCTCACTGCAGCCTCAGCCTATGCTGACAAGCAGCTCTCTTCCGTGGAGGAGTGAGAAATCCTCTCCTGAATTAGGACAACATAGCAAAACATTTTGTCATACCATTAACTTTGTTTTGTTCAATCTACATGCTGTTCTAACACAGTTCCTATGAAGCAGAAAACTAGAATCCTGCATTTGAAAGACAGCATATCAGATAGCAAAAATTTCAGATTTTTCAAAAAAGTTTGCCAGTTGAGAAATTAGGTTTTTTTCCCTCACACAGAGACTTCACCATCTTCATCATCCAATAGAGCTTTCATTAATATCTAAGTATTCTTTTTGAAGCCAGTCTGCTGCTTGGGCAGATGGCATGAAAATTTTACAGTCCATTTCATCCCTGATGCCCACAGTTAATGCTCACCGTTAATAATGGGATACACACATATGGGTACACATACAAACACATGCAGATACAGACAGGCTAAGAGAAGAAAACATTTCTGATATGTTCTGATAAGGAAATTAAACTATGGAAGGCAGATTCCTGATCTCAGCACATACTAGAAATACATCCTCAAAACTATGTATTTGGCTGACTTTGGGAAGAATTGTGCACTGTGAAAAATTAAGCAACGCTTCCTCATTTAGTATTTCTGGAAAATCAATTCCTCTGTGTCTCTTAATCCTTATCAAAATACATCTGCTTACCTGCACTACTTCGCTTCAAAATATAACCATTTGGTGGCCATAGTCAGTTTGGTTACTGTGGATGCTGACTATTTGCCACACTTCGCTGATCTGTCACTGCAGGTCTCAGATTTAAAGGTATGTTTGATTCACTCCGTTTCATAACCAAGGAATACATTTTCCTCTCAAGATTCTGGATTTAAAACATAAAATCCCAGCACTGAGGACAGGGAGGTGGGAGAGGAACAGCCAGCCTGGAACTCCCTAAGACCACAGCTTGCATCAGGAGGAAGCAACAGGGGCAACTCCAGGGACGGGAGGTAGAGCAGGCAGTACAGGGAACAGGCAGCAAGGGAGGTGCCAAACTAACTGGGTATGTCCTTCCAGAGCCCACCGTAAGAGGCAACACTTGGCGCAAGCCCTTTGCAACCTCGGTTCCTGTCCTCTTTCTCAGTGCCTTGTCTCATTTCCCCCACAGCCCCCATCCCTGCTTGCTCTCAGGAGCGCCCCCATAAATGCACCTCAGCTTCCAGTCACAGCACTGCTTTGTAAAAGCCGGAGGAAGAAGAAGAGAATAAACATATCTGAGGATCAATGACTCAGACTAAGTAGAGAATGCGCTTAAAGCAACTTTGTTTCGGCAATGGCAGTGCTCTGCTGTTAGCTTTACCCCTCTTATACTGGGTCATCCCAATACTTTTTTCTCCATTTAATGGTGACGTTACTAAGTGGCCAGGAGGAAGCTGTCTCACCTATCATAAAAGCACAGTATGCAGTAATCACAGGAGGCTACTGTTCAAGACAAAGCCACGAACTCCACTTTTAAGAATGTGCTGGGCTGTAATTCTGAAGAATGCATTTATTAGCAAACTCCTGTTTTTATAAGCCACAAATCAAGACACAGTTCCCTGCAGCACTCAACCAGCTTTATGAATCATGAGCCCTGCACTGCATTGCCATGAGACTTTGCTTTAGAAATAAAATTGTTTGTTCTACAGCAGAACACTCCAGTTCAGCCTTCTCTTTCTACAACTGCTGCTTAGTCTCAAACCAGAATGAAACAGCTCTGGAATTACACATGCACTTAATGTCCTCTTAATATCTATGAGATTGAGTATAAAAGCATCATGGTGAGTTTCTAAGTCTGACATATGCCTAATTAAGCAACGTTTTCAGTATCTGGCTATGTTGCAAAACTAGGCAGCTAAGTAAAACAGGTCTAGCGCAGAGTCAGTCGTGTGACTCTTTTTTTAAACTTTTTTTTTTTTTTTTGGAGGGGGGGTAGTGCTAGAGGTTTCCCAGATATCCCTTATTTCAAAGCAGGAAAAAAAAACAATGGCCAGCTCTGTACCAAACCACAGGTCAATAGATTTCAATGGTCCAAGGTTAAAATTGGCCTCCAGCTAGCTGCACAGACTTATCCCACAGGTATTAAACAGGAAACTTTTAAAGCTTAAAAATAGTTACAGTTATGCGACTTATTCTTGTAAAAGGATTTTTATCATGTACATGAAGACTAGAAGCGTTCCTCCTTTGAAATGTTTGTGTTTGACACTTCCTCTGTAGCACAGCAAGTCTGTGTTTTTCTCCCTTGCACGGGCTGTGGGTTGAGTTTTGTTTTGCTATTTTGTCCTTTTTTCTTTCACAAATCAAGCTTTCAGCAGCATGGGAAGTAAATCTGTAACTGGGACACGTAAGAACTCTATTCTGAGACTGCATCGCTGCCCCCAGTAAAGTCACCCTTGGAAACAAGAACACTTGAGAATATCTTTGCACACAGTGAAAGGCTTTTTGCTATGGTTTATTTAGCTGAAAAGGAAAAACATAATTCAAGGAAAAAAAAATCAAGAGATTAGAGATGTTAAAAGTATGTGGTCCCTGCTGAGCTTCCTGCTACTGCAGGCCACAACCTCTAAAGAGCACTGTGTTTGAATATCCGCTTTGGTGAGGACAACGCTTTTGGGCTGGGAGATAAACCTAGTTTTCTTGGACTGATATGAAAGCTAAACAATAATATATGCTCCTCTCCTACTACCACAACCACACCCAAAGCTAAGGGAGTCCAGCCCAATACCAAAGGGCCATGCTGAGCACAGCTGGTTGCTACATAAATTGCTTTAGCCTGCTATTAACTTCTCCCTCTGCTCCTTACTCATTGCCCTGTATCACAGCTAGTAGCCGTGCTCTCTGCATGTCTAGCCTCCATCCCCAGCAGATCCATCCCATCTGTCCCCCGATGCCACATCTAGCCACTACTTCCCAGGTGGCCCAGTTTACCTACCCTCAATCTCCCACTGGGTCCTGGAGCCTATCTCCACTGTCAGATGCACCGCGCTCAAGCAGCCCAGCTATGTAATTAGCAGTGCAGCTGCACAGCCACCAATCTGCCAGTACACATGTGGCAGACCACTTCTTGGCAACTATTAATCATATATTGCATAAGAAACAGTCCCTTAACGCAGGCCAGTCTTTCCACTCCCGAACCATGTAAAGGACATAAAAGCTTTTGGACATGCAGAAAAGTGAACAAAATGAGCAGTAATTAACTCTCATGACTACAAAGGCTAACAACTTCGGCACTTGCAAAGGGGATCAGAGGCTGCTGAGCTGAGAAAGAACTGTAGCAGAACAAGTATTTGCCTGGGAGCAAACACTGCCAGAGTGCTTATTTTAGAATGAATAGTCATTTTAGTTAACTAGAGCTAACTACTGAACAAATAGCTCACGTTACAGCATACTGAGGCACACTAGATGCATCCTCTGATCTACAGACAGGCCTACTGCAGTGTTCTTTTTCTCAGAAATCAAAAAAACCCTATTTATCCTTCATAGCTGGTTCTGGTTTTTGGTACAGTCTTTTCACAGATTAATAGGAACAAAACTTGTATGAATAAGGCACCTAAACCAGACTTACTCACTGCACCATGAGGCATTTACATTCAATGTGAAAATATGGTTTGCAAAGAAAAAAAGAGCAACCAAATTAAAAGTTTTTCTGTAAATCAGCATGTCACTGTTAACCCCTTACTCATATCTCTGTCAGGACAGGCAAGCTTTGGTACACTACATGCCATTGTCATTTCTGACCTTTTAACACAACTGCAGCCTCTCAGCAGCAGGATTTGGCCTGCTGTTCAGTGGCATACTATGTAGCCCGCCACACCCTACATGTCACTTACTTAAAATACCAGTGTGGACAATCAATATGACTCCTATGGTTTTGAAGAAATAAGGGAAAAGAACTGTTTTTTTGGGAGCGCTTTTTAAGACAGCCAAAATCCATCCTGAAAATTACAAATAAAATGTGTTCTGATTATCGCCATGTAAGTATACACATCTCATCTGGAAACACACAGGAACTGATGAGTAAAAGTTTCTTTTTTACATGAACTGTTTTACACTGATCATAAACTTAAGGGATTTGACAAGGATGAAAGATTCACTTGTCAGCTGCTATGTCCTTTCATAAGCTTCTTAACATCCATACTGACAGAAGCAGCATGTCCCCAATTTAGCAAACCAGGCTATCTGCAGGTTTCAACCGCAGCTCTGGAGGCCTGGAAAAAGTATTAAATGCAGTGAGTCTTCTGCCCCCTTTAGGGAAATAATCTACTAAATGGATTTTCTTCAGACCCGGCTTTTGTGGAATGGACAATAAAAGTATTAACTTAATTTCCAGGAGCTGCACAAAGTGCGTGTGGCTCTTCATGCTCTACCGAGGAGAAATTCACGTACCAAAACCTCATGTTGTGCACTGCTATGTCCTGTCCTCGTACCTCCTGCCTTAGTTCAGGTCCACAGCAAGCTTCTTCCTTAAGGTTTATTCACCTTGGTAAGGATGGCTTGCTTGTAAAGCTCTTGACAGCAGCTAGGGGCTCTCTGCCACAGGCAACGCAGCCGCTGACTGTCTAACTCAGCCAAGCTTTGCAATCTCACCAGTAACATGAAGATGAAAAAATTCTTTCACCTTTCCAGCTAAATATTTTTCTACTTTTTAAATGGTATGCTCCTTAGGACAGAGAGTTGACCACATACTTATCCAGAATCAAGCACAAACCACCCTTTGCTTTAATTCTTTGGGATCTCTGGATAAGACTCACATCCTAAGATGTTAAACAGCTTTTGTTTAACAACATTTTTAAAGTTCAAACCAATTGTAAAGCAGACCAGGCAGATTCTCACTTTGGGCCCTTAGGTTTACTTGGTTTCCATCCTCCTGTCCTTCTATGCTCTGGGCGATTCCAGGCAAGTTTCTTGCTGTTCTCTTACACTTGTTTTCTGCCATCTTACACTGCTGGAGCCATGCAAGTAAGGAACTGTAATAACAATACTAACTGCTCGGCTTTGACAGGACATAGCTATTTTTACTGGATTACTTTTCTGGCACAGCACTTAAAGCACTAAATGATTTGACACCTGTAATTTTATACTTGGAATAACACAAGGTATTCATACTTCTTTTGTAATGTAAGATAAAAGCAAACACTACATATGTTCTCATTCCAGTGCTGCTGTCTGGCAGCTATTTGCCTAAGGAAAAAAAAAAGTACTGTTACATTACAGAATATGTGGAAAAGTAAAAGCTATGGAAAAGAAATCATTAAATAGCTAACTTATTCCCCTGCTAGCACTAGACTGCTCCCTGCAGCATGTTTCAGAGCATTTTGTCCAGTCTGGTTTTACAAGTTTCACATTACTCTCATTTATATCTTTAATACATCACTGAGTCCAGTGCAGTTTGGTGCTGCTTATTTTCCTTGTCTTTCAACTAGAAGACTCAGTGCTAGACCAGCTGTTCATATAGAGTCGGCTCCAAAACTACTGAAAAAAAATCTGGACTCTTTCCACTGACTTCAACAGGCTTTGGATCAGGCTCATGAAAAGACAGCGAATACATTTCATCTAAGACTAAGCAGGTTACAGTCAGCAAAGTATAAAGAGGATTAGCTGTGTACAATCCAAAGGCATATTCGTCTGCGTGCTTCTGAAACAACTGGCTAACACACTTTCGCTTTCACAGAGAGAAAGGGCCAGATTTGTTTCTGGTGCTCTGCCACTTAAGTCAATGCCACCATGCCAGGAACAAATTTGATCTGGAATCTGCCCAGTTAGCTTCATTACAACTGGGATTTTCCTAAACTGGAGATGAGGAAAATTATTTTCTAAAAATGCGAAAACAATAAGCAAATGCTTTCTGCATTCCAGTTGAAATTTAGGTCTTTAGAGAGACCCCTATGGAATGAGTATCAGGACAAACTCTTTCCTCTGTCAGAAAAGGATGGACCCTCTTTCTTCTTCAGAACCTGAAATGTGTCATATTTGGTTTAAAATACACATAGTCAGACCTTCACTTTCTGTCACCAAAACAGATGGGCAGCCCCAAACCGCTAATTTGCGCATATTTTATAGAGCACTGATACTTCAACACATACCCACTGTGTATGCTTTGAGTGCACGACTTCTGAAAGCTAGAATGCTTTTTATCACGAATTATTTTATCAGTGGGAGATTCATTCTGAGCAATACAATCAAACGAAGACAGTGGTGCGCAGTTATTCTTCCTACCCTTTCAAAGTTCCCAGCAAACCATGTCAGAGTTAGTGATGTTCTCAGCTGCTGAGAATGCTTTAATCAACCCGACTTTTTTTTTCTGCTCCCTCTGTTCCCTACGAACAGGGGACTTCATGGCACTGCTTTGTTGTACAAACTATACTGTTATAACCTACACTAAAAGTATGCCATTAATGAACGAACATTGGGTGTGTGTGTCAAGCAGATGAGAACGTTCTTTTGATCTTCTGTGCTCCACCACTGTGGCAGACGGATGTCTAAATTGCTTTATTAATGTGCTGAAGTCTTTCATTATTTCTCAAACAATACTGAAGGAATAATCAGAATTTCATCGCGTTTTGATTTTCTGCTCTTCCAGCTCAAATCTAGCTGGCTGTTATGCAGTAGAGAAAAACTTGATGATTTTTTTTATTAATTTTCCAGGGGGTTGGGAGGAATATACTAAGGCAGCCAACAGGAGCTTCTCAAATTTCTGTTTAATTTCAAAGCTGTTTCCACACAATATGGCAGCTGTATTTAGCTTTAGGTACAATTTTGAAACTAGCTCAAGGGAGCAAGACAAGGGATTGAAAGTTTTTTTGAGGATACCTTAGAATCAGAATAAGCATGTCTAAAAAGCATAGAGGTTTCTGAACACGATGACAGCAATGCTTTTAGCCTCCAATATATGAATAGTTGTGGAAAAACAAATAACCCAACTGGTTAAAAGAAAGTTTATATGCAATTGCCTCTAAGATCATGACATAGAAAACCCTTGATACCCCTTCCAAAAATATGACTCTTATGTGGTGGTGTGACATAAACTGTGAATCCACCCAAATTTCCCCAGATGGAATGACATAGCTATAAATGACAAGGGGGAGAGAAAAGGAGGCAAAGTAAGGCCTCTATTCTGGTAAAGAAAGAAACCAAACTACTGCTTCACAGGCAGTTAAGCTGATCTAACATGTCACTGTTGCAAAAGCGTGAGGTCAAGTCTCTCAATCTGTTTCCCAGCTGCGCTTGCAGCAGCTCTGGTACTCCTCTGGTCTTTTACCTTCTACTTGTCAGTTGATTTACCTCTCTATTCCAGAGAAACCTATCCAATTTCTGTTATTTTTCTTCCAGGCTAATAGGACAAAGTGGCTAATGGAGAGATCCAACGCATGTCAGAACCAGTGCAAGGTAAGCAGCAGGGTGACCAAAACCAAGGACGGCTGGGAGGGCAAAGGACTGGGGACTGCCACCTCTCTTTTCTGGTGGTAGCAAACTGTGAAATTGTCTCAGGGTGTCTCATGGAAGCACTATTTTAGTGCAAGGACTTGTCATTAGATGTGAAGGGGGAATTGAAGGGAGAACTGGAACAAGTATGGGTCCTGATCAATGCTGCTTTGGAGGAGTGTGGATATAAGAATGCAAATTAGAGGGGTAGGAATCCCATATGTCTGCAGAGGAATTCATGGGTAGAAAAAAGTATGTGCATATGCAGCAGCTGCAGCACACCCAGGAACCACGGGATGTATAATCTATATGCAAATAACTGCGTAGTTCCCCCATGAAAGCGTGGGGCTGACTGCATACAGTCTTAGTAGCTGCACAATATGTCAACATCAAGTCTGCTGTTTCTGAAGAGTTTCGCACTTAATATGCATGGCTGGCCAGCACAGCACACACACAGAGCTGCTCCTGCTAGGCTGCTTCATGTTCTGTAACTGCAGCGTGTGCTCACAGTCCAGGGTTTCCAGACATGCAGCAACTAGTTCAGAAGTGTCTGCTCCCTACAGCTACCAGACATCCGGAAAGCCCAGACAAATTTATGAAGTCCTCAAAATCTGCCTAAATGTGATTTCCAGGTGGAAAGTGTAAATGTGCCGGGGAAAAGGAAGCCTGCAACATCCAGAAAGTCTTTTACTACCTGTAGAAAAGCAAACATAGGGCAAGAGAAGTTTAGGAACGCCTGTTCTGATGAACTGAAGGCAGAGACGGAGCTCGTCTCAACTTCTTCACCTGTCTTCTCTACTGACTTGATTTACCATAACTCCATTGTACAATGAATTTGAGAAGATATACTTTCACATAATGGAAATATGAGAGGTGTCTTGCAGTTCAGCTTCACAAATGTTCCTGTTACTGTGGCCATTGCAAAAGCTGCATGAGGAACTTACTTCAGGCCTAGACACCTGTGAAGAAAATAACTGTAAATGAGTAAGAGGCTATGCACTAATATGAGAATCCACCTTTCTCCCTCCTTTATATGGCATTGACTTATAAAATTAATTACTTACATACCTCACAGAGATGCAATACTTAATATTTGTTAAGTGCTTTTAAATTCTGATGGAAGACATCATACTAATGTGCATTATGACTAATACAGTGTAAAAGTGATGCCAATGGTGTTGCTCAAGCAGAATCCTAGAAGGGTATCTACTCAGTTTCTCATTTAAAAAGGGCAATGGAGATGAAGAAGGTTTAGGAAAGCATTTTAAAACTCAGTTATCCTAAAGGAAAAGGGAGAACCAAGGAATAGAGGAGCTAAAATAGTTTTCAGAGGAATTTACTGTGCAGTGTGCATTAAATCCCACAAAGCCAGAGAGTAAGTGCCTACAGCAAAATCCTGGCTCCAGCCAAGTACATGGAAAATGTTTCACCAATTGCAGCAAAGTGAAGATTGTTAGCTTTTGTCATAATTTCCAAGAGATGCATCCAGCATCCCATACACAGGTTTGCAACTTTGCACAGTTGCTTGTTTACAGTTTATGTTCAGGAAGTAACCTCATCAAGCTAGGGCATGCTCACCATGTAAAAGCAACTGCTCAAGCTTCTAATAATCTTTGTACTACATGCCATATTGGGAGTAAATCTTTCCATTCTGTTAATGAATTTGGACTGAGCTACCTATTTAAGTTGGTGGCAAAACTCCAATTAAATGGAAGCAGTGTGGAGATCATTGTAGATTTTATAATAAAGATGGGAAGAAAACATCCTGTGTTTAACAGTGGTTGTAACTCATATATACCTCTGGAGTTCAATTCATTTAACTCAGAAGTCTGTGGAATTTGTAATTCATTCCTGACTGGGAAACAAACAAACAGAAATTCAGACAACTTATTTTTTCAAAGTTAGTCCTCCATACATAGCAGGATAAAGACTGGAGAAACATGCTCCTCACCACTTCTGGGTAAGGCAGAGTTAAAGAGCACATTTTTCAACTGGAAGCTTTGCACCTGGGAGGCTTGAAGGAGAAAGGTTATAAAGAGTAGCAGGTGACAGGTATCAAAGTTTGAGAGAAGGTACCTGGGAACTTCTAGTATTAAGAGGAGTCATTTTACAGTAGGAGTCTACAGCTAATTTAGGTAGGAAGCTAAGTGAAAATGTACTAGGATGCCAGACTTGATTTATTTTTGATTTTTTTTAAAGGATTGAAGCCTGTTATTTGGTGTCTATGGGGCCCTTGGTAACCTATTACTTGCTTTTTTTCCAAGTGGTGTGTGATGGCTTCCACTGAGTATCTCTTAATGTACTATACAGCACCGGGAATCTTAGAGGTACTATTTATTGTAAACTATCTCTTAAGGTAAGCTTTCCAACTATGCTACAAGTAGAAATGTTGTACTACAGCAAACCAGCACTTCTAAAGCAGCTTTGTCCCTATGTGATTTCCTAGACCAAGTGTAATGGTAAAGATACACATAGAAACTTTCCCTCCTCACTTGTCCTAGTGTGCTGTATCTTTCTAACTGTACTGCAGGCTCTGAAGCATGTAAGTTTTAATTTTCTCTCTCAGTGCTTGTACAACTGTGTCCACAAATGTACATATCCAGTAAAATCCAAGGAAATGTTCCTGGATGCCAGGATTAAGCTTAGGTAGCTGCAGCTCAAATAACTTGCATGCAGTTCTCTGCGTTCTATTTAACAGAGGATTTCCATAAATTTCTTGCAGCAGCTCATGCTATAGCTCTAAGCGCAGACAGCTGCTTTCCAGTCCTACTGGAATAAGCAACATAATTCTTCCATCTAAACTCAGTAGTCAATATGGGTTGGTGTTTGACCTACATGTTGCAGCTCTCTGGATCCCAAGGAGAGACAATGCAAAGGGGACAAGGCAAAAATTCAAGCCTCAAGCTTTCATTGACTAGAAGCTAAATGCCTGATACTTGAAGTCATGCGAAAACAGTGTCCTGTCACTTGTTTAGACAGATAGGCTGTGTCTCCTTCCTCTGAATACTCATTAATAACATACATACTGGACAACCAGTCCCATCAAATGTGGAAAATGTTTCTTTAGAGTTCGCCTTTATTATGGCTGGAGATAATGGTGGGCAGGCAGCACAAATGAAAAATTATTCTGTCTACTGCTTGGCAAGGCTGCTTTCAGGGAAAGCCACTGAAAAAATGCTTACTGTGTGTTTTGGAGAGGTTTAATTTTGTGGAGGGGCCAGCAGAAAATGATACAGGAGATCAGAGTATGCAAGGCTGTAAGTCAAAGATCTTTACTTAGTGATGTCTGCATTGAGCTGATAAGACCTGAAGGACTTTTTAAGACAATACTGTTCCTCGTTTTAAGATCTCAGAAAAAACACAGTGCTGCTAAATAAAGTATCTCATGGCTTGTTCTCCTCACTATGTGTCCATCTACATTATCCTTGACTTTTTACCTGGCTATCTCTGGCTTTCTCTTACTGGCTTACACTTTTTTCCCCAGCAGGCTGGGGAAAAGAGCAACCCAGCAGCAATCTCTAAAAACCCACACCTATATGGAAAGCATCTGAATTGCCTCTAAGCGCATCTAATCAAGCCTGATCACTTACCTAGCATGCTTTCCAGAGTAGGTTTTTCAGTTCTGTAATCTTCTAACTTACATTTCTGTGTCTGGTTTTAACATTAACACTGCTTTCATGGTTCTCTTACACCATGAAGAGGACACAAATCCCTGTTTTACTGTTAATTTGTGTCTCTGGCAAGACTTGTATTCCTTCTACCTACAGCCTGTCAAAGTGAACTCTTGTTAAGCAGTCTACTCACCCTATATCTACAAATGTCTCTGTGTTCTGAGTATCTTCTTATTTTCTCCTACCTCCTAAGTACCTTACATACATTTCCCAGCCTCAGGTGAGTGATTTTTCGTGTTACATTAAAATGAATGTTGTTCACATGAGCATGTCTTTTCAAGTAGTCCAGATGTTGGTGTACCACTCTGTATTTACACCTTCAATTTGTGGTGTTCATCATCAGCATATAACCAGTTGTAGAGATTCTTGTGTGAATGCTTGAAGACTGGAAAGCACTGGTCTGAGGTCTTTGGGACTGTGTTAGATTTCTGTTGGATGAAGCTTCCCTATGGATATTCTCATTCCTTACGGGTCCTCCTTCTGGGGGAGTTCAATACATCAATTTCTAATTATTTTAATGCCAGACTGATCTCTCTTGTAATTACTGCTGGCTTTATCTACATCAGGAGTAAGTACAAGTCTGTAAATCAAAATACCTGATGCTGAAGGCTGTGTTCCTACTATGTGGGTTTTGTGTGTGTGTGCTTTGTTTAGACTAGCTCTTGTCTGCTCTTGTGGACTTTCCCACCTATGAGTTGAGGAGGGTGTTAGGCATTCTCCCATGGTGCAGCCTTAGGTGGTCTATCCCAAAATATCAAGTTCAAGTCAAAGTGCAGTACGAGGAGACAATCTGCTTCAAAAGCACTCTTGGCTCTAACTCATTTAAAATCATCAAAGTGAGAATCTATACTAGTGCTGGATCAACACCTGCCAGACAGTCTGGGAGATTACGGCTGCCATTAATGAACTTAATCCGCATCTGGAGAAGGCACACAGGGATGTGGAAGATTTCTATCTCTTTGTTAGTTAATGGGAGAAGCTTACAAAGCCATTTTTCAAAGCAGGTACAGCTACAGATACGAAAAAGGAAAACATTCCCTGTTCACATGCCTCCAGTTTGATCTATGAGACGTCTAATAACAGGATGGCAGAATCCATTTTTAGGTAATGGATAATTGGGCTTACTATGTTTAGTGTAGTGATCAAATTAATAGCAGGAATGACTTTTTATTTGGTGTAGGGAGGGGTGAGAAAGGCAGGGTGAAACCCTCCAAATTATCTGCTGTTTAGTGAGGATATGTAGAGTACTCAGCTTCGGAAACAGGGACTATGTATTTTAGTTGGTGGTATACTGTGCAATCACTTAATGAAAATACGTAAATACCAAGAAAAGCAAATTACTCTGCCCTGGGGAAGAGGGGAGGTTTAAATACAACTGTTATTACTGCTGTGCAGTTGTTAAACAAAAAACCACCACCGCCACCCCAGCAGATGAAAGTATTCTATCGCTTAACTAAAGACATTCTAATATCAGAAAGCATCCCTGAAACACGCTTAAAAGCAAATGTGGTATGAGTAGCTGATGATGCTTTTCAAGTTGCTCACAAGGAAAAGGCTAAGAAGCAATGCTGAACTGACAACGGGAACCGTGTTAGTAAAATTTCAAGTTTTCTTGTGTATCAGCTAACTTTTCAGAAGTACACTCTCAAGTAGTTTCTATTCCTTATTATATGCTGAGTAGAAAAAAAGGCTACAGCTTTATGGTCATGTAACTGCTGCTTACTTCCAGAAACTGAGAAACAATACAGACCTTTTCTGCAACCTCCTCAGTTATGCAAAATCACAGCTCAAAACTGTAGACTGAGTCACTAACACCATTATAGACAAATAGAAAAATCCAGCTAAGTTCCTTTTTTCCCCTCTCTCCTCCCCCTCACTTGAGTATGCAAGTATTTCAAGATCAAGTGTGCGTGCACATCTGCTGTTGACTTCTGTTTCTGTGGCACTTGTACAGTTGGGAGTTGGATAAGCAAGGTGCCTGCACAAAAGTAGGCTAGAGCTGATGTGGCCTTCAGATCTGTATCTAGAGCTCCTTCCTAATTCTCAAAACAATCACAAGTTGGGCTGCCACCAAACCATCCTTCAAGCTGCTCTAAAGGCTGTGCTGCAGACTAGGTAAGGTAGTACAGGCAAATAAGAGAAACAGCTGTGCAATAACAGTGCTTGCTGTGTTGTTTAACAGGTAAATTGCATTAACCTGTGCTGCCTAAACTGTGGCAGGTATACAAGAAAGGTCAAGTAGCTTAGCAGCCATGTCGTTAAGGAGGGCATGTGTGGGCCTGTCTCTTTGTGTGAGGTGTCTTAAGTGTAGTGAAAACAACTTCCAGCATCAGCTCTTCCTCCTGCTTGATTTTATTTTGTGGTCACAGCTGCAAAAGGTAAGGATGTTATTTTGCTCCTCTGGCATTGAGTCAAAACCCTGAAGTTTGTATTAGAAAAATGGCCTGGAAAGTACTATATTAACAGACATGCATGCAAAGCCTCTGACTTCTGGGGAATAAACAGCTTTGAAGTAAAATATGTGCAGCAATAATCCATGCACACTTCATTAATTTCAGAACTGCAACAGCAAAGTACTACTTAAAAAAAGCTATAAGATAGTAATGAAGGGTTTGGGTTTTATTTTTTTTCTTTTAATCCCAAAAGCTCCTTATCTCCATTCTCCATGTTTTTTCATTCAATTTACAGTAGTCTAAATTAAAGCTCATCTAACAAAAAAATGACACACTAAGTTTGACTAACCTCTTCACCTCCCTCTTGATGAGAATCCTTTCTTCCTCAGGGGAATAAATGCAACAACTTTAAAATTGCTATATTGCTTGTTTAAGATAACTTTTCTTTCCACTTTGTGTTTAATGGAATTTGGCTGATTCTGGATATTTCAGCACCTTAAATTATTATAGTGAGATAACAAGGGCAGCAATTCTTGTCAAGTCTTAACTAAGACAAAATGATCTCTAGGCACTAAGCTGCCAGAAAGGCAGTATTTTGTTATCGGTCAGCACACATGCGTCTTTCTCTACCACACCCCCAGTCAAGTTTGAGAACTCTTAACGTGGGCTACTGCATGATATGAAACATCAGTTTACTGCTAAAAATTTGAGCCAAAGCTTAGACTCAAAACAAAGAGTAGGTGCAGTTTAACACTGCATTTAAGTGCAGCTGTGAGTCGCTGCTGGAAGGGGTGCGCATGCACCTTTTCCCTCCCTTCTGCTGGACTGTGCAGCTGCAGTGCATGTCATGTCCAGAAAGCTGTGATACATTGGAAAAACAACTTCCAAAAAGCCCAGCTGATCACTAAACCTGATACAAGAGGTACATACAGCACGATGTACAGCTGGGCAGTGGAACAGGGCCACCTTGCTGTTACTGCCTGCTATTACTCCAGCCTGTGAGGCTGGCCTAAGGGGGGAGGCTTTTTTTTTTGGTTGTTGTTTGTTTGTTTTGTTGTTACAATACTTCAGTTTATCCAAAACTGGCTCTAAAAGAAGCAATCCAGCCCATTTATACCTCCTGCTACATGCTCCCTTCTTGCACTTTAAAAGTTCATGTGAATCAGCAAAAAGTAATTGATTTGAGTCAAAACCAAATAGGCTGGGAGGCAGCAGGAACTAGCCTCACCAATAAGGGACAGAGGAGACCTTGCCTGGTTTAGTGATGAGAGTAATCTTGAGCTGGACAGTTTCAATTTTTACAGAAAGAATGATAGCAATTCTTTTTCTTCACTGTGTCAGAATACTGAACGTGCTCAAGACAACTTGATCACTTATCACGTTGCACCTGAATGATGAAGCAAATCTGACTAATTTTCCTACTGTGTGGATATTACTGCAACTGACTTGCTCTACTTCAAATTTGTTAGCTGTGCTTGTGCCATTGGGTTTTCCACAGCACAGGGTACTGTGCGCCTGTGCCTGTTTTAAACTCTACCTCATCCCAAGGGATGTTACCTGCCACAGCTCTCTGTGCCTGTTGGCCATGGGGCAGAAGTGATGGCACCCCGTGCTGCCTCCACCTCAAACCCACCTGTGTGGGAGCTGGCAGTGCTCCCTTGGGCAGCACCGTCTCTGGAAATTGTATTTAAGTGGGTGAAACCAGGGTTAGAGGAGCAGGTCTTTACAGCAGCTTGAATGTCTTCTGTGCATCAGGCTTTGTAGCTTGCTAGATGAGCTTGCCTCACGTCCCACTTCTAAAAGCTGGTGAGGTGTATTTAAAGTGCAGTTACGATTAACGTGGCCCTGGCAATCGCACTGCGAAATGATGTGTGTATAATTACGGGAGCCGTTCATCCTCTTACAGATACAAGTCCCCTCACTACCTGACGGCACAGCTTCCCTCACCGCGATGCCACCCGGTCTGTGCCTCCGCTTTCACCTCTACCGCCTCTGTAAGTGTCTGCTATTCTCCGTAGCCACTGTTCCTTTCCGGAAGCGGAGTCCTGCCGGATCTCCCCCGGTGCAACCCTCCCCGTGCCCTCTTCCTTCCACCCGCGGGTCCTGACTGCCCCACAGCCCCCTTCCCGCCCCGCCGCCATTTTGTGCAGCGCCGAGCCCGCCAGCGGGCGGAAGGGCTCACTCGGGTGCCGCGCCGTCCGTGGCGAGGGAGCGGCGGGGCCCCTCCCTAACGGCCGTAACCGCGTCGCGGGTTCGGCTGCCCCTCCCCACTCACGGCAGCGGCGGTCGGTGGAACGGCTCACGCGTGGGCCATGGGGGCCGCCATTGCCGCGGCCTGCGATGCCGGCGGGGCGCGGCAGGGGGTGCTGCCGGGCGGCGCTGCCAGCGGCTGAGGCGACGGGAGGGTGTTGCGGCGTCGCTGGGCCCGGCTGTGTTTAAACCAGGGGGTGTATGCTGAGGGTCCCTCTCTTCCGCGGCAGGGTTGGGGGTTCCCTCGGTTTGTGCCTCCCCCTTTTCGCCGGAGGTGACAGGTGTCGTGCAACTGTGGCCTTGTCCGTGGGGATGAGTTGGTTGAAACGTGAAGAGACAGCTGCGGTTCCCAGCCTGCTGCCGTGCCAAAGCGCAGTCTTTCCTATAACTCAAATCCCGCCAGCTCCGTCCTGGTAATACCAAAACACCTGAATCTGCTGCCTTGTTCTGAGATCTCTCTTTTGTGATGGTATATTATTTTTCCAGGCCAAGCCCCAAACCAAGGAACACCACAATAAACACTCCTATGCATTAAAATAAAATTGAAAAATCCCAACAATTTCTGCAAGTGTATTTCCAGCAAATCCCGCGAGAAAACTCTCGATCTAATCTGATGTTCTGATTCCATAAATCGATATGTATATTTAACTTAATTACTGCTGTCTTTAGCTTATGTTTTTCATTCCAAACTTACCCCTCATCATTGTACCGTGTAAGCTGATGTCCCTGTCAGAGTAAGCGGGCTGTCCAGAGCTGTCACTGAGCTCAGCACTTAGCCTGTAGCGTTCGTAAAGCGTGTGTGAGCACTGCTGGATTACAGGATCCCAAGCCTTTGCTCGCAGTTTTGATTCATCGGAAATTAAACGATGACTGTACCAATAATTTCAGAGTGTCTTCTGCTGTTGTTTCTTAGTGCATCCTACCTGCTTTGATATTTATCGCCTGTACTTCCTGGCCGAGGAGCTGAATCCGGGCATTCTTCTCAGGGCTGTTGCCAAGCCAGTTTGTTCTCTTATCCAAGCAGTTTCCAGCTTCTTATTTACACTTTTTGGCTTACTATTGTGATTTAGTGGAATATTATCTGCTTTTGAATTCTCTCATATAAAACTGCTTTTTCCCCTGGAGGGCTTCTAGTGGTTGCCAGTCAACTCCTATCGTCAGAATGATGATTACATTATTTTGCATTGCTTAGTTGTTCCTGACAAAATAATTGAAAAGCGAGAGGTTGCTAGGTTGTAGTTGAAGTTAATTAATACATCTGCTTGCTAGGACTTGTAACACTTGTGGGACTGTGGAAGGTGAGAGTGGGCAGAAACATGGTGTGGAAAGACAATCAGCAGAACAAACCTATTTGCAGATGTGACCAAAAAATAGACAATGAGAAATACAGGACAAAAAAGAGAGCGGGCAGCCCAGCCTAGTGGGAATTCTTCCTACGCTCCTAAGAAGCCCTGTTAAGAGGCTGTTTTGCATGCAACGCTGCAGGTTTCTTAACCTCTCTTTTTCTCCTCCTTTCCACTTCTTTGTGGCAATCGGTTGCCTTTACCTTCAGGGGTGGTCTGACTCCTACATATCTAATTACTCTCTGAAAAACCTAATTCATGTGTTTCCGACCTGAAGAAGGATTTTGTGTCAAAATCTTGTCTATGGTTCCCAGCTATGCTTCTGTTGGCCTAACAACCCCTGCAGCCCTTCTCCTCATTTTGCAATGATGAAAGCTATACAATATCCATCCAATTTTGGTGAAGTTTTATCGGTATTGAAAGGTACTCATTATTTATAGGTACTCTTTCTGCTATTGCCATATGGAAATAGACTGTGTAAGACATCAAAATACTAGTAGAGCTACGTCCATGCTGGGAGCTATTTGCTGCTGCTTCTTCTGAGGTTGGCATTTCCCCTGCCTGCTGTCACCACCCTGGGGACTCTAGCTTCTTTTGCCATGCTGGCCACTCATCTCATAGCCACGAACTGCTCCTCCAGAGCCTGTGTCTCATTCCACCTCTGGAGGAACTGCTCCCCCCACTCTTGACCAGGTTTGGAGTTTGGTTACATGTTGGGTTTGTTATCTAGCCACCTGAATAAATAAACAAACCTATGGCAGAGCGATCTTGAGGCTGTATACAGGGATCAAACAGCAAGTAGTTACCCGACTGGTTTAAGCTAACCTAACTTCACCATGGTGTTGTGGAAAGAGGCAGTTGTGCCCTCCTGTTTGGCTGTGCGTTGCCACTCCCACCTGGTTTTGAGAGCTGATCCATCTGGAAAGTAGGGGTTTTTTCCTATTTTTTTATAAAGTTAATTATGACATTGGACAGGTCCTGCATCCTGTAGAACACGTGGCTGTACAAATGCAAGCACTGTTAGTGAATCCAAAGGTTCTGAGTTACATCTGCCTCTAATCACTCCAATATGCATTCTTTCATATGTTCTGCTATTCGTTACAGTTTCCTATCATGTGCTAATTGATTCATTACTTTTTGCTAAGCATACAGTCACGTGCTAGTCATTAGCAGTCCCATATGCTGAACTCATAATGTATATCTTTCAATGCTGTATCTCCTGCTCTGCCAATCCTCCTTTATGGAATACCACACATACGTTGCAGACCTTAGTTCATACTTTGATAGACTTCAAACTTCCTGCTCATTAGTCTAGTATGTAATTCTTCAGTCATTCTCTGGAGCTCCTCCTTATTGCAGTTGTGTAACGACTGTAATTAGAGCTGCTGATATGTAGATCTGTGCTTTAGCCTGTGGTAATACAATGTGTTTCAGAGGGAAAGAAAAGAATTTTGAAACATCCTGTGACATATTTTAAACATCCAGCATAGTAATGTCAGTATAAACACAATGTTCAGATGAAGTTATCTTAGATTATGGAAGTTTTGCACAAGTTAAAACTCCAGAACTGAGTCAGAAAATGTGACTCCGGAAAAGCAAATGTAGCTGAGAGGAGTTCCTGAAGTCTTGCTGGTGAGGAAGTTAACTGGTCAGAGGAAATTAGTGGGAAAAGACAGAAAGAAGGGTGTATCGCTCTTAAAATCCCAAGCTGCAGAATTTCAAAATAAAGAATTTAAGGAATCTAGAGCTGCATTGAATTTTTAAGCTTTATAGGAAGAACACAGACTACTTGGTATCACTGCTTACACATGGCATGCCCCAAGATTTGCCAGAAACAGGTTGAATTGAACACACTTGGGTGCAAAAAAAAAAGTAGTTACTGCTTTCTCCACAGTTATTTCTACTTTACATCTGAGGTGAATGAGTACAGAATTTGATCCTTTGTACCAGTAGTCCCAATGTAACACAGTTGTAGGTTCTATCATAGTCTGTGAATGCCCAACATCAGCAGGGTGTAGAATGGTCTGTGGAATTCAGACCATCCTCATTTAATACACTGTTTATTGCAGGAACAACTGACCTGGGGGGAAATAGCTGCACCCTCCCAGGCTTTTATCTTCCAAGCCCTGAGTGAAGCAACTAAAACTCCTGTGGCATGTAGATAAGTAACAGCAAGTAAAGAGGCTGGGAGTAGAGATCTGGGTGAAAAGTGGCTCTGCAAGGGAAAGCTAAGTGCTGAAGCACAGCATGTTGTGGGCCAGGAAGCAATCCCTGTAGGGAGACAAACAGTCTTGAATAAGAGCTTGTGTAACACCTGGCCTGAACTGTCCTAGCGGCTGCTTTACGTATACTGCCTGCTTGGGGGAAGCCAGGCACAGAATGATTTCTTTCCCGCTTGGCACCGCTGAAAACTCCCAATTTCCCGAGCACCGACTCAGCCTGCAGCGTAAACCCTGTGGATGCAGCCGGGCAGATGCGAGCACTGCTGATGTACCAGTGTCTACGAGCCATTGTGTGACTGGGCTCTGGGTACCGCCTGGCTGGGGTGACCACTGTGTGGCCTTAACTGGGGTCTTGCGGAGGTCCCCAGGGAGGCGCCAGCCCCTTCCCAGCCACATGCAGCTTTCTCGGTGTTTTCTAGGCGAAAGCTCCCAGCCCCGGAGCCTCCACCAGCCTTTCTGCGGCGGCAGCTGCCCGTGTCTATAGCCCGCCCCTATAGTGTCCTTATTGGATTCCTGGCCGAGGGGGTGTTGCCGCAATGATAGCGGCGGGGCGAGCGGTGCGTTGATATGCCGGAGCTGCAGGGTGTTGTATAAGAAGGAGCTGCAGGGAGCGGAGGAGAATGAAACAGGATCACGTTTCTCCTCTGAGCTGAAGAGGTTAGTGACTATTACTTAATCCCTGCTAACTGTAATTAGGAATTGAAGCACCGCTTTCGTCTTCTGATCCCCCCCGCCCCTCCACCCTTCCCAAGATTGCTTGCCACCAGTGTTTCGCCCTCTGTCGTGAAGGAGTGGGGGAGTCCTGCAAGTCACGATGTCCTAGATGCTCCAAAGTCACCCACCAGACTAGAGGGCACAGGCCAGCATTCGAGCAGGTGGGGAGCAGAGGGAAAGAAAAAAGAGAAAAGCCCTTTGGAAGAACGTCCAAGGTGCAGTGAAACAGTATTGGTTTGTAAATGATGTGGAAGTAGCCCAGTAGTAGCCAGTTGGGTAGCCCAGTTGGGTAGCCAGAGCACCACATGGTTAGAGTGTGAGATTTAAAACCTTTCCTAAAAGTGTCTTCTGGGCTTGTTTTTAGAGGTGCTAAGCTTCCTCCAAATCCTGTTAGAATCCATGTTTACTGCAGGTGTTGACACGCCTTCTGAAACAGCAGACCATTAACCTTGCTGTACCTCAGTTTACCCACGTGGAAAGTGGAGATGAGAATGTTTTCCTTTGGTGAAGGAATGTGGTGGGGCCATACTTCAGACAGCCCTTGGTGGGAGAAAGGTGATTCTTACATTCTCAGATATGGCACAGAATCCATGTGTAAAACACATTGACACTTTATTAATAATTACTTTGTGCTCTAGTCACGGCTACCACCAATCTCTAACAATCTTAAAAAACCCCATGCATCGAGGCTCAGTCTACACACAGAGAAAAGACAGGCTCAGCCTTTATGTAACTCTCCTGGCGTCGTGCTGAACTTTTGTGTTGGAGCTTGTTCAAAAAAAAAACAAACAAGCTAGTGTTAATTAGGGCAACAGTTTATTGAACTGATTTTGTGTGAAATAATTTTTATCAAACTCCTTGCATTGGTTTGCCAAATAAATTTTCCTGGAATGAGAATAGTCATTCAGCTGTTGGTTCTCTGATTACAGATGTGAGCACAGAATGACACTGTGCCAAAAATCAATAACTTGGTCTCTTTCTGTCATTTGTGTTGATAAATGGGAAAATAAAGACAAATCTGTTTCAGTAACATAAATCTAACTTGAAGTTTAATCTTCACAAAATAAAGAGCAATAGATAAATATTTTAAATTATTTTCAGCACATATAGGAAAGCCATAGTTCGAGTCTTACTAAAAACTATTGTCACAAGCAGTGCATGCAACTTAGATAATAATTGATAGTAAAATATTAATGATTGATATGATTCTTACTATTGGATCAGGGAGCTTCCCTTATACTGGAAGGCTGATGATTCTGGACTTCTACTCCTGAGATTACATGCAAATGGTCAACAAACTTTTTTTCTAATCCCAACCTCACAGTTTCTTTAGACAGTGAATTGAGTTCCTGTATGTGAGCAACTGGACTTTAAGTCAATGAAGTATGGTTTGTGTTATTCTCTAAAGGAATGACAATTCTTATTTTGTAGAGCTAAAAAGGAGACTCAATCTTTGTAGTTTTCAACTTCTTATTTTTAGTGTCCATTATTTTCCAAATTGTAGTTCTAACTGGATGTTTTGACACCCACTCCTCACCCCTCAAAAAAAACCAGCAACCCCAAAAGACTACCGCTTTCATCTCTGAGAGACTTCATTTTAAATGTCAAAGGGCCAAACTTTTTTTTTTTTTAATGAAGAACATCTGCTTTATACACAGACTTCAGAAACTAAGCTCAGCAGATGAGAACAGAAGGAGAAGAGGGTCACTTTGATCCCTGCACTGAAAATGAACTGTCCTTGTCAGAACAAGTGAAGATGAATGGATAAATGAACAAATTAAAATGGGAATCCCTTCCCATCTTGCACATAGGCGTCAGGACTTTAGTACAATGCAGGAGTGGAATGCATATTGGCATTTTTACTTTTTAATGGTGGCTCTGAAGTCACCTCAGTTTCATATGCCTTGTAGAGAGGATATTGCACTGTATGTTGTGCAGATTTGTTGTAGGAAGCCTCAGTGTGTTTTCCATTACTGCTGATGTGGTCCATTGAAGCTCTGTCTAGGCTGCCATCCTTGGAACACTAAGCAGTAGTCGGGCAATAGGAGATAAAAACAAACAAAAGCTGGAAAGAAGTGGAGAAACTATCAGAAAGAGCTTGGATAGATGTGATGAAGCAGTGTTTGCAATGGGAGGATAACTCCTCAGGAAGGGAGTTCCTGTGTTTGACACAGTAGTACAGCAACATTAACGTACCTGGGACTGGGGATAACTCACCTACGATTTTCAGGCAACCATAGAGCTTTCCTGAACCACTGAAGCTTGCAGGTAGTGCACAGTGTAGTAAAAGAATTTACGTTATGCTTGTACCACACTTTATTAAGCGAGGTATCAAAAAGATTACTTCACTGAGAGGGGAGGGAATGGGACTTAGGGAAGAAAAACAGTCTGAAAGCCGAGGCACTCAGCAGCTTAATCCTGTAGTTAAGAAACCACCCCTGAATATATACATGCCCTGTTGTCATTTAGCAGAACAAAGGTTGCTCAGGGGTCTGTCCCTCTTCACTGGAGCTAGCCTCGAACTGTGGAAAGCATTCCTATGCATCTAAGGCCAAATTGTTGGGTTTATATCTTGAAACTTTATAAAATAAGGGCAACTGTAGTAAGAATATAAATATACATTTCACCTGTTTCTTCTCTACTAAGCAAAAAGAGCTTTGGCTTTTTATTTAACTAAACTTAAGTGTTTCCTACACTAATACTTGCAACCTAGACAGATCTCTACTGTGCTAATTAGAAAGCATTGCAGAAAACACACCTGACTGGGAAAGATAATGAAATGCATTTGCTAATCCTGTTATTCCAGATGAGTGCAATCTACTACTTTAACAACATGAGTTCAACAGTTAGCAAAAAAGAAGTTTCTCCATTCCCCCGCCCCTTTCTTCTCAGTATAGCATTATAAACCAGTTAGACTTTGTTTGGGACAGCTAGTGTTCCTGTTATAGTAAGTATCCTAAATTAAAGGCTGTGCTATACTGGCTAATAAACCAAGCCATTCTCGTGGCTCAAGTAGTGTTACTGTGTTTATTAGCTTTCCCTTTTAGTGAAATGCGTAGGCAGAAAGGGATCTTTACTGGCTTATTACCTTTGTTCTGTGAATGAGAGGAGAGGAAAGTTGCCAGAAAGAATATGGAATTATTAAATAATCCCATAAACCCTAAATAAGAGAAAGAAGTGGTACAGGATGTGAGGGGAAAAGTTGAGACCCTGGTCATTCCAGTTGAAATGCTATGGATGTCTTTTAGCTATGCTAGAAGCTATAAAGCTTTGTGAAGCTTTCTGTTGCTAGGGAGAACAGCCCTTAGTCAGTATTTACTGTCTTTTGCAGGCTCCGACACAGATTAGCAACAGAAGACTGGTTGGTCTGTTATTTGGTGATGAATTTAGAGACCATGGTGGCTTGCTCGCACTTGTCTTTGGAGTAATTTGCTAATTTTTCTCAGGCGTAGCAGAACTGTGTGCAGCCGAAGTGGGATCGGCGTGTTTGTGTAGATCTTTGGGCTTAGTCTTGGTGACATATAAATATATGAAGGACTGAGGGGTTTTTGGGTGGATTGTTTTTTTTTTTGTCCCCATTAAATCAGATTCATAAAAATTGGATGAAGAAGGCAAATTAAGACTTAGCTTCTGTCTTCTCCTAAATCTATGATTCTGTAGTGGCAAAAATCTATGAAGGACACAGAAGAATAAAGATGGTGTCTGTACTGGCTACAATTCACTGTTAGAAGATGAGGCTATAAACTGGGGTAGTACACTTCTGGCATTGGAGGTGACCATGGACTTTGTCTGCTTTCATTCTTGGTGTCCAGTGTAAGACCAAGTAGGTCTGGTTTTGTTTTTTTTTTGTTAAGTATGGAGTGCTTGAATTTGCAGTCTGAGCATCCCAGAGTACAGTATCTGTTAGAAGCAGCCCTGAGATGTCTTAGGTTCATCATCCAGAAGTCAGGATAACCAGTACCTGTGGCTGCTGGAAATGTTTGCTCTAGGAAACATGTTTTTTATTTGGACTTTGTAATCTTCTCAAATGGCAACAGCTGAGCAAAACTTTTATTTTAGAAATCTATTTTGCATTTACTTACTTGCATAGTAAAGTGAAATAGCTATCCTTGCATTTAGCCCAGTATTTACAAAGGTAAGGTAAGACGTACTGTCTGTTCTTATATGCCTGGCATTTGTAATGAGGCCCTAAGACTAAGGACTGTGGAATAAATCAGAAGAAATCAAAATAAGCAGGTCATTTGCCTGACTTTGCTTACTGCTTAAATATAACAGTATTCTGACAGGCGTTTCCAACCCCATACTTCCTGGACAAGTCCTGATGACAACCAGTCTGATCTAGTAATATTTGCAATATAGACACAATGAAAACAGAGCAAAAGAACCATAAAAATATCCGTATTATATGATAATGTAAACAGGGCTTAACGTGGCTTGATGGCAGCTGGTCCTCTGTTTCAGGGGAGAGAAAAGCTTCACATCCTTTCTACTCTTGCCCTCTGAGCAGGGAATGTGGCAACGTAATTTTCTGGCTGCTCTGAGCCCAGTTTTTCTGTTAAGGCTCCACCAGAAAGGATGCTGCTTTCTTAAGAGGAGCAGGAATAGAGAACACGGTCTTTATTCCCTGCTGTCTCTGAAGAAGGTCTGATTTTGCACCACGGAAATCCATGATGCACTTTCTTTTTCAAATGCAAGGTCAGCTGTTTTCTTATGTTCATGTACTCAGGTTGAGAGAGCACCTTTCAGAAAAACATCCGGTCCACTGCAGCTTATCACCATCCCTTGTCAATTGGCTGGTACCTTCCCAGCATCAAATGTCCTGTAATATCAGAAACACAATGTTCCAGTTTTTAAAACATGGGAGGGGAAGCCCTCTATCCTAGCTGGTGCTAAGTTATCAGCTCCTAAGGAAGCATGAAAGTGCTGATAACCTTGGAGATTAAGTTTCTTTTGGTTAAATGAGTACTAAATGAGGCTTCAACTCTTCATCTTTTGCCTTTGGGATCTCATACTACCATGCTGACAGAGATGGCCTTTTTCATCAAGGGCATCATCACGAGCAGGGAGAACGGATGCAGTTGCCAAGTCACTCTCCCTCATATTTGAAAAGTCATGGCAATCAGGCGAAGTTCTCAGTGACTGGAAAAAGGGAAGCACCACACAACACACAGGGACGTTGGAGTAGATAATTTTTAAAGGCCCGTTCCAACCCAAACCATTCAGTCATTCTAACAAAAATAAGTTCAAAGTACATTCCTTTACAGTGTGCTCATTATTATTTATTTCCAGCTCCTACATCACCTTACTTTTGCTTATATGCCTATTTGGAATAAACTTTCCTAATCCAGACTGCAGAACTAAAATCCGTGTGGTAAGGAGGAAAAACCATCCAGCCTTGAAAGCAAATGTAGTCAAATTGCTTGTGATCTGTAAGTCTGGCTCACAAGCCATTGTTTGGCCACACTGTTACGCTCTTTCTCCGACTTGATTTAATCCTAACCAAAGCCAATAGATCCAAGTGGACTCGGGAAAACAGATCATTGCAGACAGTTGTCATTTATGTAGTCTGAGCTGCTGAGGCTCCATTGCTACCTTTCTGTATGCAAGTCTGACCATGGGAGGGAAGAACAGAGACTTATTGTCCAACATCTAAGGCAGGCATCTATAAAATGGTGACAGCTTACAGATGCCTATGCGTAGTGTTTCTATTTGTGATATTAATGTAGGATGCCTTGTGTTTTCCATTTCTAATGATAGATAAAGAGATGGTTTGCCTGAAACCTATTTTGTGGAGAGGCCACGGTCATACCTGAGATGTGAATGACTTAAATAATAGAAATTAATCTTATATAGTGAGGCTGTTTCCCAGAGCCTCAAAATGCTTTGTTGAGTTATGGTAGCAGAACGTAAGGAGAGAAGAAGGGATTTAGCCTGATATTTTAAAAAGCTGCAAGACTGAATAATGAGCAGGATTGCTGTTACATTTTAAAATTACTTTTGTGTTACCATTGGTACCATAGTGTCACCAAAACCCAGGAATAAACCTCGTAACACCAATGTCGTGTTAAAAGGCAGGCATTCATTATTGCAGCGCTGGATGCACGGGGGATAGCTCCACCCAACGTGCATGCCAGGTGATCACCAACACACAGGTTATGTAGGATCAAAACATACATATTCATCGTTTTTTCTCAGAAAAGGCAGTCTTGTGATAATTTCTTGGAATTAATTTACATATTCTCCTCCCCATCACGCATGCTCGGTGATTTGAGTCGGTGGTCCTCAAGGGGCTCTGGTGGTCATCAGTGGTCATGCACCTGTGTCCACTGGATAACCCTCTTCTTGCGGGCATGTGCAGTATCGTTGTGGATGCACCTGTCCATAACGACTTACTTCATAAGTTTAGTATCTCTGAACCTATTGTTTGGTTTGGTAGGGACTGTACATGGAACATAGCAGCATTGTACCTTGCCATGGTCAGTTAGCTTCATTACCTATTACCTTGGTTGCAAACTAGTTATCTCAAACTGATTTTATAGTTTCTGTTTCACGGCCCCTATCCCATGATTACAATAGGGTGGTGGTGGTGGTTCAGTACAGCCACTCCCTTCTTTTCAGAACTCCTTTGGCCACTTAAAGGAATGGTGCAGTTAAGGACATGAACCTCAGGTGGGGACAGAGCTCTTCTTTTATAAGAGTGACTGTTGAATCATTTCACCAAAATATCATAGAAAAAATGAAGTGGGTATATTCTAGTAAAATCTGGGTAAGGGAGAAAAATGTCTATACTATGTTTCAAACAGAAAAAGAATTGGATGGTGGAAGCAGGAGATTTTCAAGAGTGAATACTTCTGTCTCTTTTACAAGGTATATTTCCCTCTTTCAGTGGCTTGAGTGTTGTCTGCTCTTGAACTTCTGCAGTAGCTGTCTTAGTTATTGCAAAGTTAGGCGGTTGTGCCAATCCTGCCTTTGATTTGATATTATCCATTTGTTCAGCCAGAGTTTTTACAAATAAAATACTGGTCCACATTAAGAACATTGATTTGGCAGAGGAAAGGAAAAGAGAGGTACTGGGTTCTTTTATCCCAATTACATGGCCGTGCTGGTTCTGAATAGGTTGTGCATTTAAAACATTCCTCTGAGTAGGCAGTCAGCTTCATTAAAACCTTCCAACTCCACATCTTTGAAGGCAGACTGTGAGGACTAAAGGTTTTTTTAAGCCTATTTTCCAATTATATAGTTTTTGGAGAGGGTCATGAGTTTTGTAGGTGCTGCCAGCAGCTTCACCAGTCACAAAGTATGTAGAACCTATGATGTCCCTAATACAGTGGCACAATCCATCCTGCATCCTTCTCCAGGTAATGTCACTGCATGGACCCAATCATCAAGTCAGTTTATAATTTTTAATGAGTTTTATATTCATTACACTTCCATGTGCAAGAGTTCTGATATATACTCATCTCTCTTTAGACATGTTTTTAATATAAGTAGGTTGTGGGAGTGGCTTGAGCAAAGTAGGATCTTCTGCTTTGCTTGCAGTTGGACCCAGCTTGAAAACGGTTTTTTAGGTCCTGTTGGAGACTTTTTTGAACAATAAATCTGGTGATGGTGGAGCTGTAAAGAGGCAGACAGTTGTAAATAGGAACCATTTTGTAGGTTGTTCTTTTGCTTGTTTATCAAGCCCGAGCGCCAGCCTGAGTGTGTCAGGGTTCAGGTTGGCACACTTGAAGGTTCAGGTTTAGGCATGCTCACAGCTATTTGACTGTACATGCAAATCAAAACTAGTGGGTAATTTAGCCATCTTCTTGGCATATAAAACTACATCTCTGCTTCTAGAAATCACAGGGTTTATTGGGGGTAGACCTAGGAATTGGAAGGGGAGAAATGGAGTTTGCTTTTGCAATGTGTTCAGTTATACACAAAGCAATCTTCTTCCTAAAACTTTGCACGGGACCTAAGTACTGTGGGAAATATGCTTTTTAATTTTTTTCTTAAATTATCTTTCTTATCAGTATGATTTAAGTAGGATATCAAATGCTCCCTCTAGTGGCTGATATTTTGATAAAGTTGTTTTTGGCTTCTTGGGACAATTTTAACAGATGAGTAGCATGTCCCGACTACTTGACTGCTAAAGCATGTTGAATTGCAGACTAACTCTTCATGAGAGACCAGGCTACTGGCTGGCCTGTACAATTCTTGAGTCTTGTGATGCCCAATAACACGAAAAATACTGAGCTCTAAAGTTAGGAGGGATTTGAGTAACTTCAATTGTTAATCTTCATTCAAGAACTACTTTTTTTCCTACTCTCAAGCAATTGCTGTCATTGGTAGATTTCCAAAATTTAATGGGAATGGAGAGCATCCATTGCATTTTTCAGGCCCTACGGAGGAGTGGTAGACTGATAAAGTGACAGAGGTGTTAGCCATGGCATGCATCATTTTTAAGATTATGATGTTATGCAAAACTTACTTTCCAAGTTATCTTAAACTAGTTATTAAAAAAACCTTTCTATTAGTCTCAGTTTATTTTAGAAGGGTGAAAACATATTTGCTGAGGTAGGAGAAGAGAAAGTCAGCTAAAAAAAATACACTTGTCTGATCAGCTACAATTTATGTGTATATTGTTTGCTCTGAAGAGAGTATGGGGCAGGTCTCGGTGTTATGATCTGCCATCATGCTAACAATGGAGGCAGAGAGTTTCATCAGCCATGGTAAGCATTATCTTCATGGTGACTGCAGCGTGTAGCACGAATGCTTTTTTTGTTTTGGGAATTCTCAAAATAGGTCAGCCTGTCAGGAAGAGACCTTTAGTCGACCGGAAGATAGGTATCATCTATTGGGTTGAGTCCATAAAGATATTAAAAGATGATACTTGTGGCTGGATATGTGTTTTGTTCTTGTGCCTACTAATATTACAGTAAACAGCAAAAGCTCTTAATGTGCCTGTAGGAGTATTCTCACTGGTGTCAATGGGATTACTTGTGATTAAAGCTAAGCATGCATATAATTCCTTGTAGGGTTTGGGTTTCAGATTAATTTAACAGCAAGAGAAAGGAAAAAAAGATAATTCTGTGTCATGCATTATATGACTTTGTTTTATACAGATATTTCAATGCAAATATCTATATCTTGGTTATAGCCACCTTTTCTAGATGTCCAATATGTGTGGGACTTCCTACACAAAAGAGAAGAGAGTTTGTAATAATACCTACTGCTTATGTTACACTTATCAATAGGTCTGAGAGTGCTTTACAGAGAGAGATTTCCCCTGCTCTGGAATTAGGAGGACTAACGGGGAAAGGGGATGTGATTTGCTGGCTTTAGGTCACCCAGTAAACTTCTGGGACAAAGTAGGAACGCAGCTGGGAAATACAGCTTCCCTGTGTCTGCCCAGTGCAGCTCTGCATTCGTTAGGCCTTCTGAAGAAGAAAAAGCTTGTAGAAAGGACTGCAGTAATTGGCAGGCAAATTCAGGGACAGATGTAGTGATTGAGAAAATATTTCAAAACATTTTTATCTAATTGTCCATCATCACTTTCATTTGTATTACAGCAAAGGCTTGGAAACCACTCTTGGCATTGGAGTTTACCTGCAAAGCACTTGTGAATCAATCAGGTGAGTTGGAGAAGCCCCTTCTCTCAGTAGGTGACACAGTGAAAACAAAATAAGCAGCATAGGGAGGGAAGGGAACGTGCTGAGATTATTTGGCATGTTTCAGCTCCCTGTCAGTTGCACCTCTTGTGATTAGCTCCAAGTAAAGTTTCCCAAAAAATGCAGGTATGGATGAGTATCATAGAATCATAGAATATCAGGTTGGAAGGGACTTCAAGGATCATCTGGTCCAACCTTTCTTGGCAAAAGCTCCATCTAGACAAGCTGGCCCAGCACCCTGTCCAGCTGAATCTTAAAAGTGTCCAATGTTGGGGAATCCACAACTTCCCTGGGGAGATTATTCCAATGGCTGATTGTTCTCATTGTGAAAAAATTTCCTCTTGTGTCCAACTGGAATCTCTCCAGGAGTAGCTTGCACCCATTAGCCCTCATCTTTTCCATGTGACTCCTTGTAAAAAGGGAGTTCCCATCTTCTTTGTAGCCACCCTTTAAGTACTGTAACATGGTGATGCGATGTCCCCTAAGCCTTCTTTTCTCAAGGCTGAACAAACCCAATTCTCTCAGCCTTTCCTCGCATGGCAGGCTTCCCAGTCCTTTGGTCATCCTGGTGGCCCTCCTCTGGACCCCCTCCAGCCTGTCCACATCTTTTTTTGTATAGTGGGGACAAAACTGAACACGATATTCCAGGTGTGGCCTGACAAGCACTGAGTAGAGTGGGATAATGACATTTATCTCTGCTGGTGATGCCCTTGTTGATGCAACCAAGCATCCCATTGGCTTGCTTTGCTGCGGCAGCACACTCTTCACTCATACTGAGCTTGTTGTCCACCAGGTGGCTGAGATCCCTTTCCACAGAGCTGCTCTCCAGCCAGGTGGATCCCAATCTGTGTTGCACTCCTGGATTATGTTTCCCCAGGTGCAAGACATTACACTTGTCCTTGTTGAACTTCATAAGGTTTTGTTAGCCCACTCTTTCAGCCCATCTGGATCTTCCTGCAGGGTGGCTCTCCCTTCCAAAGTGTCTACTTCCACACTCAGTTTGGTATCATCTGCAAAATTCTTCAGGGTGCACTTGATCCCATCATCTAGATCACTTATGAAGATATTAAACAGCATTGGGCCCAATTATCGATCCCAGGGGGACCCCACTTATGACAGGTTGCCATTTTGAGAAAGAGCTATTTCCCACCACCCTATGGGTACAGCCTGTCAGCCAGTTCCCCACCCACCACACACACCACTTGTCTAGACCGTAACACATCTGTTTCTCTAGGAGGAGGCTGTGGGGAACTGTATCGAAAGCCTTGCAGAAATCCAGGTAGACTATGTCCAATGCTCACCCTGCATCAACCAAGCAGATTTCTTTGTGGTAGAAAGTGATCAGGTTTGTCAAGCATGATTTGCCTTGGGTGAAGCCGTGCTGACTTTTCTGGTGATGTGCTTCATCTGATTTGTGATAGCCTCCAGGAGTTCCCATGGACTGAGGTAAGACTGATGGGCCTATAATTTCCTGGATCCTCCTTTAAGACCTTCTTGTAGATGGGGGTGATATTAGCCTTCTTCCAGTCTTCTGGGGCGTCCCTCGATCTCCATGACTTCTCAAAGATTATGGAGAACAGCCTCACAATGATGTCAACCAGCTCTCTTTACACCCTTGGGTGGATATTGTCAGGGCCCATCAATTTATAAGGGTCAAGCTCCTGTAATAGTTCGCATGCCAACTCTTCCTTCACTGATGGAGTAGTCCTATTTTTTTAATGAAATGTAAAAAGCTCTCGATTTTAAAAAGTGTAAGAGTCATCACAAAACAGCAATGTCTTTGCATAAAACAGGTGTTTAAACAGAGTCTCAGTAGTTAGTGTTTAGCTGCTTAGCTATGCAGAGACTTTGCTCTGGTGGCTATATTGTTCTGCAGGGCAGCCAAGGGACACAGTTCATGGTCCATGGGGACTTGGCAGAGTTAACTCTGTGATAGCTTTAGTGTTTACGTGGGTGTTCAGTCAAAAAGTGGTGGAGGATGTGTTTCATGGCCTGTTTTTTTTTTTTTTTTTTTTACTTCTTTGAGCTAGTACCATTTTTAGCTTTACTCAGGGTTATTTTCTCTAGCCTGTGTTGAGGCACAGACTGGAACTGTAGCAATAATATTGTTTGATCCCATGGAAAATTAGGATCTGTGAATTGCTGATAGTTCCATACCATAGCTGATTCTTCTAAGTCCTCATATAAAACTGGACTTTACTCCAAAGTAATTTGATAGTCACTTGTTAAAATACTCTTCTACCACCATGGACAAATTCACTTTCAAAAATTGTTGTAGCACATTAAAGCCTGAAAGAAATTTTTGGGGGTGTTTGTGGCCCACTTTGCTTTAGTCATATACTAATTAGCCACATACAAGCAGCCTTTTGGTTAAAGAACAGCCATGATGAAACTGTAGTTATGTGGGATTGTTTGTTTACCCACCAGAAGTTTTACAAGGCTTTCTGTAATTCACTCCAGAGTAGTTCCTGGAAACTTAACATTAGAAGTACTGGTGTGGGGTTTTTTTTGTTTGTGTGTGTGTGGGTTTTTTTGGGTTGTTTTTTTTAGGGGATATTTTGAAAAAATAAAAAGTGGAGACCTTCATGTCTTTCTCTTAATTTTTTTCAGGTGCCCCAAAACAGGCTCAGTTCTTTCCTGGATCGTTTCAGCATTAGTAGTGTAGCATCCAAATTACATCCAGATGTAATTTGGCACTCAGCTGTCACCTATAGAAATCGGTTGTCTCATGCAAAGCACTTATAATAGGTGATGTCCAACATTTAAACTGGCTGCAGCAATCACTATTTTCCCACCAGACTGAAACAATATCTCAGGCTATCTCAGGACAGAGTTTCAAAGAAAATGAGCCCGACCGAGAACGTAGCTTCTCTGCACATCTCTGGGACACCCTCTCAGAAGTGTTTTTTTGCCTTGGGTTTTCTACTTTAGATTAGCAACCAAATCTGAACCACGAAGGGTGCCTACAGACAGAGAAGGGCAACCGGACAAAATGATCTTTCCTACCCATGCATGTACCTCACGGCACTTCTGATTCAGTCCTCCACAGGGTGGAATATGTCATGTATTAAAAACAGATTTTCAGATTCTTCAGTACCTCTCACAGTTTGATATTATTTTTGTGAGATGTTTTTGCTGTAGGTATGGAGTTGCAGGCTGCGGAGGGCAACCTTACTGTGATAGGAGTTTGGACTGCTGTGGACTCTGGAGTTAGAAGAGTTAGGTTGCAGAAGTATGTTTCAATAAAAGTTTTCGTTTCTGCTTAGGTATTAATGCTGGAGACAGCATATCTGTTACAAGTGCAGTCATTTATTATTAACCATCACTGTGTATCGTAAAGGTCCTTGTTTGGCGGCTGTAACACAGCATCTGGCCGTATCTCAGCATAACTATATCAACTTCAGCTTTGGCAGCCAGCTGGAAAACTAGAATTTAATCAGAAAGCCTGGGCAAATAAGCCTGCGTATAAATGTAAACTGATGCAGGTGTATTTTTAAAACGGCATTTAAAAGCCAGGAAGAAAAGCCTGCTCTGGCTGTTTCCAAGGTACAGTGGTGCCAGTCAGGATGACAGACTGCTTTCTGCTGGCAAACCACTGCGAGAGCTGGTGCCTCGAAGGTGTAACTCAGCTACCAGAGCGTGTGCCTGCCAGGAAACTGTGGCCTGGGTTGTGATAGCCAGAGAGATGGGTGTGAGAGATGGAGAATGCTGGGGAGGGTTGATACTTAAGATCGTAACAAAGAGCTCTCAAGGAAAATGTATGTGGTTGCTCGACAATATCTAGGTGCTGTTGTTTTCCTCTGAAATGTGGAGACTGGAAATGGTCTTGGCAGATTTTCGAGAAAATTTCTGACTCTCACTTTATGCTCAATTAATGTTTTAAAGAGAAATAACAAAGAGGGTGTTGAGAGTTGCCTTCTTTACTGTCTCTTTCTTGCAGAAAGACTTTACTTTTATCTCTAGGTTGCAGCAAATGCAGAGCAAAACCACAGACTCCTGCTCCAGCACGTTAGCATTCATACAATTATTTTCTTTGTTTCCATTTCTATTTCTGTTTTTTCTTCGAGTTCTGCCTTTAGTTAGGATTGGTGAGGCCTGTGCTGGGTCTGCTTCCCAAAGGTACTTCAGCACATACAGAGGTTAAAGTGCGTAAGTGGTTTCCGGCAGAACAAAGGATTTTTATGCCTTTGAATATGCTGCGAAATTGGACCATTTGTGCAGTTCTTCCCTTTTAAAAAACACCACTAACAAAAGCCACGCTGTTCAGCTTGTGCTTTCTCTGCTCCAGGCAGATGCGTCTTGCTACCAGAAGATAATAAGAGAGTACGACATGGTGGCACAGGCCAAAACACCACCAGCACCCTGAGTACAGCATCTGCCAGGGCTCTGGGTATGTGAAATCAGAGATATAGGGCTGGAAGGGACTTCAAGGTTTCAACTTGTTGATTTTTACAGTGACTGCTGCTGTCTGTCCAGTGTTCCCCTAAAAACTTATGTTGAGGAAGATGCTGCAACCCCCCATTATTGCTGCCATAACAGAGAAAATGTTTTTAATGATGTCTAATCTGCAAGTCCACTGCAAAGTGAGCTCTGGAGAACTTCCTCAGTCCAGCCTGGTTTATGTTAGGAGAAAATATCAGGTTGAATCCAACAGCCTGCAAGGGATGAGTCTGCACAGCTCCATGGCCCCTGGTCCAGCCGGTAGTGAGGCGGAAAACATATTCCCAGTCAGCAGACATACACAAAGTACATGTATACACCATGTATATAGACTTGTATATGGCTGGCCACACAGATCACAGACAGAGCGCTCACACAAACACTGACAGCTTGAGCAGCCACATCCTCTTCTCCTCTCTGGCTGAGCAGGATGGAGGTCCGCTAGTGAGAGCGTATATAAAAAATATATTATTAATATATATTATATATAAATAATGTATTATATGTATATGTAGATATATGGATATCCACAAAGTGGAGTGGCCATATGGGTCTCCCTTTACTCTTAGGAGCAGTGGGAGGTGGCTGCCAGGTCAGTAGGGATTGTATTTTGTATTTTTAAGTGGCTGAAAGGAAATGACAACATATGTCAGCACTCAGATTTGGTAGAGTTACAGATGTAACATAAGCAAAGATCTGACAGGTATAGAAGGGGGTGCTGGAAAGGATGAAAATTGCTGAAGAATTATCATAAGAATTTAATAGTTCAACTGTTGAGTATGCAAAAGTGAACTAACCTTGACAGCAGTATTTTCAGATTAAGTACTCATCTGTGAGGTTTATGCTAGTCTTAAGATATGTGCAGCATTAAGGTAGCAGTCATTTGAAGTAGCACACTTAAAAAGACCAGGCTTCAGGAAAGACTCCCACATCACTGTTATGCTATTCCAAATGACATTAATTGCAAAATATTTTGATTTCAGATGTGAGTCACTCATTCATACCTGTGGGAACAAGACTTTGAAAACTGCAGGGAGAATGCACTAGGCTTACTGAAAATCTCTGTATATCATGAGAGAAGGTACCTGTTCTCATCCTGTAATGCCTAGGTACACCATGAAAAACCTTCTTGAAGGGGGGAGAATTCTTAAATTCTGCCTTTTATCTTGCCCCTGCACTTGTCACTGAAATTCGGGAATGAAGAAAACTCCTTAACACCAATTTAGCATTAAGAAGCGGGCATTTCCTTTTATTGCAGCGCTGGGTGTCAGGAGGATGGTTCCTCTAATCAGGCACACCTAACGCTGGTTCTCTTGTCGTATTTGTACATGAATATGACAAAGATTACAAAGTGGTGCACTCCTCCTTACAATAATTGGTTCATATTTCTTTGCCTTGTATGCAAACTAGAACGCATGCTCAGTTCCTTTCTCCACCACTGTCTTTTCAGTAGGTGGTATAATTTGGGTAGGGGAGCTTATGGGTCGGTGGTCGTGGGGACCCCGGCCCAAGTTACCTTTCCCCTAGTTTCTCAATACTTCAGTGTTGGTAATTGTTCGCTATATGCCTCACGGAGATAAGGATGCTCCTTGGAGGCAATTAGTGTCCTCCCTTTCTGAAAAGTACATACATAAGGACCTTGAAGTGTCTTGTAGCTCCTCCTTTTTATCATGATGTGTAGCAGGTGCTCATTCTAAGAATCGTTAGCCTTCTTCCTAAAGTAACAATGAATAGTTTCTTATCACATATAAGTAGGCCTTCCTTACAGGCCTATCTTTGTCACTACACACTGGCTTTTCATGGCCTTCGTGACGTGGCACAAAGCAGAGGTAAGCTTCACTTCCCTAAAGCTTACCTCTGTGAGCAGTAGCAGCTTTGAGATGTACGGACTGAGGTTCCGCTGTGATTGCACTGAAGAGGAACACATTTGCTGGGTGACCAGTCCCTTTGGGCATTGCCTGTTTTACTATGGAATGTTCCTATTTTATTGTTAATTTTTGCAAGAATACTTGGGTATAGAGCACTTTTTTGCCCCAGAGTAGTCTATATGTATTCAGTGGAGGAAATAAGCAGCACAAGCGCAGTAAACTCAACAGAGAGCAGAAGGGTGATGGGACGATGATACTTTGGTGAAGGATAAATTATCTTCTTCAGCCTTTCTTGGGTCAACTTCTCAGTGTTATGCAGGGCTCATCTCCCTCAGTAAGGGGAGCCACTTGTTTTGGCTGTCAGTGGGAAATAGCTCCTGCACCAGTCAACAGCTGCTGTGCTGCCCGCCCCAGTTTACAGGGGACCCTTGGTGGGGCTGGCAGGATTGCCTGCAACCAGCCAGGGCGATTGCTGCTGGGCAGAGGGAGGCACTCTTCAGTCACAAGCTCTGAGCATGAAGGACATCCCTTTCTAATCTTCTTGCCAGCCCCTTTGCTTTCATACAGCCAGTAAGGAAAGGGTGGAGAAAAGTGCTTTTGGACACTGGCTGATGTACTGTTATATCACTTACTGTACGATTTTTCAGTACAACAGGAGCCAAAGTTCAGCAGCCTTGAAAATGCCTCTAAAATCTTTTTGTCAAAGCTTTAACTGAGGTCACCTATCTTAAGAAAAAGGCATGGAAGGCAGGCACAGCAGTTTATAGTTTGAGCTTGAAAGATAACTATAGCTGTTATCCTGGTGTAAAGGTTTGAACTAAGGAGTATATTTTCATAAAGTCATCTGCATCCTTAGATGAGTATTCTCTATTCTGCTTTTACCTGGTTCATGACAGTTCCAAAATACACCTAATTTACTTTTCTCCCTGAGCAGCTCCAGGATTTGTTGTGTGAGCAAAATGAGGGTAATAAAAAGCAGCATCAGGGATGCAGACATAGCGATTTTTCTCTTAGCTACGTGCAGAAGCAAAGGTTCTGTAATGTACATTTAGTAGCTGTCTCTTTCCATGCGGATACCGTATTAGCCTGCAAACCCTTGACCTGGACCGAATGGCTGGTTGCTATGGCAACAGGTTGCATAGTAACGGGTTTTGTTCCTAGGTTGAAATCATCTTGCTTCTCTTAAATGTGACTTTTAGGGAGGTCAGGAGTTGTTGATCAGGTAAAACTAGAAAAGTTTTTCAAAGGAGAGGGAGAAATGTTGATGTTCAGTAACCTGAGCATCTGCTGAGAGATGTTCTTTGTTAATGGCAGTGTAAGAAGGTAGTCGGCTCCCCTACCTTCTTCAGCTCATTTAAGTGGAGGTCAGCAGCTCACCAGGAAAAAAAAAAAAAAAAAAAAAAGCAGTTCTTGGAAACAAGATGACTTCAGGAGCTTCAGGGGAATTTGTCTGCTGTGCGACTCCCACTCCCAATCCTGCTAAAGACAGTAGGCAAATATTAACAGCTTAACACTCCAGTAACCTTGAAAATTTCTGAACTTAAAGCCCCTGATCAGCTGCTCTCCAGCTGGACTGCTTCTAAACCTCTGCTGACCTGATCCTGATTCACAGTGGAGCCTTTCATGAATCTATATTTTAAAGAATTAGAACCATACTCTTCAGAAGAGCAGTTTTTTGGCTTTTTGATGGCTCTGCTTGGCAAGGTCCTAGGGGAGAGTGCCCTGGGGGGGCAGAGGGGCTGAGGGTTAGTCTTCAGGGATGACCTCCGCAGAGCACGGGTACCCCGCTCCAGTGTGCTGCAAGCAGACCAAGCGTGGCAGAATGCTAGTGTGGATCAGCAGGGACCTCCTGATTGAGCTCAAACACAAAAAGAAAGCGGGGAGGGACTATCCAGGAGGGACATAGAGGCAGTGGCCAAACTTGCAGGAACAGAGCTGGGAAAGGCAAAGCTCAGCTGGAGCTGAAATGAGCTATGGGAAGGGTTTCTCTGGGTACATTGGCAACGAAAAGAAGGCTGAGAAAATAAGACCTGGCTGCCAGGGTGAAGAAAATCAAAGGCATTTGATGCCTTTTTTTGCTGCAGCTTTCACTAGTAAGGTCTGTCCTCAGACTTCCTAGGTTTCTGAGTTTGCTAACAGAGTCAGTGGGAATGTAGCATTGCACACAGTAAAAGAAGACAGTGATACAGCTCTTAAGCTAATTGGATGTACAGCAGTGCCTGACACCAGACAAGGTACGTCCAAGGGTGCTGAGAGACTTGGTTGATGTCACTGCGAAGCCACTTGGCGATCAGAGGAGGTTCCCGGTGACTGGAAAAGGACAAGTGTTGTGCTCATTTTCAATACTGTTAAATGTCTTTATTAACTGCCTGGACGATAGGATGGAGAGCAGCTTTGGCAACTCTGTGGATGAAATCAAGCTGGGGGGAGTGGTCAGTACACCAGAGGGGCCTGGGCAGGCTGGAGAAATGGCAGACAGGAACATTGTGAAGTTCAGCAAAAGCAAATGTAGAGTCCTTTGTCCAGGGTGGAATAACCCTGTGCACCAGTACAGGTTGGGGACTGCCTGACTGGAAAGTCAGAAAGTGCCTTGCAGATGGTGGTGGACAAGTTGAACCTCAGGCTACAGAGTGCTCTGCTGGCAAAGAAGGCCAGCTGTGTCCTGGACTGCATTAGCAAGAGTGTAGCAAACCGGACCTGGCTACACCTGCAGTGCTGTGTCCAGTTTTATGTACCCTGGTACGAGAAATAAATAACGGAGCAAGTCTGGTGGAGAGCCACCAAGATGGTCAGGGGGCTGGAGCAGATGATGAATGAGGAGAGGCTTAGGGAGCTGGGTTTGTCCAGCCTCCAGAAAAGAAGGGTAACAGGTGGTATTACTGCTGCCTACAGTGTTCTGATGGGAGGATGTAGAGGAGCTGAAGCCGCACTCTTTTGGGAAGACGTGCAGTGACATGGCAAAAGGCAATGCAGGAAACTGAGTAGATACTAAGAAGAAGCTCTCGCTGTGAGGGTGGTCAAACTCTGCAGCAGGGGCCCTGGGACGTCCCATCCCTGGGGACAGTCAGAACTCAGCGTGGCCCTGGTGCAGCTGAGTGGGGTTTGGATCTGGTGACCTCCAGGGACTCCTTCCAGCAGAGATTATTCTGCAAGTCTCAGTCTCTTTTCTCCTTGGCCATAGAGAAAAGCGAGTGTAACTCCACCTGTGGGTGAAACTGAATATGGATTGTGTGGTTATGTCACCCTCCTTAGCCCCCTCTCTCCCTCAGCCCTGTACATCTCTCTCTCCTGGTGAACAGGAATATCACAATATACATCAAATACTTGGTATGACATGTCACTGTAATCCCCCTAGAGCACTCTTCCAATATCACCCATTTCTTCTTTCATTTTAAACACAACGCTGTGTGTTTTACCGTTGTACCCTTTTGGCATGTATAAAGTAAGCAGAGTTCAGCACCAATGGAAATACATATGTAGGCAGGAGCTTATAGAAAAACAAAATCCAGACATGATGTGATTGAAGAGGGGCTTGCTTTTATTTTTTTTTCTTTGTGTCAGTTGTAATTTCTTAGCATCTGTCAACTTCTAGCACTGTCAGAACAGTCACTTACAGCTGTGCTGCTGCACTGTGATCCCGTCAGACAAGAGGCACGAGGAGGAGTGGAGTGGGGTTGTCCATTTATCCATTTAAGTCTCGGCAGGATTTGAAGGGCTGCAGCCGGGTAGTGGAAGTGATTGAAAGAGTTCACTCAGGTGAAAGGATTGGTAGCGGCAGGAAGGAGAACACTGAAAGAAAAATAAAGTTGAAGGGATGGTATCATAAGGTGGAACAAAAAATGCAGAGGGGCTGACTTGGCTTGGTGTTAGGCCGTTTTTCCTGTAAATCTTAAAATTGTTTTACAAAGTGTTGCTAGTCCTCAGGGTGGTGGAACAGTGCAGGTTTGAAAGGTTACACTGGTTGCCCAGTGCTTCTGCAAAACATAAAACCAACAGAAGAATTTATTACCAGCGGCCCAGCCAGCGAGCGCAATACCTGGCTCATCCTCTGCATGATGCAGTTGTGACAGGAATGTGCTTTTGGGAGATGTAAATCTTGAGGACATGCCTGCCTGTCATTAAAGAGATGGCAGTGCTTTCTTCGTGCATGAAAATGTCAAGCAAGCAGCTTGACCAAATTATCAGGCAGTTGGTTGATTCTTGACATTGTAGGACGTGCCAGCGGTTACATGGGGGAAAAAAAGATGTGCTTTGCTTCCTGTCCCGAACTATTCCGGCTATGCCGCCCATGCCCTGTGAATGTCCATGTGGCGGCCCAGGGCAGGCTGTGCTGCAGACGCTCAGGAAGTCAGCAGGGTTTATATAAAGCACTGCTGGGTTTGCAGAACGTTTTGGCTCCTTTCCAGCATGGAAGCGGCGATATAAATAGAAGAATGTCTCACTTTTGAAGTCTGCCTTCTATTCACGGAAAGGAAGAACTTTGTGCCAGAGCTGTGATATAATAGCTGTTAAATACAAGTCTCAAGATCAGTCCTATGACAGGCTGAACCACTTGACCACATTTCAATGGGATGCGAATGAGCTCCGTAGCCTATAGCATCACATCTCTGTTAGCTGGTTGCTGACATCTGAATCCTCAATAAGGTTTGACTGTATGAAAGCAGGGTTCAAGAGTAATCCATCCTCCCATCTCCCCTCCCAGCTGCTCCTCTCCTTGCTAAAAGAAAAAAAAATGTTGCTTTTTTTTTTTTTTTCCCATTTGGTCAGATTAACAAAATGTTTGGGACCGTGGTGGTTGGAGTTGGAATTGCTGGCCTAGCACGGATCCGAGATTTGATGAATCCGATGCCTTCCAGCCCTTCTGAGCACCTGAAACTCTTTGGATTTGTATCCAGGTTAGAAATTTCATCATAGCATGCTTAATATGGTTATTGTAATATTTCTTTCTTCCAGTGCACATGCCTTTCCATGTGGATGACTACTATTTGAGGGGGGCAGGGGATGAATATCCAAAGTTTTATATTGCTCTTATAATTAAGGCTGTCTTAAAAAGGGAAAGCTTATGCAAATATGCTTGTCATTCTGAGTGGCAGCTAGGAAATGAGCACAGAAAGCTTTGCAAGAGGGAACAAATAGGTTACCTTAGTGAGATACCTTGCAGAAATGACTAAAATAAAAGCTGAGAGATGTTCTTGCTGCAGGATCTGTGTGATAAAAGGAAATGCAATTCTGTCTGACTGAAATTTCCTGTAGATTTAGGATGGTACAAACAATAATTACACTAATGAGCTAATGTCTGCATGAAATGTATAGAAATGTTTAAATAACATCAGATGTTTTACAAAATTTTTGAAAATTTTTTTTTTACAAAAAACACGTGTTGTAAAGCTCCTAACACTGCAACTTCATCCTCAAATTGTATTATTTTTTTTTTTTAACCAAATACCCAACCTGTAGATGTCTTTAAAGAAAATCTCATAATTTAGTATGTACAGCAAGGTTGCCTCTTAGAAAGCAACTTTGTGGTTTTTCTCACTAGCTTGGAGCCATGGAAATTTAGCAGGACTGTGTTACACATATACCTACCTCTGAGCATTCCTGCTAAACCATCTGCCCCATAACAGTGGAGCATAAAGGGTTTTAAATAGTTAGGCGGTACATGTATGGATCTCAGACCGTGAATGTATTTTTCCAGCTATATTTAAATCATGCAGTCAGGGTTATTTGTGACTGAAAGGACCCATTAGGTCATCCAGTTTATCTCCTTGCCAAATACACTGTTGGTTCCCTGATGCCTTTTGCTAGTGCTATGGCTAGCATTGAACAACACTGAAGATGGGGTTTCCACTACTTCTGTTGAGAGACGGTGCTGTTGAAATGCACGGTTCACAGACAGCTTGCTTGGATACATTGCCTTGCTCTTTGCATTCCAACCACATGCAAACATTACCTGTCTTTGCTTTCAAGTCCTGCTTGTAGCCTACCCTCATGCCCTGTCACCCATCCTAACACTGTCAGGTGTCCGCTCCAGTCTTTGCTAACGCAAAGGGCTTTTGTGGGGAGTGTGTGTGTTTCATTTTCAGGTGGAGATGTGCTCAGGGTGGTGGCCAAGAGAGCCTTCCCCTTAGCACTGACATGGTGTGTGTGTTGCAAGGTGTGAGCTGCCATAGCCAAGCATCTGCTTTGTCCCTCTCCTGCCTCTCTGTACTTGTTGCATGTGGCCCTGCCAGCTCAAGTGCTTTTGCCCATGTTGTCCAGCATGGTGGAGAGAAGTTCTCCCACAAGAGCACTGTGCTCTTTCAATTCACTCTTTTAAAATGGCTCTTTTGTAATGATGCTTACTAAAAAACAAAAGACCAAAACAAAACAAACCCAACAAAAAACCAAAGCAAAACCAAAAAGCACTTTAGACTTCAATAGGAGGACAATTTATGTACTGACACCACCACCTACACGCTGACCCATCTGTTTTCTTCTTTTATGCACTCCGTTTTGGTCTGTAAGTACCTGTGCCCTTCCTTAATCACAGGCTGCCTTTGTTCTGCCCTGGTTGAGCTCAGTGAGACAGTGGTCTATGGGAACAATTTGTAAGTGCTGCTACACAGCATGCAGTTGGGAAGAATGGACTGTGATGGTTATGCTCTGGTTGTATTTATGCTAAATATGCAGGAGAAGTTTTGGCAGTATTAACGAGGCCAAGCAGATTAGCCTGGAAGATGCTCTAAGAAGCAAAGAAATCCATGCAGCCTTCATAAGCACAGAGAACAAAACCCATGAAGAAACCATCAGGTATTTTGAGGGATTTTTTTTTTTTTTTCCCTTTTCCCACTCTTTCCCCTGTAATTTAGAAGCACAGAGGAGCTGTTTAAAGCTGTTACAGGAGAGGATGCGGACACTGGAGAAGAGACTGCCAGACTAGAAGCCTGAAGTGAATGATAGCGAGTTCCCTAGAGCACCCAATAAGCCCTGGAAGAGAGTAGGATATAAGATGCATTCATTTCCCAAGTAATTCCAGTTGCATACCTCTAGGCCTGTGTTTGATGGACAGGCAGCTTAAAACAGGATTCAAAAGCTTTCCTCACAGATTATATAGAGGAAGATCCCAGTGTCCCACTCCAGCCACTCAAATGTCTGGAAGTTAGAAATTGCAGTGCTCAGCGCTGTGGCATTGTAGTGACTTGTGGTAGGTGAATGAGAGAATTCTGTAGAAAAAGAAGAATTAGAACCCAGCCCTCCTAGTGTTTAAATGTGTGATAGAGCCACCACACCATTCTTGCTAGGAAATTTGCCACTTATTTCTGTTACTCAGCATTGTGCATTTCTCCATATGGGGCTGACTATGGGAGAGATGATTATGATGATATACTTTTTAAAGACTGATCTTATATTCCTTTCAGAATGTTTTTAGAAGCTGGGAAACATGTCCTCGTTGAGTACCCCATGGCTTTGTCTGCTAAGGCGGCCCATGAGCTCTGGGAGATGGCTGAGCAGAAAGGTAACGCATTTGATCTCAAGGGTGTAAACAGTATTACCTGTTGGGTAGCACCAAAGGCATCAAACTCAAAGGCAGGGCTCCAGACTACTATTAATCGTGATGTACAAGGGAGTATGCCTGTCTCAGAGATTTGTCAATCTAGGATTTAAGATGTGTGCCAATGGGGAAATAAGCACACAAATGTCAATGCTAAGAGTAAGGTACATTTGCCCTCATGAAAGTGCTGGTCTCTGCTTGTGACACTAAGAATGCAATTAGAGAAAGAAACTTCTGTCACAGTGATAGTAAAGTACTTAATGAGTGTAGCCATTGGACTCCTGCACCTCCCTGTCCTCTCTCTCCCTGAAAATAAAACTGGAAACAGCTCCCCTACCTTCTAGTGTTTGTGATGTGCTGGTTACACACAGCTGCTCATGGTATTGTAGGCCAGCAAGGCATCGGACAGCTTGTCTCTGAGCAAAATCTCTTTATTTCTGGAAAGTGTATGGTCCCATCCCTGCGGTGCCAAGGGTCAGAAGCTGGCAGTTCAGCTGAGGCCAGTGAGAATGTATGGGGCGAGGAAAAGAACAGCACTGGGCAGGAGTGGAGTACAAACCATTTGGACAAGCTGCACTATTTATACCACTGCTTCTTAAAAATTTCCTTTGTGACTTTTGTCCTAAAACACAGGAGGTATAGGATTTCTGCTTTGCTCTTTCCCTCTACCAACACCGCTTACTGCCTTGTTGCTCGCCAAATGGCTTCCCATTGAGCAGAATTTATGCCTCTTCTCTCAAAGCAACAGCAGTTACTGTCATCAGCCTACATTGACGCTCCTGGAAACCTTCCAGAAAAACACATATTGAACGAGGGCCGCATTCAATGTGTATCGGATAGCCTCTCTTCCAAAGTAGCCCGGTTGATTGCAATGGAGGGAAGTACTCCTTAACATATTGTTACAATCTGGGTCTGAGTATTATGCTATTTTTTCCCCCTCTTTTTTTCTTTCCTCCTACCCTGGGATGAAAAATGCAGAACAAGGAAATGTGAGGGGAAAGAGGCCAAGAATTAATCTGTCTTTTACTTTGAAGACTAATGTTTCAGCCTTAGTTGCGTATTGGGTTTCATTACAGAGTTTCTGTTAAACATAGTGGTTACTGTTCCTGTAGTCTCTATTTGTTGTCTCCTGAAAATCTTTAACCCCAATTGATGTCTCAGCACAGGGGCCCGTGTTTGGTTTTCTTCCTGACATCATTTTGCCAGCCGTGCATCAGAATGTTTCTAAGTGAGTTCCCACTGGTGGCTGGTGAAGCCTTTACTGCTTGGATGTGCCTTTGACTCACACAGAAAGCTCTTATTTAATCTGTCCTGATTTTGGTGATGCATTTGTTGGGTTTTCTTGTTTGTTTTGTTTTGTTTTTAATGGCAGATAAAGTCCTCCATGTGGAGCACATTGAACTTCTGACTGAAGAATACAAGCAGCTGAAAAAAGAGGTGGCAGGAAAAGACCTGGTGAAGGGAACATTACATTTCACAGGTCAGTAGCTGTGAGGAAGTCGAAGTCCATCTGGATTTGTCTGACTGCTCTACAGCGATGCCAGTCCTTCCAGGCTTCATTCAGTCCTTTTAGATGAGAGTCTGTCTATAAACTGACTGGAGACACAGGTATCAGTTCTGGATATTTCCATGAAATCACAGAACTGTCTGGAAAATACCTTTACCCTAACAGTTGTCTTCTACAGACTGTTGCTTTGCTCATCTCTTTCTGCTATCTAGTGAAGAACACAAGCCCGTGCCTTGTAGTATGGTGGAGAGAGCACTTCTTTATCCCTTCTGTACTTTGGTGGTAGTGACCAATTTCTCATTCACGGCCTCAGAGAGGAGCATGAGCTCTGAGGAAGTGTCCCAATTTCTAGTGGGGACCTTTAGTCTTCTGTACTGGTGTTTGGCCCCAGAAGACCTGGGAGAGATTTTCAAGCCATTGTTTTCTCCCTAGTTTTTTCCATTGTTGAATCCACATACACCCTCCTGTCCTCAACACATCCTGAAGGATTTGTTGTATATGTACTTTGTGCAGCTTTCTCTGTCATAGGTCACCAACTGATCCATTTCAAGGTTGACCATGTTTGTTGAATTTCCTACTCCGTCCATCCATTCATGGCCTTTTCTACAACCTGGTTTCTAAGACTGCAACACTGCAGTTTCTTCAGCCTTTCTTATGCAGAGGGCATCATTTTCTTTCACGTATCTCAAGATTTTCTGTTGCTGTCACACCAGGTAGTGTCCTTGATGAAAACAAAACAGGATTCCCAGCTTTCAGTGGAATTGCTCGACTGACTTGGCTGATTGACCTCTTTGGAGACCTCACTGTTACCTCTGCCACCAGAGAAATGCAGAAGGATAAGAATTATTCCAGAATGACTGTTCACTTTCAGACAGCAAACAAGAAGTGAGTAATGGCTGTGTCAGGTGAGCCATGCTGCTTGGGTATTGTCTGCAGGTGTTCTACATCCTCTCTTCCTCTTGTGGAAAAAGAACGGGTGGATGCTGGCATGAAGGTGTAAAAGAGAAACAGACCTTGAAAGTGCTTCCAATAGTAATCACGGTAAAATGAGCCACCACCATGTCTGCTGAGGAGCACAAAGAGGTTTAAATAGCTCTTTTCTGATATCTGAATGTAGGAATGGGCCCATAATGCATTTATCATGCATGAGACTGAAACTCAGAGAGGCAGCATATTTTTTGGTTTGCATCAGACATTCTAGTTGTATGTTGAAAGCTAACCTTTCTTTAAAGGTTGAAAATATATGACTGTTTGAAAATGTAATGCACTAGTCATAATACTTAGCTTATAGCACTATAATGCTTGTGCTAATATGTAGTACTAGCTGAAGGTTAATAGAAAATTGCACATTTTGAGCATAAGTATAATGAACTACTGAAAGGCCAATGTGCAAAATTTGCTCTTGACTAATGCCTGCTCCACAGTCCTGAATATTCCTTGATTTTTCCTGAGTAGGACATCATTTTGTCTCCCATTTCTTGTCTTTTTGCTTTTGTTGCATAAGCATGTCAGACTGAGCCAGAATTACTTGTAATTTTTTTGAATCGTTGCACTATGACTTCCTTGCAGAAAACTCTTTTGATGATCTTATAAAAGGGAGATCAAACTCATTATTATTATATGATAACATAGTCTTGCTTTCAAATAATGTTTCATACTGTGGATTGAGTACTCAGCTTGGTCCAAAGTCTAGTGGTGTATTTTACTGGAAAACAGTTTGGTCATTCTGGGCCATCTGCATGGAGGTCACGTCCTTTCAGATGGGTTGGAGTTACTTATGAGGACAGTTTACTGCATGTTATAGGTGCAACCTGAGAATTGTCTGACATGAAAAGGTATAGAGAAGTTATCCAAGCACTCTGTGTTTCCTAGGAGTTAGGAATGGTGATGGAACGTTTTTTTTCATTTCCCTTCACTCCTATTTTCCTGTTTTTCCATATAGTGCACACTGCCTTTGAGCCAGATGACCTCCTCATAGGCATATGGCAAGAGGCAGATGAGAAGACTAGGGAGAGCAAGGGAAAATTAGACCCCATGGGAAAATATTCTGGCCCATCTTCGTTCATAATAAATTACCCTTTTTTCGTTGCATGTATACTGTTAGAACGCTTAACAAAAAAAACAACAAAAAAGAAAAAACACCAAACATTGAATTCTTACTTCTTTAAGAATTTTTAGATAAGTGTTTAGTTTAAAAAGTAATATCCTGAAGTACTAGCTATTCAGGGAGTGAATAGTCGGGGCTCATTTGAACTGTTAGTTTCAACGTGGGTCTAATTAAGCATTTTATCAGCCAGTCCTACAAAGCTCACTGCAGTTTATCATGGGATAAGCATCTTGGCTTAGCAATCTTCCTCTCTCTTTAAAGAAAACCTCATTTCCAATTCCTTTTAAAATGCATTTGTGAGAGGACAGAACTCTCTATACAAGGTCTGTTTACCCTCTTAGCAGTTTGCCAGTAACATGAGTAGCTGTAAAGATCTTATATAGAATGAGATTTTGAACTAATTCCAGCAGGTGGAACTAGCGGGTGACTTAAACATTTCCCTGGCTGTCCTGTCTCCTAGGTAGTTTTTAGCTGCCATGTATACTATTTGCTAGATACAGAACAGTTTCTGGATTAGTGTTTTTTCCCTGCTCTACACCACTAACTGATACCTGGTTTTCTTAGCCCACTACTAAATTTTTTATGCGTCAGTAAATGTTTTGTCACCATGAGTGTTTTAATGACCTCGGAGACAGTCAGCTTTATGCCTCTGGGATAATTTACACCGGCTGGAAAGTTACATAGCGTTCCTGTATTCTGTTCGGTGGTGGGGCCATATTTCCTGCTGACCTTCCCCCATTGACGTCAGTGGAGTTACAGCAGTAGAGAATTTGGCCCACTCTCCATCAAGTGAAGTTATGGCCCGGCAGTCATGGTGGTGGTGTTACAGCTCTAATTTGCCCAACCTTTATTTTGCTGAAGGATGGGAAAGGTCTACATCTTTCCTGAAAGCTATCTCATCCTTTTTGGAAAGCCATGAATACACTAACCTTGAGAAATCAGGTTAATTCAGCCTATTTTCTGCCTTGGAAATTATAGCAGGTGCAGAATGCAGCAGCCTGTGTTCTGCTTGTTAAGCAGGGATTTGTGCAAAGACTCTAGCCTGCCTCTGCTGCACAGCCCGCACTGGCTACTCATCTGTCTCTGGGTGGATTTTGGAGGTGTGTGTTAATGCCTGATGCCCAGCTATCTGAGAGATGACCTCTGCCTCTGTTGTGTTTCCAAGACAATTGAGCTGACTGCCTCTCTGTGATAAAACATTGAGCAATCCAGAAAAAGCCAAACCTCTGCTGACAGCATGGCTGGTTTGGGACTGCAGTTCCCGTCCCAGTATTACAGAGCTTGGATTCGTAAATGTCAAAAATGAATTTTTAGTGTGAGTGAGAGTGGAGAGGTCATGATTAGGGCAACGTCTCTTTTGATGTTAACTAGGGGTAGGGTCTTTTAAAAGAAATTGAAGACATTTTCTGAATACATATTCTGGCAATAAATGTTTGAAATTATGTTTGTATTGAGATTTAAGCTGACAAAGTCTAATAAAAAAAGCTTTGAATTGAACATCCATAAAAAATCATGTAATACATGCTTTCTGCAGAAGATGCTGCATAAAATAGTAAGCTGAGTAGACCCAGAATTCTTTCAAGCATGAAACCAGCTTAATTCTTCTGCAGGTACAAAGAATGTTCTTTTTGTTTGGTTTATTTAACTAGGACAGTCCAACTAGGGCCACTCATTATATGAAGAAACAGGGAATCAGAAAAGCAGAAAGTCGCTTCCAATCTCTTAATAAAATGTAGCTAGGAGAGCTGTATCAGTCTAAAATCTGGAAAAACAAAATGACCATAGAAAGTCAGAGTGGTGTTTCTTCACGGCAGATAGTGCTTGCTTTGTAAAAAGTCTGTAGAAAAGTGGTTTGTTAGTGTTTGGTTAAACTTTTTCTTTTTTAACTGTCCAACATATTTAATGTGACTTTATTCAGCTACAAAAAATGCTGCTTTTGTTGCTTCTAAGTAACACTGCTAATACTTCTAAATAACTGACTACATCCATAGCCAGATAATACTTTGCTACAAACCTGTAATTAAAATGGGTAAATTATCTATTAAAAAAACCTGGCAGTTCTTTACAATTTTCTGACAAAAATACAAACCTGCTTCTTAAGTTACAAAATTGCTTAAATGACATGCAGACTTGCAGCATACATATCTTCATAGCAAAAAAAGGGACTAATTTTAGTGCAGTTGTTGTTAATTAAAAATTAACATGTTTTGGTTACCAGTCAAGTAGAATCAGCCTCTCTTTGGGAAAATAACTAAAAATCCAATCACAGAAGATAAATCTATGAGTAAAACCAACATTTTCTTGCTCACTGATCTAAATCAGTCATTTTAATCACTTTGATTAAATTCTGCCCACTCTGCATGATTGTGCTTCTGGTTCAGTGGCTTCCCCAAGCTAGAGGAGAAGACGATGACAACGACACACACTTAAGCCTGGTCATTGGTGTGCATCTGCTGTAGATCACCCCAGGGAGGTGACCCTGCATTGACTCTGCCTGTTTTGGATATATCGCAGACTCCCCTCTATTACATGGTGGAGATCTTTGCCTGCGCCTGCCCAGTGGTTTCTTCATACCTGCCTACCTGAGATAAAGCAGCTTTGAATAACAGTGGCCTGAACCCTCTGTGGCTTTTTGCTAATCTAAGAACATAAAACCAGCTCTGTTGAGTCAGAGCAAAGCCCAGCTTGCTCAGTGGCCTGCCTCTGACCGAGGTCAACAGCTGGCGTCTCGGGGAAGGAGGATGAGAACATAGAAAACCCTGAGTGCTATGACCCTCAAGCACCCTTCTGGCCTGCAGCAACACGTAGCCTTGGGGCTTCCTGAAACGCATGGTGTCTTTGCATTTATTAGTCTTCTGAGGACTTTTCTTGGTGTATTTTTGCAGGCTGTGATTCAGGTCATTTTTTTTCTTTTCCTCCGGTTATTCTGTTCAGTCAGGTTCATCTGGCAATGCTTAATTTGTAGAGTGTGGGTGTGACAGTACAGGTGAGCAAAGAATAATTGATACAATGATGTGAATATAGATACTGGATCCTAAAGCATAAAAGATGAGAAGTACAGAATCATTAAGATGAGTGCTCTGCAGAACGTGTTCAGGGTAGACTGATAAGGACTTTCTTTCCAGATCTAATGATATTGAAGATTTCATGGGCAGTACTTGGAGACATAATTTATTCTTCCATGCTATTGATGCCCTCATAATTTGTGAGTGGCAGACTAAAGTGGGCCATAAAGGACTGTGGAAGGGCCATCAATAACCAAGTAAGAAAAATAATGTGCATCCTCTAAACACAGGCAGTAGTGAGTGCTGATTAATGAGCTGCAGAAAGGTAACGGCATGGTTTAGGCATTTGACAAAAGAGCAGGAAGGGAGGATTGTGGCTGTGGCTGGTGTTGAGGACCATTCCTCAAACCTCTGCAAGCATTTGCAGTGTTGGGCCAGAGAGTCTGTTAAGACCCCTGAAGAAATGCAGCACCTCCCATGGATCCTCTTTCCTTAGCCAAGCTGGGGATGAAGGTGTGAGGACCTGTGAGTTATGCCAGTTGATAGCCAGCAGCACCAATGCTTGGCCTGGATGCTGTGGCATCACATTGGCGTAAGACAGGACTTTGCTCTGATAAAGAAAGACCTGTCTGAGAGTCTATGTAGCTGAAACAGGCAAAATTGACATTTTCTGGTGTAATCTCTAGGATCAACTCAGTGCTCCCAGTGAAGAGAAAGAAACTTATTTGAAAAGTTCAGAGTGAGTACAGAGGCTAGTGTCTGCATGAGTGAACTTGCTGTCTGTCCAGCTCGTCCTAAAGAGGTGGTGTTCAGCCTGCATAGTAGCACCTGGGTTGTCACTGTGCATCCGAGTGATTATTCTTGCTGGAGGAATGACTAGACATTGAGGGCCTTGTTGAGTTTTGCTGTGATTGAATAATGCCAAAATATTTGAATGTTTAACTGCACTTTTCCTCCAAGTCCACAAACAAACAGATTAAACTTCCCTCTTCCCTGTGAGAAGGCTAGATACTGCTGGCTTTGCTTTGTACATAGGGAAAACAAAGCTGTAGAGCTTAGATGGTGTGCTGAAAGTCGTGGCATAGAGCGGTGACAGAGTTAAGACTACTACCTGATGTTAAACTCTGTAACCACAAGGCATGTTGATCCAGAACATTACCTGAATATGCAATGATGAAAATTTTTTAAATGGTGCATTTATTAGGTCATTCTCTGTAAATACAGAGGAAAAAAAGCATAAATTATAACTGTTGATTCAATTTCTTCATAAATACTCTTCTTTTTCTCTGCTCCTCCATACTAGACCTCTGACTTGGATTGAAGAAAGGGGACCGGGGATGAGACGTGAAAAGAAAATCAACTTCTGTTTCACAAGTGGTTGCCTGGAGAACTTCCCTCAAGCCCCGAGGTCTGCTGTGGGCCTTTTCATGCAGGATCAGAACCTCTTTGCCAAAAAACTGCTGGGCCAGGTGTCCAAGGACGAGCTGGCTGCTGAGAAATGGCGAATTTTGCGGTGTCTTGACCTTGCTGAGGTCATCCAACAACACTGTGAACAGCCAGAGAAAATCTGTTCCTGAGACTGCTCTTAGGGAAGAAGAAACACAGCAGACGGGAAAGCTGTAGGGCTAGAGCTCACTGTTGCCATCAAGCAGTTGGTGTTTCTGTTTCCTTACCTTCTTTACGACTCCTAGGCTCTCTGGGTGGGATAGAGAGCCTGGGCTATACCCTGTGCCTTCTGGTGTGTGCCAGAACAAAGCAACATTACCCTGCTCTGATGCGTTGCCATCCTTCCAGGCAGATAGGAACCTAGCAGCAACAAGCTTTCCTGTGGTTGCTTCCACTCAATTCAGTTGGAAATGTCCCTGAGAACAGATCCTGGAGGACTGCAAATACTAAGACTACTAAACCTCCTGAGTTTTCTCTTCCCCCCCCTCCCCCCCCCTCCATCTTATTCAGATACACCTGAAAATGAGATGGGTCTCATTTAGTAGTATTCATGTAGTATATCTAGAAAGCAGTATTAGATAGAATGAAGTTCTAGCTGAGTTTTCCACCTCTACTTGATCTGTAGAACTTGTGTCACCACTGGCCCGACCTCTTCTTCCCAGTGCCTTGCTTTGTTTTGTGTGTTTGCTCTAATTAGTATTTCTGCCTGTTTGGGTTTTTTTGTGTTGTTTTGTTTTGTTTTGTTTTTTTCACATTGGAAATCATCTGCCTTGAAACAGCATCTATATTGGTATCACACCAGAAAAAAAGAAAAATCTTGTCTCTTGATAGATGCCATATTGAATTCACTCAGTTAATTTCTTTGGTGCCCTGTGCCAACATAGAAATCTTTTTTCCAGCAGAGATTAGAAAAGTACATTAAACTAACACATTGCCTGCCTGCTTTCTACTGAAACTAAATATTTTTCTTTTTTTTTATACTGGAAGCAGCATATTATTGCCCTTCATTTGTGTTCTGTATCTAATTCAGCATGTGAATGGATCACTGCTAAAAATAATGTACATGCTGACTTTAAGAAAAAAAACCTCCTAGGGTGCTCCTGGAAACAGTGAAATTCATTAGAAATAGTGATAAAATTAGAATAGAACTGTAGAAAATGGAGCAATTTGCAAATATAGCCATGCGGTTATGGTGTATTGTACCTGTGGGGATGGGTCTTTAGCATTTTACAGTAGTCCCATTGTCACATGTGAAGACATTATCATTTCCCTAAAGAAACATTTTAGTTTTAGGAAAAGCCTAAACATTGCACAAAACTATTAACAATTCCTCTGTTTGCCTTTTACTTTCTAAATACAGAATTTATCCCTGCTATATTTATGTAGGAGCAAACTTTGGTCTGCGCAGTTGTTCTTTTAAACATAGAACCATCATTTGTTTTCTACATTATCACTTGAGCAATTTTTTAATAAGGGAGCATAAATGTTGTGAATGTGTATATAATTACAGCCAGGCAATATTGATGGAAGAAAGTCTGCCTTTAGGTAAATCATGTTCATTCAGAAGTTGGGTACAGTTCAGTCAGTTTGAATTAGGGAAGGAAAGACTATATTTTTTTTCCCCAAATCAGTCAGATTTTAGGAGCAACTGGAGCTTGATATGTGAATTAATTCCACATGCAAATTTTTTAAAAAATCTACTCTGTCTGTTAAAATCGGTGAAAAGCTTCCCATTGACATCAATGGATTGAACATCACGTGGGTTGCCAGCAGATTTGTGTGGGCAGATCATGCATTTGTCCACCCAAATGGACACCTTACTGAGCATTCACAGGGACTTCCTTACCAACATGAGGGACATTGCCTGGGCAGGTCTGATACTGTATGAGGGGAAAAAGTGGGTTTGTGGTAAAATGCAAAAATTCCATCTGGGATCAAAATGAAATTAAAATCTGCTGTGTGTATCTGTTGGCTATGTATGGCAGCACACGAGAGGTCCTGTTTCTTGACAAACTCCTCAGCTCAGCTGTGAATACGGGGTGAATACCGCTTGTTTGCACACTAATTCACAAAAGGTAGCTGGGGAGGGAGAGCAAAGGGAGGGGAGAGTCACATTCCCCATCTATAGGCATCAAAATTAGCCATCACTTCTCCCTGAATGCTCTCTGCGGTTGCTGGTGAGAGCAGTATTCCTCTAAGAAACGGGAAATGAATTCATGGGAGCTCTGTAGAGAAGCAGTACAACATTGTGCAGTGAATCACTCTCAGGAGAAGCTTGTTTCTATTGAGAGCGCCTGGGGAAATTAGCTGGTTAATTTGAGCTAGGGAAGGCAGATGCCTAGAGCTGGATATCCCATGCTATCCTCCATCCCCCTCCCATTCCTCCCAGCTAACCTGCTTGCCTACTGCTGTCTGCCCTGCTCCTGGGAACCTGTGGCATTCAAATGGCTTTTCCTTCAGCCCTGTGAATTTGCTGAGGTACCATGATGGTTTGTATACAAGAGCTACTGGATGTCAAGCTTCAAACGTGTGTTTTTTAACCAGATGTTGAACTCGCCAATAAAATACTGGAGCTCTTAATCATTCCTTTTAGTTCTCGTCCTTCATTAGCAGTTCCTGTTGCCTGTGCCGAAAGTGGCTCTGTCCTGACCAGTTCTTTTCCCCCCTTTCATTCCTCCAGCCCTGGGAAATCCTGGCAGTGATGCTGTGATCCTATCCTAAAGCCCTCTTCTGTCTCCCTCTCCTGTTTCAAAGGTTTGAACACAAGTGTAGTGAGGTTTGTGACCTTATCTCAACTCGTGAGCCCTCCCACAAAATTTCTGCCCTTCAGGTCCCCTCTGACTCCTGCCCAGGAGTGCTGGCAAGTCTAAATCTCAACTGTACGTTTCCAGTTTCCCATTCAACAACTGGAATATTTGAGCAACCTTTTTGAATCTGCTGAGTAAAATCTGAAATGGGTGTTGAAATGGGTTTTCTTGTGTTTTTAATAAACTGCTTTATCACAGCAGAAATACTGCCGGAAGAATTTTTCAGATAGTATTTGGCACAGCCTGAACCCAGCCAGTTTTAGAGATGCAGAGGTATGAAAAGGTAAATATAAGGCATGACATGGGCAGGTTGGTATATCATGTTCTTTGGAGGCAGCTGCTTTTCTGCTCTTTCTGCTGGAAATCGCCCTGCTCCAGTGGGACACTGTAGGAAGTCCATTGCAGTACGCTTTATTAACTCTGCCTGATGCTGCAGAGTTGTTAGGGAAAGTGCTGTAATGCAAAATGCTCTTAAGTGAAGAAGGGATGCTAAGTTTGCTGACACAGGCTGAAGCTTTTCTCTGGTAGATGAGAGGGATAGAGTCATGAACTGCAGCACGCTAGCTGAAACCCACAAGAGCTGGTTTGATCCAAAGGCCTTTTCAGAGGGCTAGAGATCAGAGGAATGGAAAATTTCCAAAGAGCAAAGAAACTAGCTATTTATATGAGGACTTGCAAAGCTATGTGGGAATCTCTGGCCAAGAGGGAAAGAAGGTGGATATGATTTCGGGATCAAGTGTTTACCTGAGGGCCTGTTCTGTGGGGACTGGGAATGGGGTCTGATTTAACTGTGTGATTACTGAGGACTGTCAGGAACAGTATGGGAACATGGGAGGTGGGATGAGGGGAAAGACGAAGAGGACTGGGGGACACTGCAGAAGCTGTTTGAGCTGGTCTTATTTATGAGGAGGACATCACTGGAGTCCCCAGAGCAGATCAAGCAGACGAGGAAGGGGGAAGGCAAGGAGAAGCAGCTGTGTAGATGGGCTGTTTTTTGGATGGTCCTAATATGTCAAAACCAGCTGTTTTAAGATGAGTAGTATGTATGGCATCTGAGTAAAACTGCAGTGCTGAGTTACAGAAAGTGCTTCAGGGATTGCAGGTCCTCCAGCAGTCTGTAGAGGGGTCAAAGTTGTAAAAGACTGAAGTGTGCACGTAATTTCAGCTATCACTCAAGACGTTTGATTCCTTCAGGTTGGCAGTATGGTTTGGAGCCTCGGGCACCCTCACAGTTTGCTGGTGAGTGACCCACCAAAAGTGATCCTGACTGGACATCTGGCTCCATAACAATGTCTCCAGTGAGACTTGCAGAACTATGTGCTGATGTGCTTCATGCAATAGCATTTACTGCTCCCCAACGTATGCAGTATGCTCTATGCAATAGTAATAAAACATAGCACCAGGAAGCCAAGAATCCAGTAAAATGATGACTCCAGACTTTTGACAAAGACAGCAAGATACCTGGTTAGCCTTAAGTGCTGTAAGCTGGTATCTGTGGAGGCTGGATTAAATGAGGTTACAGGACTCTGTTGAGAGACCTGTTTGAGTTTTTCTTTAAAGAAGGGATACAGCACAGGTGGTATCAGTGCAAACTTCAGCCCTAACCCAGAAGAACCAAGCCTTGCAACGGGAAGACAGATGTCCACGCAGTGCAATGTGATGCTGTACAAAACACAAGCTAGCTCTGACTGAGCTACCTTTGGTACCACGAGGGCCAGCTTGTGGTGTAATTTCATCCATCCATCCATATGTGGCCAGCTGGCCTACGTGGAGCACCGGGCTGACTCATTAGGCCATGTAGACATACCTGCAGGTCAGCACTAAGTGCCTGTTTGGCTCCTGGCCTGCCACCTGAAACTGCCAGCATCGATAGGATCTTTCTCCTGTTTACACTTACCTGTTGGGCAGCAAAGGGAACCCAAACACAGCTTCTAACATGTAGCTTCTGCTTTCTTGCAGACCCAGCCTTGTTAAAACAGACACCTGTTTTCTCACCCTTAAACAGAAACATAAGGCTCAGGAGGCATAGGGCTGCTGCACGGTGATTGATGCCCATGAAGCTGCCGGAATCCTCCTGGTGCCACAGCTGGCAAAGCTCCGGGCTTAGCGCTTGTCTTCCATGTCTTGGCAATAAACACACCTTACTGGGGCCCAGCTGCATGCAGGTAAGTAAGGAAGGAAACTTCAAAACAGTAATTTAAGTAAAAATCCCATCGCAAGAAGCTCCAAATAATTGCCTGCAGATACACACGCTAGCTCTTATAACAATAAATGCATCCTGGTCTAATAAAAATCACTTAGTCCAGGTTACTGCTTAAAAAAATTTCTCTAAAACTTTGTACTCAAGGCATACTAGATCGCATTTAGTGTGAGCTGGTTTTCTGATTTTGCCGCTGCTGTTAATGTCACAGCCTGCCTGCTAACATTCCTGTCTACCACACACCATCCTGCCTGACCTCCGCCGAGTCATCCCTTTTCCCTGATAAAGGTTAACTTACAAAGAACCCAGTAACTTGTTCCCCAAACAGCTAAATTTACTCAATATAGTGAGTAACTAATTCACTGAGTTAGGGCTTTCTGATGCTTCATGCTTGGGTGTTATTCAAATAACAGAGAAGTAAAAATAATTTAAAAATACTATGTTAAATATTAGCAGAAATTTGAGTAAGAAGCTCGACAGAGCTCAGCGTCAGCAATAATGTCCCTTTGTGAATAATCTCTCATGTGGGATTTACAAAACAGTCCAGAAACAGATAGGGTGAGGATACCTCTGTATTAGTAGGAAGGAGTGGGTGAACTATTAGCTCTTCTTTTTCTTGTACATAACTAAAATATAGTCTGTAATTCAAATAGTCTCTTCCCATGATTTGGGAAGTGGCATGCTGGCAGCATTTGTTTTTTGTACTCGATGTATTCGATGCAAGGATTTATAGCTGGTGTCCTAGGCTGGGTAGGAAGCAGGATCCTTGTTCTGCATGGTTCTTAAGGATCTGCTTATGTCTGCATCTCTCTCTTTCTCTTGCCTACACCCATGGCTCTGCTGCCTTTTCAAAAATACACAATTCCCTTGTAAGTTGACATCTCTCTTTTATTCCGGTTCTTATTATTAGCAGTACTTGTAGATAACATGGCTTTGCAAAGTTTCGGTAAGATTTTAAATGAATCAAGACACCTTTCTTACTTTCCTTTGATGTAAGATTTCATTTTATGAATTCCACTGCCAGTGGACTTGTTATCAACTGTTTAAAGACTTTTCTTTCTAGTACTGATGCAAAATATACATTTATTATAGAAGAGGCCTGGATGCTGACATTTTCCTATCATTGACTGTACCTGCATTTTAATACAGCATTTTTGCATATGAGGACTGTTTAAATTCCTAGTCTCGTTCTCATAGACAGCATTAATGTTTAGACTTTTTCTTTTACTATACTGAAGTATATTCATGTCCAGATTTTGAATGTTACAGAAATTTCTTTAAGATCTTTTAAGACAGGAAGTTACCAATGCCTTATCACCATCTCTATCTTATTTTGTCCTATGGTAAAAAACCCAACCAGATCCAAGCCATCTATCTCACTATTTCTACCCTCTACATCCTGATCTTGCCTGCTAGTGTAGCTGCAGTGAACTCAGGCAGAATGGGTTTATATGTAGTTTTCCACGTACATCTTGCCTCTCGCTGGGAATGCTTTTTGCTTTGCACAGTGCAATCCACCTCTGCTGCAAACCTGCTGTGTTCTAACATTTGCTTCTCTTGTAATACCGCGTCCTGCTGTTGTACCTTCACCTCTGTGTGCTCATGAGACTGTTACTCATATCTGCTTTATTAGAGATACCTGTTTTATTACATGACTGTGCAGGTCATGACTGCACACCAGAGCACTCCCATGTGCTCTTACATCTTAAGTTTTTCTGTGTTAACTTATCAGCCATTAGAGCCTTCTCTACTTTTGCTTTTGAGCTTGAGTTCATTAGGAGCTCATCTCTCAGCCTGTCATCCCACCCTGTCAAGACACAGTCATCTTCTTGTCAGCTGTAGCCAGGTTACACGCTCATGAATCATTTTGGAATTGTCCTTGATTTCACTCATCAGAGAAGCACTTTGCATGGAGGTGTTTTTCACTGGGAAATAATGAGGTTTTGTGTAGCTCAAGCAGTGCATCTAGGGGTTTTTGTTTGTTTTGGGTTTTTTTCCTATTCTGCTTCAGTGAACTTGTCACTGGAGATGGGGGGCTCTGCAGATATCCCTACCTTTTCCCTGGTACATAGCATTATGTGGGCTATATCTGTTGACAGCCCTGAGATGATTAGGTCTGTTAAGTGCTTGTACACAGTCTGTTTCCCTGCAGTCCTTCCAGTTTGAAAAACCATGGCAGGCAGCATGTTTCTTCCAATGCTTCACATGAAAAGCCCTCTTTTGTTGTCTTCTAACATCATGGATTTTGAAGGGAGGGACAGGGTAAAGCAAAAAAGCTTTCCTTATTTTTGTTGTTTGCAAATCCCCTTGCAGGTACTATGCTCTCAGAAATTCAACGCTGTACATGACGGAGCTTAGCCGTGGTGGTTTAGGTTGCAATTTGACAGGCATTTCTTCAGGCACGGCCACCAAGCACCCATAACTTGTCCCTGGCTCAGCTGCCTCTATGCAACTATGGCACCTCCATCAGTTCTACCTCTCCTGCCCTACCTGCTGAGGTTCCTCCAGATGTGCTGAGCTGCTGCTGCCTCTTTTCCAATACTTCAAAGTGCATCCCTGAGATTATTAGTGGGGGGGAGACCGCTGCAGGTCTGGGGAGGAACAGGCAGCAGCAATTCTTCGCCCAAAATCTGGGCAGCAGCTGGAGGCAGGGAGTCTCGCATGGAGAGAGGAAGGAGGAGGCTGAGCTGTCACTCTGTCAGCACTTCACCAGCACTCTCCTGTCAAGGAAAAAAGAAAAAAAAATCCAGTAAGAGGCATTATATTTTTTGGTGGAAAATAACTCAGAAAACATAGATAATCTTTCTTCCTGGTGTTTGGTTATGAAAGGCCCAGAGTTGCTTCAATTTTCTGTTGAAAAGAGTTGCAAAAACCCAAAGCCCATCAAATGCATCTCTCTGTGTGACACCTCGACATCTCAAGCGTAAAATGCCAATGGGTAAAAAAAGGCCCAGTGTAATTTGGCTGGTCTGCATTGATAGGTATTCTCCATGCAGAGATACCTTTTCTTGTGCTGAGAAAGAGCCAGTGGCAGAAGGGGTTTCAAAACAAGAGAAGATGACAAAAAAGCCTCATGCAGTCATAATGGCCTGTCTTCTGGCTTTGGAAAGCCTGGAGTGGAGAACTTGGAAATTTCCATGTGGGGTGAAGATCTGGACTCAATATGGGATTGGGCTGGTCACAGTCACTTTGACTTCTGCTTATCACCCTCTGAACAGCAGGATTTGTACCTTCTCTTTCTGACAGCTCTGCTAAAGTCATCCTCTGAAGGAAGAAGCAAGTGCCTTGACCATCTACACAAGTTTGGATGGCCATACTGCTGTGTCAGACAAGTCCTACACTTTAACAATACATTTGGGTAAGCATATAGTTTTTGCAAGTAAAATTTAAATTAGAGCTCGATCTATAGCACCACAAATACTACAAAGTACTGAATGTGGGACTGACTATTTTCTTATTCCACCATGTGTAGACCTCTCTCCTCTCTTCATGTGCATTTTGTACAGATTCAAGTTGCCAGCCCTGGTACAAAGCTGTGACCAGTTACTCTGGAGGGTGAGGAGTTATTACAACACAGGTGTGTGGGAAAAGGATAAATGAGGGAAAAATAAATAATTCCATTAAAGAATGGACATTTTTTCCCTCTACTTTTAGCCACATCAGTAAGATACTCTACAAGGTCATGTGTCCTCTGCATATGTAGCCAAAAGGATTTTTTTGTGCATTGATACTCATTTTGCAACAGCTTATAATAAGATGTCACTCGCAATGCTCTGGTCACTGAGTATGTTAAGGCTTGTTTATTAGGCAGAAAACTGCAGTAAATCACAGTCAGGTAGTTATTACTGACAATGCAGTGTCTTGCTATCAATACAGATCTGATCTTTCAGAAATTCAGGACACAAGCTCAGATATATCAACAACTCAGACTATCCCATGAACATATCCCACTGATTCTTAATGCATTAAATAATCACAGTTTAATCGGCTGGACTGCTTTTAGCTGTTCACATCAGGGAACAGATCTGTTTTAAATGATGTCTTGCAGCTATTTTCTTTTTGACTATTCAGTTAATTCAGACTAAAGCAAACAGCCTCCGTACCTTAAGCCTCACGTAGTAATTCCTATCTATGCAAAAGATTACAAAGGGCAACCACATCAAAATGTACCACATCTCACCCACTTTCTTCAAAGTGCAAAACAACAGAGAGCCTCTTGAGTTGGTATTTGTCTATTCGAATCCCATTTAAGACCCTCTCAGAGAAGCCGTACCGCTAACCCATCACAGCAAAAGGGAAAAGCAAAGCTGGAGGGGTTGTTGATTGTTGTTGATTGAAGATGCAACAAAATTGCTCCCAGGAGCATCAAGGAGTGGGAGCTATTCATGGGAGGTGTTCAGTTGTAAGTGTGCAGATGCAGAAATAGAACCATGTAGTTTGCCTGGCTGTCGCAGAATAAATGTCCGGTGAATAAAGGCCAACCTGAGCACGTCTGGGGCACAGCAGGCAGGAGGGTAATTCTATTTTGTGGCGCCAGAGCTGATTTGTATCCGGACTGGGAGAAAGCAGAATTTCTGACCGATTTTTATGGATGCAGACAGTGCATTTGAACTATGAAACCCAAAGTAATGCTTTACCTCATTCAGAACAGAGCTGTTTTTTAATTCTTTTTCTCAGATTACTCCAAGTCAGGCAGAGTGAACATTTCACAGGCCAGTATTTTTGTCATTCAGCGTAGAATTTATGATTGTGAGAAAATGTTCTTATTTAATGAAACAGCAAATAAGAAAGAGCTCCATCTGGAAACTGAAGGATGCTTTTCCAAGTCTGAGATTTAATTTTTCCAAGCCAGCTCAATGTTTATATTTTAAGGTTGGTAGAAAAAAATAGTTAAATGAGTTAAATCACATTTTAATTAAAAAAAAAGAAGATAAAAACATAATAAAATCTTAAGACCTAAGTCGAGTTAAAATTGCATTTGAAATTAAAATGCAGAGCCTGGAGTTATTATATAAGTGAAATAAAATAATATGATAAAACTAACAAAAAAAAGCAATGTATATTTTCCACCTAAGTTTAAGATAAAGTTGCTGAAACTCTGGGAAGCTCTTAGTGGAATGACTGGCATCAGAGTTTTCTGAATAGATAAAATAGCTTTCTACAGACCTAACTTCTCATACAAGACTTTTTTCATTTTACTGTATTTATTTCAGTATAGTTCCCTCTGAAGAATAAGCAATAACAAACAAAATAGATGGATTTTTTTTTAAAAAGCAGAAATAATTGCTAGGTTCTTTGAGCCTGTGCTTACAAACTAGGTATGAGGGGCTATCTAACAGTTTTAAAATCTTCAGGATCAAACCCTAGATTAAACTTCCTTTGTAATAAACCAGTTTTAAATACAGAGCATTTTATGGGCAAACTTACTATTTTTATTCTCCATTCCGTACATTCAACATAGTTTAAAATGACTGCCTTTCTAAAATACAATAGTCCATCTGCCATCCAAAGCAAATGATGAATGAAGTATTAATAGCTCAATAAATAGGAAATGCCATTTCTACAATAAAATGTTATCAATGGGAATCTGAGTGCATACACTGTAGGTTACATGAGCATTTGCATCCTTGTATTATATCTTCCTGAGCAGCAGAAGATAAGTAAAAGTGAAATGGAAATTTTGCAGGAAAGTTATTTGTGTTGCTATCAAAGATTATTCACTGATGCAGTTCAAATATTTTTGAAAAATAAGTATAAAGTATATATTCAAGAGGATTAAAGGTGCTATTTAAATTGAGCTGATTTTCCTTGCTGAATTATATCCAGATTTTCAGAGTATTAAATCACTTTGATATCAATATATGATTAATGTGGCATTTGATCAATATATGTAAAAAATATATTAATATGGGTATTTGAATGCGTCCAGAGTATAGGGCAACAATGATGGCGAAGGGGCTGGCAGGCA